>JARVJO010000165.1:506695-536436 GCA_031762555.1 Cynodonichthys magdalenae | reverse complement strand
ACAGCTGGAACGGGGGATTGAACCGGTGACCTTCCGGTTCCAGGACGACTCCCCTAACCACTCTGCCACAGCCGCCCACAATGTGACGTAGTATGTGATGGGGATGACTCCAAGCTACTAGCACGCCAATCTTTAGCTCATAATCTTCAAAACTGATCAAATTGTAGCCAAATTGAGTCAGCTGTGGTGGTCAGCTTGAATTGGGTTAACTTCATCATCAACATCTGACTGATATTATGCTGACAGACACACGCAGACATGGGAGGTTATCATCAAGCGACATGCATATATTAAATACACAAATGCATGCAGCAAACAAATCAACAGATGAAGTATAAACAAATGGATTTATGTATATTATACTAATTCCCATAAAATCATGCGTAATCAAGATGTTTAAAAATGACATTAACAAGAACTTGCAAAAGAACAATTATATGACACAAGCTGATACGCATCAATCTTCAGGGATGTTTTTTATAGATATAAAGATGTTTTAAAAGCATTCCTTTCAGGAAGCGGTTGATTTTATTCCTTACTAATAAGTAACATGTTGACAAACACACACATTTACAAACTTCTTCACACGCCCATACATCCACACTGATGATGTTTTACAGCTGCTGAACACATGAAGAATACACACAAATGATGAAGTTTCTGATTTATGTTGAGTACACGTTTGGGTATTTGAGTCCATAAATAATAAGACCTGGCCAGTGATTTTACAACAACTACAGTAAGAGTGGGAGTGATGATGGCTATGGTGAGACAACTGTGATGAGAGCAATAGGATTATTTTCATGTAGACCAGAGTGTACAGATTTTGTGTCACCAATGTAGAGATGTGTGGGTGGTGAGGCAGAGTCTGATAGACTGAATAGATTTGATCATAAATTTAAACAGAGAAAAAGCTGCAGAAGAAAAATTAGGCCTTAGGTTCACAGGTGCCCTCGGCAGACAGAGGCACAGGTACTGCCTGTCACAGTTCACACTTTTTAATGTAGTTTATGTCAGACCTACAAGATTTAATAATAACAATAATAATTGTAAAAAAAGCAATAGGCCTTCTGAAGAACAATATTAAACATTGACCTGTTCTTGCAGATCTGCACTCTGATCAATGAGCAATTTTTGTAATTTTAATTGTAAAGCAGATAAAAAAAATAGCTGATCATACATGTTACACTTATAACACAAACTGAATATAAAGCAAATATAAATTTTTGCTTGCTTTATTTATTTATTTATTTATTTATTTATTTATTTATTTATTTATTTATTTATTTATTTAACCTTTTAAAAAAACATTTCATCAAACCTGTCTCCCCCTGACCTCACATGCCTACACCGGCGAAGCATCAAAAACTCAGCATGAAATGACAATTTGAGCAGGGTGCAGATTTGACTTTAACAGAGAATGTTTTTTGCGTTTTGACTCACAGATGGACGTCAAACAAATTTGTTCTGAAACAAAACAGAGATGTATTTTGTAAAGAAACTCAATCTGTTTTTTTCCTTCTTTTTTTTCTTCTTTTAATCAAATTCTAGTTTTCAGTTTAGTCCAGGGCTCCTCATTTTTCTTTGTTTTAGTGAAGGTTATCAGATGAGTTTGCTCATTTTTCTATCAACAACTTCACTTTTCAAGAGGTTTCTTTTTACTGCTTGCTTTTATTGCTGATGTTTAGAGACTAAGACTGCAATCATCTTGCCATAAAACAAGGCAACGTGATTCAGTTTCAAGCATTAGCTTGTTGGCTCATGATTAAACCAAATGTTTTGTGTGTTTATGCCAGTTTATCAGATAATGAGGTAGACTTTTTATGTGATTTACAAAAACTGATTTGAAATGTAGCATTACTGGTGTAGGTCAGTCCTTCTTAAAGGGTATTTGTTGTGAACAATCTTCTAAAGCTTAAAAAGTAGGGTAGCTAATTATAACATTTTCATTAAAGGCATCAAAGATAAGCTTTTTATGAAAAGAAAAATCCAGCAGACATGAGCTGGTGTTGAATATGGGGAAATAAAGTCTGTATCTTTCACATCCATTTGGTTTTGATTTTGGTTTGGCATCAGTTTGATGTAGGTCAGCTGCTCAGGGGTAACAAGCTTACAAAGTCAGATCCTCAGTCATGTCCAACTATGATTTCATGAATGAGCAGGAAAATACACTGGAGACTCCTAAAGTGTGTGAAATTTAAGTTTGTGTCCATCCTTGAGATATGACATAATACACAAGTGAATCAGTTAATGAACATTGTTTGTCCAGCATGTGGTATTCTGCAGGTATTTAGTAAGAAAATTCTCCACCAGTGACCTGAGCATCAAAACTGACAGAATGTAATAAAAGTGATATAACTGTGTCACACATTACATTTTATTTTGGAAAAGGCTCATGTGACTAAATCTGTGTCATTGTAGTGTAAACTTAATTTACATGTAGATTTGAAAATATGTGCAAAAAAAAAATAATAAATTACACACAAGTTCCATTTCTTTGCTTTTTTTAGCAAGCAGCCATACAGGCAGGCCATGTTTGTTTAGCATTATTCACTCAGAATAAATGTCCCTTAGTGTACAGTTAAAAAATAAGATTTAAAATAATTTCCATCTCATTTCTAACAAACTTTCTTCAGATATCGAGTCAAACTCTATTTACGGTTGTCGATATTTCATGAGTCAATCTCAGTCTCTCTCTTAGCCACTGCAGCACTGCTTTGTTCATATGCAGACATTCACCTTTGTCATCACTTTTTGTTTCTTCACATGCAAAGATCTCAACAACTGTTCATCTCAGCGATGTTATTTTTAATATATTTTTTTGCAATATGTTATCAGAGTAATATTTCAAAAAAATGCATTCATATTTATTACACTTTAATATAAAGTACCTTAACATCCTCTGAATGTTAGAGAGTTGCATCTGTTGTCCCTTTGGCTGCTCCCCTGAGCATACTTCCTCAGGGAGGGATCTTTGTGCAAAATATTTGATATTTTCTGCACCGGATGTTCTTCTTGATGTAACCTGCAGTCTCTGGATTACCAGACCGTACAACTGACCACCAATCTACCACAGCCCACCTCGGTGCTAAATAAAACAAGTGCCATCAAAGAGGAACAGATAAACCTTTTCTGGACAAAACCAGCAAAGTATTTTAGGAAGATAAACAGTTTGTAAAAATCACTCTCTTTAAAACTTGAAACTGGATTGAAACAGGACGTGTTTATTAGAGGAAGGTTTCTGTGCTGGAGGAAAAAGCAACATTCCACATGTCACTTTGACCTCCCTTTTGTTCTCTTGTAGTGAGTCAAACCTTAGATGTGCTCACAAATAAATCAGTAAAAGCATCTGTTTGTGTAAACCATAAAAACTTTCTGCCTGAACAAGTTATTGTCGCAGTAACTGTGTTGTTAAAATGTCCAAATTTCCAACGTTGCTTATTTTTGCTTAACTTGTCCCTAATTATTTTCCTTATCTAAACATCCATCTTCAATAACTCAAATCAAAGCTTTGGTCATCAAAGAGATTTTGTACTTAAAGCTGTAGCTTGGAGCACTTTGCTGGATGTTGTCTCCTGTTTTCATTCTCTGAAAAATAAAGTTGGATGAAAGGGACCAAACAAAACTTCCTTTGCTGTTTTTGATCATGGCATCTTTCCATGCCTTTTATTTATTATTGCTGTTTACAGAATAATAATATCCACATTGCTGATGATGCATTTCTTTGTAAAATTACCATCGTGATTTGGTTCTCATCACGACCCAGACACAATACTGGTAAATTACTGCTGCTGCTATTCTTATAGCCTCAGACAGCGGACTTGTGTCTCCTGATAGATCAAAGAGCTGTGTTTGATACAGTTGATGACAGTGTTTTATTACAAAGGCCTAAACATGATATTTGGATTACAGTAACAGTTCTAAGCTGGCTTACATGTAAATCATTTTTGTTTGACAGATTCCAGTTTGTTCATTTTAACAATGAATCTTCCATACACCAGAGCCAGTAAAGGAATTCCTCAAAGGGCTGTGCTTCCATCAAGATCAGTACTTTATGGGCAGCACAGTGGGTTAGTGGTTAGAACTGTTGCCTCACATTAGCCTCAGGCTAATTATTAAATTATCAAAAAATTCCCAAAATTGCCATTGCTAAACAGCTTATTTTACTGTTGCCCATCAGGTGCCCAGTATGAGATTTATTGGCAAGAAACAATGTAATTGTTACAACAAAGAAATAATATACCAAACACAAATTTCCCTACTTTTTGTGCTAGGTTTATTTGAAAAATCACCAGAAATATGGACTTCAAAAGTTTGGGCAATGATGGTTTTTGTTTCCAGGTGATTCATTCAAGAGCTTTTGTTGTTTCCTTGAGGTTTTCTTTGCTCATCATTGTGAATAATCAGTTATTTATCTACAGTCTGATATATTAAAGAGTAGTTTGGATCTATTACATGACTTTCTTCAATAAATCACCATCCATATTTGTTCAATGATCAAGCATCTTTTGGAGTACCACTCTGCAGTGGACGTAAATCTTGAAGACCAGGAGAAGATGAAATAGTCAGAGACCAGCTGAAACAACACGTTTGGAGAAAAATGTCAAACAGCAGGAGACTGAAGATTTGAAAGCAGAGAGCACAAACCAACAGTAGGGTGTAGCAGCTAAGGTTTTTCTTTAATTGATGTGAATTTAGTTCAGGGGTGGGCAATCCTGGTCTTTGAGGGCCACAGCCCTGCATATTTTACTTTTTTCCCTGCTCCAACACAGCGAATTCAGTCATTGAATTACCGCTTCCAAGTTCTGCAGAAGCCTGTTAATCGTCCATTTATTCAAATCAGGTGTGTTGGAGCAGAGAAACAAGTAAAACATGCAGCCCTCGATGCCCACCCCTGCTTTAGTTTCTTTGTAGATGAAAAATCACAATATCAAGTGGGAAAAAAGAACAAAATCCCTGACTAAGGTTTTAAAAGCAGAATCTTACAAAGCTCAAATAAACCTTTAAAATCAACAAGTACTTGTAGTATGAGGTCATAAAAAGAAGAACCTAAATCAGGTCTTCAACCCTGTTCCTTGTGACCCACTGTCCTGCATACTTTCACAGCAATATATCTCAGTGGGAAGTTAGGTTTGCCTGTGTGTTTAGCCACTTTACAGCCACTAGTCCAGAAAAAAAAAAAAATCTATTTTGGATCATTTGTGACAGTGTTTTAGAGCAATTTATCTTTTAAAATGGAGAGAAAGGGAATTTAAAATTGGTCCCACTGCTTGATTGTCCTGTAAGTTGGCCCATTCACCAATTCTTTGACCTTTAGGTGTGAAAATATCATATTCTATTAAAAGTAACTTTTTTAATTGACATATTGACTTTAAATAAAACATAGAATTGGTGTCAAGAAGGGGAGGCTTTGATGAACTCAAATAGCAGGCAGACTCAGAGAGCTCCAAAAGTAAAATATTTAATAAACAAAAGAAACCGCTGGCGTGGCAGCAAAATACAAAAATACAAAAACAGAACAAGAACAATGCATGGGACATGAAAAATGGGCAATGATCCAACAAAGCAATGGAGACAGAAGACCGGTTAAATACAACTGAGGATGATTGGAGAGTGGAAGCACATGGGTGATTACTGACTATGGACAGGTGAGTGAGGCAGGCTGGAAAAATACTAAGAAGCTAACTAAGGGTAACATGGCACAGGAAATGGAGCAAACAGGAAATAAGAAAATAAGACAACCAAACAATGAAAAACAATGCTAGTAAAAAAAACAAACAAAATACCACAATCATGACAATTGGTCTCTTTTTGTTTGACGTGAAGCCAATGTTGACGTAACTTGAACTTATTGTTTTGTTCATGTCAGACAGACAATGTAACCTTTTTTAAATTGAATTGAGGTTTTCATGTTTCTCTGTCAGCTGACTGGAAACAACAAACATTCTTTACATTCACTGCTGAATTCTTGCAGAGGTTTTATAACTCATTTCACTAGCATCATTGAGGTCACATTTCCTGTCAACCTTCCAAGTGCAACAGCTGCTCAAGTTCTAAACAATCTCTATTAAATCCAGACTCTAATTTAGACTGGTGCAAATATTTAGTTCAAACATACAAATTAAAAACTAGTTAAAAAACTATTTCCTGTACTTGATGAGAAAAAAAGCTGTAAATTAATAACATTTTTAATCATATTTTACAAAGCAAGAATGTGTTCCTTTACAAAATAAGAGACAAACATCATCTTTTTAAAACAGTAAATTAACATATTTTATATTTTTTATATTAACTATTAGTTAATTTGAACAAAAACCTTCTACTTCACTTTATTATCATTCAAACCCTAACCTAACCTGGCAGGGTAAAAAAAAACATATTGAAGTGATAATTAACAAACCTAAACTTTAAAAAAGTGCATTTGGACTTTGAATTTGCAGATTGCTAATTTATACAAAACATTAGCAAAACATTTATTTTTTTAACACCTTATTCTGGTTTAACTATGACAGGCAGATCAAACAAGCATAAACCAAAGCACAGAGTTCAGTCAGACTAAAAAGTGGGGAAAAGGAAAAAGGAAATCAGTGCAGAAACCTGTTTTTAAGTCATGGACACATCACTAACAGCTCTGTCATCAGACGAGCTCTTCTCTTGCAGCACAGACAAACAGACACGTGTTTATCTGATGTTCAGTGACTTCACACACTCAGACTCTCCATCACTGTGTGACAGGACATTAGGACATGTCCTCTTTCTGTCCTGCCCTAATAGCCAAATACCTGCCTGGTTCTATCTTTCCACCCTGACAGACAGTTTCCAGACTGTTAGAAGTTCCATGTTTTCATCCATCAGGCTTGTGTGGTGCAAAAACCAGGAAGCCGACCGCTCCCAGGAAATAAACACTTTAATTCAGAACACTTCAAGAGGTTTGGACACAGCTTTCAGCCCTGCTGACGACAGCATTCCCTACGAAAATATTTCCAAGTTCTATCATTTATTCAGCATAATATGCTTGTTGTACAGAGGCGTCAGTGTGGTTCAGTAACAACCGTGGCCTCTAAAGCTGTAACCATATTTACTTTCTGTAACATTTAGAGAGTTAGAGAAAAACACTTCAAATTAATGGTGTTACTGTCTGTTCCTCCCAAGCTGTGTTGGGTCAGAAGGGTCTTGCTCCTAAAACACAACCTTTAGCACATCTGGACTTGTCACAGTATGCTGAGATGCCTGTGCCTCTTGTCTATCTAATAAATTAAAGTTCACTAAGAAAAAAAATTGTAAGAAAGTTTTGAGTTGAAACTTTTCATTATAACAACTTGCACTTCAAATTTTTGACTTTTTGTCTCATAACTTTGGTTGGAACACCTGAAGGCAGCTTCTAGAGTCAGTTAATTGACAGATAGCTTTTGATGACTTTCAGTGTAATTCCAGAGGGGGGTGGGCGGTTTTACTTTACTGAAACGTAAAATGTGACAGATTGATGTGTGGATGAGAAGAAAAGTTCCAGCGGAGCATCTGTAGGGGGAATCTGATTGTTTCCCACAGGGAGGTGGGATTAACGGTGCAGTCAGTGTTTGTATGTGTGCAGTCAGCTGGTCTGCAGCTGGTTTGTATGCATATTGTTGACTCATTTCCTGAAAATCCCAGCACAGACCTAATTAACAGCCTGGTCTCAATTTACCTTATTGTTTCAGCATCGCTGGCAAGTAAACATCACCAAACATCTGTCTCATCTCCTCCCTCCCACAATTTTTTGTCAACCTCAGACTGTTTTTTTGGCGTATATCAGGCACTGATTCTTCTTTTAACAAAATACAGTCAAAAATTACATTTTCCTTTTCACATTCCAGCTTTTGCTTTTTCACAAATAATTCTAAAACAATTTGTGTTTTTTAAATCCTGATACATATATATTAGGGGTGCAACAATACATGTATCTGTATCGGATCGTTCAATACAGTGCTTTAGGTTCAATACACTCTTGTATCTAACAATACAGATTTTTAACATTTATTTTATCAACTTGTCGTCTGAAGAAGCTCTGTGTTGAAGGATCAGTGGATCCGTGTTAGACTACTCCACCTAGGCTGCATTGTGAAGTGCTGATCCACTGAGAAACTTGCTGTTTCAGCAACGTTTGATTTAAAAACTGTACTTTTGAGGTTAAACAAATGTTCAAAATTATTTCTAATAAATTACAAGTTAAGAAGGGCATGGAAATTGTTCTTTTTTGCATCGAAAAAATACAGAATCGTGAATTTTCTATATCGTTGCACCCCTAATATACCAAATACATCCATCCATCCATCTTTTCAGGGCTGTGAGGGTTGTGCTCATGTCCAACATCGAGAGGCGGAGTACGTCCTGCACGGGTTGCAAGTTCATCACAGTGCCTGATAATAGTCCAGACTGCTGGAGATGGGCACCATATCCCCAAAACCCTGAAAGAAAATATGTTGCTAACACAACAAACACACATACACACATATAATAACATTATTGTGAAAGGTTGGGGAAAATTTACATGGGTATGGAAAAACAGCATGTCATTAAAAATATGTATGATGAGAATCAGTTTACACCAGCTCCTCAGCAGAACTGCTAATAAACAAGACATTAATTTACTTCTGCTTATCATGTTGGTTTTTTTTTTCTACATTGTGTAAATTTAGTAAAAAAAAAAAAAAAAAAGCAGGTTGTCATTTTGAGCTCAACATAAAACAGGTCTGATTTCAAAGGATTAGCTGTGAGGCTATTAGTCACATCACACACTTAATAACCAAGCTCTGAAAGGCTAAAGTGATCCAGTAAATCAGAGGAGAAAATGGAAAAACAAAGTGCTGAATGTATAAAAGAAGACATACAGTGCAAAGGTCTCATCTTTGTTAAGCTGGATCTTTTTCTTTTGCTGCCGTCTTGTTTCCAGCCTGTTTCTGACCCACACGTACAGTAGAAGCAGCTGCACAGAGTGAACTTTCATCAGCTATCAATCTCCACCGCTCTCCTGGTTGCTATGACTCATTTGCAACATTTTCCTGGCCCAAAGTTTGACAATTCACAGGGGATTTTGATCATTTCTGTGTGCTTTCATACGGTTTAGAAATTGTTGTAAAGACAGACATGGAGCTAATGGGTGGACATGCAGGTGGTTTTATTGTACATCAGCTGTAACAATAAAACCACCTGTCTGATATTCTGTGCGTTAGCTCCAAATCATCCAAGCCCTAACTTTAAACCTGCTTTCGTATCTCCTGCTGTGATATCTGGCATGGTTTGTTGGCAGCAGATGTTTTGGATCTAACAGGTTACAACCTGGGGCATTCAAGATTCTTATAATGAGCGATTAGTAGCTTTATGAACATTAAAGAGTTGTTTTTTTTTGTTGTATTTCACAGGCAGTTTTTTTTCTGGTTTTACATTGAGGTTTGGAGAACATAGAGGCCACCAAAAAAAATTTAAAAAAATAAAAAATCTTTCACAATTCAGCTCCAAATTAGATTCAAAGTCGTGTATCAAAGTTTGCTCTGGCTTTCTGTAAACAACTTCATTTACAGCTGAGTTGATATGTGGCAGAGCTGACTTTCCAGTCTGTTTTACCCAAATGCAAACTGTTCAAATTTATACTGACCTCATTATCAATGAATAAATTATGCTTTATTTTAATTGTCACATAGAAAATCACAGAGCCTCTCCTGAGGTGCTTGTACAGTTTGTTCTATCTGCCAACCAGTTGTAATGAAAACAAAGGTAAATTGATCCAATCATGTTATAATTGTAAAATAAGTGTATAAGAAATCTGCCAAGCCCCTGTTAATCTGTGATACACCAGCTGGTTTGTTTTGGAACCAACATTCAACAATTCGTAAAAACAGTCCTGTCTACTAATATGAAATGTACGCAGCGATATTCTTGTGTTTTTAGCTCTTCCACAAAATTTCATCATAAATTTTATGCGTCTCAGTAAGTTGAAGGAGTTCCAAGACTTTTGTATTTAATTCCTGACCGTTCAACACTAAAGAATCGACCTTGTAATGCAGTCAGTTCCGTGTTTTTATTGAACATTCCAAACAGGCAAGTACTCCAGACAGAAATTGGATACATTTAGAGTATTTTCCAAGGCAAGTGCTGAGATCTGCCCTCTGACTTGTTTCACACTTTGTTTAACAAGCTCAGGCTATACATCTAGAAGTGTAATTCTGATAGTAAAAACCGTCTGCTTTGTATTTTAAGAATAATATAAAAAAATCTTTAAAGTCCATGAACTCATTTGGAAATATAGCACCTGATCCGAATTTAATATATGTAGGCCTATATATATTACTTGTATGGTACACTTTGCTTTATATCTACAGTTTGTTTGGGTTTAGTTCCAGACAAAGAAGACATGAAAAGCTTCTGAGTGATTCAGTCTTTTAACTTTCATAATGTTGGTTACTTGTGGTGTTTTTTTCAGTAATTGAGCTACTTTCATGATCCAGGAATAAAAGCCTTACTGTTTCAGTTTGCCTTGTTTGAGTCATTACAGTAAGAAGTAATTTCCCTTTTAAAGAAAACATAACCTTTTACAAATGACGTCTTTTCAAATAAAAGTGAATGAAGTGTGCCAGTGTGTTGAAGTCAAAGGAAACTGTTTTAATGAAAAATCATTGTTGCTACAGGAATGCATCTGGCAGTTTGGACCTTAAAGGAACCACAGGACTCAATTGTTATTCTAATTATCAGTGGTTATTTTTTTCATAGCTAAGTGTCTCAGCAAGAGCACATATTTATTCCAGACACAACTATGTCTGCAATTGATTTCAGGATTTGATATCTATTAAAAAAGCCTCTGTCACTAACATATCTGTGCGCTCTTATACTAAAATGTATTTTTAAATAAATAAAAGTTTTTGCATGAGGAATGTTTTGTTGCATGAGGAAATTTGGATCAGATTGAGCACCATAGGCGTTTTTTCTTAGCATTAGCCTGAAACCATCATGTGTGTTTTTTTTTTCTATTTAAGCAAAACCATTTAATCAGCTGGTTCCAACCTGGCAAAGTGGCCAAGAAGAAAATAAACTATTGCAATGTTGTAGTCGCATGATACCATTTAGGAGGCAACTCAGGATTCTAAACCTCTCTCTGCAGCAGCAGTTATAAAACATGTATTCTCTTCCAAATTTTTCTTTTTTTCCCCAGTAAATTAAAACCATATTACAGGCTGCAAAAAATTTGATCACTGAATACCCAGGTTTTTTATATTGGGAAAGAACCAGTGACAAACCTCATATATTTATGTGTTATGTTACAAGTTTATGTTTAAAAAAAACAGCATGTTGAGAAAAAGATTGTGGTTTATTCTGGAACAACTTCTTCCTTTTACACAGTGTTCTGTTGGTCATCTGGACCCATTGTGATATATTTTAGCAGCATATGTATGTAATACTTTCCTATCAACTTTTTCCTTCTCTTACTCTTAAAGACATGTTTTTAAAGGCAATCATTTAAAACTGAGACCTAGTGCTCCACCTACAACTGAGCTCAGTCATATTGTTCAACATAATGTCTTACAGACTGAAGGTTTGATCAAACCAAGTGGAAAAGAATGTCCAAGGTGAAGTGGTCTTCCACAGACTGAAAACACCCTTATTCTGTTTCATCGTCAACATAAGAACTGGCAGGGGGAGAAAAAGCATAGAAAACAGCTGAAATAGTTGGAAAACAAATATTATTATTATAACTGTGAATATTTCAGGGCCAAACTTTCTTTCCAAACAGATGTTTTGTTTATTTCAGCATTTGGTATCAATTTGTATTCATTAGTACAAGTATTAGAATTGAATAATTGTTTACTTAAACAGGTAATTTACAGTGCACACAAATCTGGAAACAAATTACATTAAAACAGAAACAGCTTTGTGATCATGAAATAAACTGCATAATAATAACAGTGGCTTTTTCACTGTCTGCAAAACCAAAACACCAGCCTATTTACATATTTTATTTTGGCAAACAATTTAAATCATATGTAGCTACGTTCACACTGCAGGCAAATGCGACCCATATCACATTTTTTTCTGATAGTTAAAATGTGACAAATCTGTTTTTCTTTTTAAATTTGACCCAGGTTTTTTCATTATGTGCTACTGAATAGGAAACATATCTGATCTTAAATGCTTAGTCACATTTCATTCTACTTTTATTTCAGCATGGTTGAGGTGAGCGGATCGATCCAAGTTTTTACAATATTAATACCAACCCCATGCAGTTTTAATCTGGTAGCTCCACACATTTTTAGCTACACAACAGAAGTCAAGTTGTTTCGTCTTTGCTCTTTTAATTTTCTGTGTCCTGGTTGACTGAAAATCCACAGAAATCAATGATAGTACAATCGGTCTCGGACTTTATCAATACTAAAGTTACTGCATCTATGTTTTAGTTTTAGCACGTTGCTCTTGTTCCAAAAATACATGCTGCAACAGAAAATGCATGCTGCAACAGAGCAGCTGACCAGAGGAAGGTTAAAATGTAAACAATGAACTAAACAAACATGTCAGATAATTATGTAATCTAGTCTGACTGCACTACAACTTTAGAATTAGCATGCTAATGTGTAGCATTCATGTTTAGCTACTTCTGTCAACACTGCGCTAAATATGATGTCATGTCATTTTCTGTGCATGTGGGTTGACAGAACGGTGGGAACGTTCATGCCAAATAATCTGATATTTTTTTTAAAATCAGAATTGAGAATTAGGATCTGAAGTGTGGACGGATGATTATGATTATTAGTTTTCACCTGTTTATGGAAAGTCTTTCTGTTTGATGCTCAGGATTAAGGAGGCTGTCAGAGCACTGGTACTTGACACGATTTATGGAGGCTGACAGCTACGTGTAAGATCCTCTAGCTACACTCTAAATCTGGAATCCTTCACAACATGAACAATTTCCCACAACACACAGCTTTAGATCTGCTAGTTTAGCCATAACCTTAACCTCTGGATTAAGTTACAACTGGTTTGTAAATCAATCTTCTTTACAGTGCTGATTATTATTAGTGAGCGGTGGAAAAAACTATATTGTTTAATTTCTGGATATTCTGAAGTTTGTCATGAGGTTAAAGATTAAGTTAAGGAATATGTTGGTCATGGTAAGTTTTCAGGAGAGGAAACTAAGGACTGAACAATTAGAAGCAGCTGTTCTTGGCTACAATAAATATCTGTGTAACTTGTAGTTGTCTGACTTATAGTGTTTTGATCTCACAGCAAATTACAGATTTATCAAACGATGAAAAAATTCCACTCAGAAGCAACGTTGCTGTAAATTCAGCCAAATGGGTTTGATTAAATCAGGTTAAGCTGTTAAAATAAACTGGTAATTCTTTTTTTTTATTCTGGAAATTAAATGAATGTTCTGTTTATGACTTTCAGTTCTCTGCTGTATTTTATAGAATTTTTTTAACAATGTTTTGTACATTTTATTATTGTGCTTTGTCCATTTGAATAAAATGCCTCCTGTTGTTGCTGCTTTGTTGTTTTTTTTTATGTCCAATTGGGAGGAGACAATAAGTTAGACCCAGCACTACCAGGAGGAATTATCCTCTCTGATGTAGGAACCCTTTAGCATCTCCAAGGAGGAATTGGAGAGTTAGGTTTAGAGTTTCCCTTTCAGAACCTCTTATTTCCTTATTTTGACCACTGAGAAGCAGAAGTAGATGGATTGATGGATCTGTTTTCTTTTTAGTTCTTGGAATAATACATTAAATAAAATAAAGGACCTACATATCCCGCAGTAAAAAGTAATGTGTTTTTGAACACACTGGTGACTCTTAATATTTTTTTGGCATGAAACAATCTCCTTTTCAAGTTTTTCTTTTTTTTTTTTGGCAGAAATGTTCAAACAGAATAAGGTCTGACAGATACCATCAGTGCAGTCATATTGAACTCCCTTCAGAGATGCTCTCTAAAGTATTAAGGCCCAGACACTTGATAAAGAACTTGAGGACTCAGAGAATTTTCCTAAAGCTGTAATCAGGTTTTCCTGGAAGTAAACTTTGGATCATTGCCTTGTTGAATTCTAAATCTTTCCTTCAGCCAGAGATGTTTTCTTCTGTCGTTACTTGTCTCGCAGCGCCGGTCATAGAAAAAAAGTGTCCGACTGTTTGGATGAGTTTATTAAATTCTCAATGCCTGATTGTCCTTAGAGCCAGTAGGTTATTCTTGCTTTTCTCAGACAAGAAAAATCTTATGAACTTCAAAATGTTCAGATAGAATTTGTTAAACTCTGCATGCTGTGATACAAATAGGCTGACTCTGAATTCCATTTATGGTAACTAATAGTTATTTGTCTGACTTTCTTCATACCTGATTAATTAATTCCTAAAAATATTTAGAAGTTGGTTCCAAATGTTTTTTTTTTATTTTACAAATATAGAAACTGTTTGACCTTGAACTTCCCTTTCAGAAACATTTTGTTGGATCCTACCCCAGGTCTGTGTTTTCACACAATCATGAGTTTACGGTTGACAGACAATTATTTTTAACATCAGGGCATGGTCTTAAAATGTTCTGTCAACATTGTGTGCTTCATATTTTAAAACATTTGCATTCTCCAGGTTTTCTCTGCTCATCAGTATAGCAACATTAAAGTGTTTTTTTTTTTTTTCAATCCT
This sequence comes from Cynodonichthys magdalenae, assembly GCA_031762555.1. Classification (NCBI taxonomy): domain Eukaryota; kingdom Metazoa; phylum Chordata; class Actinopteri; order Cyprinodontiformes; family Rivulidae; genus Cynodonichthys; species Cynodonichthys magdalenae. Next base: position 521,782 of record JARVJO010000165.1, on the reverse strand, counting down.
CTGCATTATATTTCAGGTGAAAAAAAAAGATGGGCATAAAAACTGTTTTGATTTAGCACATCTTTTTTTTTTCAACATTTTTGGCCAGTGGCTATGGAAATACTGCAAAATGTGTCTGTCTTCAATTGACATTTTCACTTTGAGAAGCTACGCAAAAGATGTTCCGTGAGTGATTCAGACATGTTGAGAGGAAGGAGAATAAAAACAAGCTGGAGGCTGCTAACCCCAACTTTAATAAAATAACAGAGCTCGTATGTTACTGTGTAGAGCCGCAGCTGTTCAAGCCTGCCAGACCATTACAATTAGTAGCCAAACTGCTGAGAGCTTAAGTAAACACAAAAATAGCAATGACTTAGTAAATTTACACACATTGAGCTAAAATGTGATGTGATTGATCTTTTTCCTACTTTTATGTGCTTCCAACTATATTTAAACTACAGTAAATTTATGTCCAGATGAGTTTCCCCTATAGGTGCTTGTCACAAATTATGCCTTACTATCAAGTGTGCATTGTGACTCTCAATGCACACTTGGACTTATGCAAAATACATTTTTGTTAACTGTGAAAGGCATTTTGTACTTGGAGTTTCTAGGAGTGCAGAAAAGTTAAATTTAGTTTCTCCCAGTGCTGAGCCTTCTTTATATTTTGTTTGGGTCATATTTTTCAACCTATTTAGTTTATTCTCTATTATGTTTTCTGAGCTATTATGTCACGGTTTTTGCAACAGAACTGCCAAATGAGGTCTGAACTTACCAATTACAATTTGATTGTCTTCATTCTCCTTTCATTCTGAGTCACTCTGGCTCCAACATGTGAGGCTGGATGGATAAGTCATTCGTTCTTAACATCTTTTAATTCATTTGTAAATAAAAAAAGTTTCTGCACCTCAAGACAGTTGTAAACCCCTTTATTAAACTGGATTGAACTGCTCTGGAAGCAAGTTGCTTTGAGACAGAAATGGGGTGAAAAAGGGGCCTGTGGAGTTACCACAAGGAGGGATTCAGAGCAAAGCATTGCAATTCCACATTATGTAGGCCCCAACTGATGATTTAAATGTGAAAAAGAAGGATTTAAAAGCAAGATATGTCACCTATAATGGGCTTGACCTTGTTTGGCCTGAGAAAGATGCTGATTGTTCTCAGTTGTTGAACACATCAATCAAGAATTGGGGTTATCTCTTCCCTACAGTAGACCAGAACAACATTTTCTTAAAGACAAGCAGCTTGTGTGTTTTGAGAGAAATTTTTCAGTAAGTAAGTAAATAATAAAATTTTATTTGTATAGAACTTTTTGCAGTTGAGTAGCCACAAAGTGTTTCACAATAAAGCAGAATAGCACGCAAGAGAACATAAAAAAAACACATTGACAAATGATAAAGCATTAATGACAACATTATTAAAATAGCCAATATTGCTTCACTTACTGTTTACTTTCCCAAACATATTTTTTGCACCACTTTACTAAATAAGTGCTGTTTTTAGGCACCGAGAATGAGGAAGGAATGTAATCTCAATTCTCTGTTTGTCTTGTTCTTCAGAAAATTTGTCAAAAAAGCTTGACTGGCCTTATCAAATCAAGACTGGGCATGTCATGTTTAACATTCTGCGTAAAATGTGAGGTTTATAAAGGAAGTAAATTTTTAGTTTTCTGTATAGAAGCTGAATGGTGAGCATACAACTATCACCTTCAGAATAACCATCACATCTATCATAAATGGTCTTATAACTTATTATAAACTCAGTTGTTTGTTTCAGATGATAACATCCTGCAAAACTTTAGAAAATCTCCCAAATATAGTAAATTATTTACAAATCCAAGTTAGAAAAAAAAGGATGTTTAGATAAATGCAGCTTGTAAAAAAAAGATAAATGCAGCTTGTGAGATTCTCATGCTATGCTTTTTATTTTCACATGCACCACTTGTACTTTAGACTTTGAAAAATGTACTTTTATTTAAGCTATATATACTTTATAACAAACACTTAGCTGGCTGCAGTAAACACACTATGTGAAAAGGAAAAGATATGTTTACTTTTGATTTTGTACAGTAAATAAATGAAAACCTGTATACAAATGCTTCCCAAGTGGATCTTTTTAATTTCCTTCCCACAGTCCGCCCTTTTTGTTAATTATTCGGCTCTATTGCCAAGTGATCTCAGGAGGTCTATGAAAATTAAAACAGCAATTACTGCTTAAGGAAGAAAAATGCAGGTCCCAGAATGAGATAAACAAGGATGATGGGGTTCTATGCTGAATGAGAATTCATGGGGGCTTGGGTATTGGACACCATGTTTCTGTGTGCACAAAATGGATAAAAAATGATAGAGGTGGGAGAACAGAAAGAGAGTTTCAGATGGCCTGTGAGCTGAAATTAACCGTTTCAATCAATGTTTTTTAATGCGCATTTTGAAGTATCCCTATAAAAAAGATGAATTGAAATGGCACGATTCGAAAAAAAACTTCCTCTAATTTGCAAAAAAGTTTATACGCTCACTTGAGGTGGTTTTTGGGTTTTTCGAAAAAGAGTTAATGCGCAAAAGGAGAGATGGAAACACAAAAGGCAGAAAAAGTTCTGACATAGCTGACATTTACTTCACATGGTTGATCAGCTGTTCCCGCTGACTGTCCGGTACCAGAGCGACTGCAGCTGGATACCTTCTCCTGCTGTCTGCGTCTTCTCAGTTAGCCCCGTAACTTGAAGAAAATTGCATTTCTTATTCTACGTCTCCAGACAGCAGTAACATCGCCAAAACTAGTTGATATGACAGAATAAATACAACTTTCCCGATAGTAGCAACACGTTCCTGATAACTTCTCTCCATTGTACTGGGATGTGTATCCCTGCGAGTTTGCATCATCTACTTCCTGTTTACTACAGACATGTGTCTGACTTAATTACACTTTGTGTGACCTGGTTGATTCGCTTCAAGCCAGTTGATGGAAACACGTCTAATTTGCATTTCTTCTTTTCTTCCTTTTTGCAAAATTTTTAAAATTCTCTCAAAATTCTAATTAAAATTGGATGGAAACACGGCTACTGTCTCTGAGTTTTATGACTTTGCAGTCTCCTTGATGGAAGCAGATTGAGAAGATTGCTTGAACGATAGGTTGAATTACCTGCAAAAGCGAGGGCTTTGCGGGTGAGGAGGGTGTTTTAGGTGACCTAGAGGGAGTGGACAGAGGTTCTGCTGATCTTCTCAGCTGCTCTCTATGAGCTGAGGTGTCCTGCAGCAGGAAGCTTTAGCAGGCTCCACACCACACAGGAGGACAGCGGAATTGCCTCAGTGACCATCCTTTGTTGGTCCCTGTGTTTACAGTGATGGTAATGGATGCCAAATAATACCTCAAAAGATAACATGAACCTATTTGGGCCACTAGTTACCTACAGAGGTAAGTATCCAATGAATAAAGAATCCCCATTGGAAATCAGCTCTTTATAACTCAGGTCATCCAGGTCATTCTGATATGGGTCATCCATACTGGTCAAGCCTCCTTAAACACCAACAGACCACCATCACATTTAAATGTAGCCACATTTGAGTCAATGAATAGACTGAACAACGAATACGTTGGCCAAAAGTCTGGTCTTCAAGCTGTAGTGCACAACTCACAATACACAGCCAAACAGATGGTATCACTCAATACTCCCCTCTTTGTGTAAAAACACTTCAGATAGGCTCGTGACTATGTCTTCTGTGTGATGAATAAAAACATGCTACAACTTGAGTGACTATAAAGCCTGGGCAGACTTTAATGGAAAAAAGGAAAAAATTACATTTTGAAGGGATTTCTTTATTGCTTGATGAGCTGCCACACATGAAAACATTGTATGATCATATAGTTTTACCATGGTATGTCTTTTTCTTAACTTTTTACTCCTTTCACAAATTCTGTGGCAAACCTTTATGGATTAAATTAGTTGCTGTTTTTAACCCTGTTTACCTTATTTTAGCTCATGATTTCCTCCATTTTGTTTTGTTTGCATACTGTTATTACCTTTTCTCATTTTTATTACTTACTTAGTTATTTTTTTCTTCCTTAACGATGTTCTGTGGTCATAATGAATTTAAACAGAAGAGGTTAGAACCATGTTTTGGACAGATCATTCTGCTGATTGGATAGCAAGCAAATCAGTGCAACAAACTTGGAAAAAAAAGTTTTTTTTTTCCTAGCTAGCCAACTATTTTTCTGACACTTTGGTTAGAGTACAGTTTCTACAGCTGGTTAAACACGGCTCGGGGTAAACCAAAACAAAACACTGTTTACACAACCCCGGGATGCCGAACCTTGCAGAGAGCCACTTTCAACATCAGAGAGTGGTCACTTTAATTAACTCCAAGGCAGATGTGTTTCCAAATTCAAACAATTAAAAGGTTTGGATCAAGATTCAAACTGTAAAAAATAACGATAAAGGATTTAAGCTGCTTAACCTGGAGAGAAAAATTTGGGTTTTATGCAGTGTGGCTAATTTGATATTTATTTTTAGCATGCTATTGTCACAGGAAGGACTACTACTAGGAGTAAAAAGTTGGGTCAAGCTTTATTGTATTTGGGCTTTTTGTGTACAGCAGTCATACAATGCTATTTTTATTCCTTCAAAACACAATGTGAGCATGTAAGGCAGTGAATGAAAATAGTGTACAGGACTAAAAATGTAACTTTCATGATTTGTACCCTGAACTAAGAGACAGAAAATGGGAAGTACGACTATTACAGAGATTTTTATGAAACCCATAGTGAGTATTAACTGGATATACATACATCTACAACTGAATAACTTTAGGAGTCAACTTGACTGAAGATGGTCACCACAGCTAATCAAGTATAATTAGCTGTGGTGGCCATCTTGTGCTTCCATAATAATGAAGCAGTAAATGAAGTAAAAAGTGTGCATGGAATGCCCAAGATTATAGATTAAAACTTTGGCATGCGAGGCAATCTGCATTATATTTTATGCTAAATAAATATTTTTTCATATGCTTTTAGCTATTTTTGACCTATTTTATGAACACAAAACAAATTCCTCATAGCTGCACACAAGAGTGCATGGGAAATAACTTGACCTTAACCCAAAAAAAATATAAAAAATGTACAATAGGTTGCCTTCAGGCCCCGGCCTCCCTTGGAAAGGAGATCTGCGATCTCAGTGGGGATTTGCCTGGATAAATAATGATAAATAAAGGCATTGAGTAAAAGCTATATTGTAAAATAAATAAATAAATTAATAAAATATTCTGCTCTAGAAAGGTAATATTGTGTTCTTGCTCACATGGTCAGTTTAGTGCCCCTTTGACAAGGACGATAAGATTTTTTGAAGATGCATGGAATTGGTGGTAGTGTGTGTGTTTGGGTGTGTGTAACTAAACAAAATAAGAACTTAACACAACTAACCTGATTGACTGAACTATGTTGCCTTTGGCTCTTCAGCTTCTGACCTGCCAGCTCGCACAGAAAAGAAAAAAAAACAGACCCACATCAGTGAATCCCCAATAGTCTCTTGGCTTTTATAAACACAGACTTTGATCAAAGCTTTGCAGATCATTAGATTTCCCCATTTGCCTCACATGGTGGCAGATTACACATTTTAGTTAAACAGTTTAAGCGTAAAAGAACAAATGAGCCTGAAAGGAAATACAATTTGTACACTTAAAAGATTAAAATGTCAATAAAATTACCCCTTAATTTGGAAAACATACAATTTAAGAAAATTGCATAAAATTAATATGACTGCTTAAGGTTAGTTTATCCTAACTTTTCTTGAGCCTTCCCCTCATTTTGCTACACTTAAAATGTTTTTATTAAAAAGCCTTTTTAAGCTTCAGTCTTTCATGGTCCGTTGGTGTCAAACTGAGACATTTGACCCACCATAAATCTATGTGAGTGCTGCTAGTAAACACCAGTCTAGAATTACCCAATAAGCAGAGAGCTTTTACTGTTTTATTATGTGTGAATGGAGTCAAATGCATACTGAATATCTAACAGACTTTGGACCCTATATTGTCTGCCTTAAGATGTTGTGCTCATTGTCTATAAAATGTTTACAGTAGCAGCACAAAATTGAAAAAAATAGCATTTTTCAGGAACAAAGCTCTCCCAGAACCATATTTGAACCAAAAGGTCTGCTTTCCAGTGAGACATTTTTATATTGTGTAGATTATTCCATAGTAAGTGGAAAGTAATATGTAAGACCACCAGCCAAGAAGAAGCTGACTGGTCTCACTCAGAAGCAGCAAACTTTGCTCCTCGAATGAATGTTGGATGGAATACAAGAATGCCCCTCCGTGTAATACTCAGCCCCTTTTACCCCCATCTCAGTTCTCGCTTTACCTGACACACATAAAGCCCCCGTTGTGCCCGGGTGTGCAGGGAACTGTTGAAGGGCATGCTTTTTAAGGCTGCATCAAGCATCATCTTTCAATAGGAGTTCACTCACTGTTGTAATCTTAGTCTGTTATGGTTTGGTGATGGGTTTAGCAAATAAATGATTTCATCTCACTGAAAGTTTAAAACAAATAATTCAATGCATTGAATCTCTGTGCTGGTGCAGTTTGCCAACATTTAAATAAAGTAATATACTCATATTAAAAGGGAGAATCCACTTATATTTATGGAAATAACTTCCAGGGTAAAAACACCTGGTTCTTTTAAACCAGCACTGTTTACAGCATGTCTTTAGTGTCAAATATTTATTGTCTCCTGAGAACAGGTGGGGTTTGCATCTCTGAAGTACAAAGTGAGAAAGTTTAGCATTTGACTGCACTGCCAGAGGACAGGCATGCAAAAGTATTAATATTATTTTTTTCCAGTAGTGTATGTCAGACATTATTGATAAAATGTTATCAAAATGTGTAAAATCTTGCCTTAGAGCAGAATACCAAACATTCTGATTCTAGAACATGTCAGCAGTGTTTCATATCCAGAGATTTAGAGGTTAAACAACAGAATTGAACATGGCTCCACTTGCAGCTATGCTAAAGTCAAGAGTTTGACAAGTCAGACCTTTTTTGTGGGGAGAGCGAATGTGCAGCGCACACCCTGTAATCCAGATGATCCCTTTTAACAATTTATCAAAGGGGCAATATCATGTAAAATTAACTTTTTTGAGTTTTATATGACGTTATAACATTATCCCCTCATCAAAAACATATACAGAGTATTGCTTTGACTCATTCATGCTTGTTTGAGAAATCCTGTACTGTCCTGAGGCAGCCAGGCAGGAGAGCAAAAATGGAGCAGCTGTGATGTGCAGTCAAATTTATTTTTGATTTATACATATAAACAGAATTTTTATAACCACTGAATATGAAATAGTTGAGGTATTCTATACCAAATAGTTATGGTATATAATTGAACTATATGCCTGAGAAACACATAATATTGGCCCTTTAAAAATTAAATGCAGTCTCCTGAATTATTACAGTCAGGTATTCGTAGAAAGTCTCTGTACTTCATCTGTTAAAACAAGCTGTGTCAGTGTCAGTCTCTGTTGTCATTCATTTGTACTCAATCTTGTCCTTGTTCTTAGATTGTAATTCTCTCACATGGTCTGTACTTTTTGGTGTTTGTTTGCCAACTTTTTATATGTTACCTGTCTTGTGCTATTCTGTTCCTATATTTGCAGCCACTTGCCCAGGTTGTCATTGTAAATGAGAATGTGTTATCAAATGACTAATCTGGTTGAATAAGGTCAAATAACTGCAGCTGTCTGTGAGAAAACCTCTATTGTTACTGATGGTTATATTTATATTATGCAGTGAACATGAAGGCAACATAGACCTGCTGTGCTCTGATGCAAAAAGAGTGTCAATTGCTCAAATCTGCTGAATATGATGAGCATGTTTGCACCAGCATATAATTGACACTCTTTGTGATTTTAACACTGACATGGAGCAGATTAAAGAAGCTGATAAAACAGAGAATCTACCCTTATGGTTCCTTTAATTTCCCCATCCATTTTTTTAAACTTGACACTGGCTTCTCACTGCTTTCTTAACCCCACCATTTCAATAAATTGAGAAATAAAGATATACAACTTATTATTAACAATGAGGTCACTAAATTGGCACAAACAGTTGTGCAAAGTACATATCGCAGCCAAACAGAGTCATAACTGAGGCCCACAACCTTTACAATAATGAATCCCATCGCCTCACATCTGGGAGTTTTGTTTGGTCTCTGCAACACTGTGCTTGGCATCAGTTAGGATGAGATATGCAATAATTCATTATGCTGCAGTGGGGTATGGTGCTTGGGCCAGTTAAATGGATTTCAAAGCAGCATTTGAGAAATCCTAATTTAAAATGAATAAAAAGGAAAATTTTGTATTTCTACAGAATCTTTGTTTTTCAAAAATTATCAATTTTCACTAAATAAAGGAATCTATTGAAATTTTAAGAATAAGATTTAATTTGATATCATGGCAGATGCATATCTATATGATATTTGATTTCTAAAAACTCAGAAAAGATTTTCCAGTCTCCTCCAATCTTGTGATTTGGCTGTAGTAACCATATACATCCAGATTTTCTGTATTTTTGGCCACAAACCCTAATCCGTCACTCTCTGTCCAACTGATTTCCTCTCTGTGGAATCCTCTAAGGTTTGGCTTCTGTGGAATTTCCCTGAAAATGTCAAATATTTTGAGACTTGTTTTCTTTTACTAGATGGAACTAATTACATTGCCTTTTATTTATTTTATTTTCAAACATTGGGATATAATTGCTCATGACAGTAAAATCAGACTGCTTGCACGATGCTGAAAAAGTCTTTTCTTTTTTAGAGCTGTGACCAAAGTTATGAAAGAGGGTTAAATGAGGACGTTTGCCTCCTTTACTTTAGTCTTACTTTCTAGAAGTGCTGCCAGTGGGAAAAGAAGCCCACCTGTTCAGTATCAACTAATGGCACAATATAATAAAAATATACTCTTGTGAAAGCCACCACACATTCAAATTATATTGTTCACCCTCTCAGGTCCCATCTTGATATTTTTTTATTTTGTATAACTTCAATTCCTGTGTTGATTCCTCTTGGTTTTGTTTTATTTTATTTTATTTTATTTTATTTTATTCACCAAGTTCACACAAAAACAAGACAGTGGTTCTGAAAGGAAAAAAATCCTTTTTACAGCAGATTGCAAAAAAAAGGATTTCTTTTGTTTGACTATTTATGGGAGCCCAGATTCTAAACAGTAGGAGACATATTCCCATATAAATCCTAATCTTGACAGTTTTTCTCTCCATGTGTGGCTCATATGGTTGACTTGCACCACTAAGGTGCTTGCAACACCATGTAATCTACTTCCCCACTGGGATCAATAAATGGAGGCCATATCAACCACAGGCTGTCTGTTTTGGATAAAAGCATCTCAGAAAAGCTGTATTAAATTTTGCAGAATTGGTAGCTTGCTGACATTTAGGATTTTTGAATGGGCGTTTTTCTATTTCTGAGTACACAGGTGTATTATTTTGACTGTCTGATGAGTATTGTATGACTCTTTTTTTGAGCCAACATACAGGATTGTTATATGTGCACATGTTGCATGTTTTTCTTTTTTACAAATATGAATTCTTCATTTTTTCATCAACATTATGGTTATACAATATTAAATATCTTAGCCATTATAAATCTTCAGAATTGCATCAGAATTGTTTCCTTGACGACTACATTTTCTCAACCGGGAAAACTAATGTGTATTCTTGACAGTCTCTATTTCCTTTAGCATGATTACAGTAAATGTAGGTGAAATATTTATACACGAGAACCATGGTTTTGTTTTTGTCAGTACTGAACAGGATCAACTCATCTCTGACACTGTTGCTGTACTTAGGAACGATGCAAACATGGCACTGAAGCTCAATGCAAACAGAGCACCTCTGTGCTAAATGGGGTCTCACACATGCAAAGGTACATTACCAGATTAAACACACAAGCTGTGTGGTCTTAGCGATTTACCTCGAACTGTCTGAGTCTCATGACACATCATGGCTGGTGTTGCTTCTCCTCTGACAAACAGTGAGCCTTTCAAATGGCAGGATGTCAGATGTGTCTTTAAGTGAAGGAAAGAAATGAGACCTCTTTTTATCAGAAAAAGAGTCTATCTTTTAATGGAAAATCCTGCTGAGTTTAAGTCCTATAATGCAAATTTGAGAGCACTTTTAACTGCAAACTGCCATAAAGGGTCTCTCAACTACTACAACATTAGAGTTTAACACAAGATCTGTAAAAATGACTGAGTTATAAACATGTTTTGCTTTCCAAAATGTGTTCTTTGTGGTTATGTTTTTGAATTGGCTTGACTTCAAAGGGTAATCAATAAAAAATAAAAAAAAATGATGGGACCTGGGAGGGTCAACAATAATTTGAATGTGGTGCATTCACAGCAATGTTAAGGTTTTCACATCACTAAAATACTTCCATGATTATGACATCATTTTGTTTTTACTTTTGTTGGATTAAACTTAATTATATGTGAACACTTTTGTTAACACTTATTTGTGCAGTGATGGAACAAGTAGCAGAATAAATTCTTTACTTTTTCCTCACTACTATAGACTAACAATGGTAACCTGTGGACTTACCTAAATACCACAACCATTGTCACCACAGTTTTATGTACGATATTTTTTTTGATGTCCAGATAGAACACAGTTTGAATTATTGCTATCCATTCTTAAAAACGTATTTTGTAGACGTTATTCTCATTTGAGTTCTGCATAACTGACTTTTGCTAAACTGTTTAATGCATTCTGATAGCTGGGCAAACATGTTCTTTTTCCCTATAGAAAACAGTAGTTTACCTTACTAGAGGTTGTGCAAATCTCCAGTGACTAAAAAACCTAATCACATGGCAACATCTTGTTCTTCATTTCCTCACTTTCTACTTAAATTTACTCCACAGGTCATTTGAGCTGCATTCAAGCGCAGGTGGTGCACAAGCTTGGCCAGAGTTGATTGCTTTGAGAGAACACGCCCTGACCTAAATAAGTTTCTCATGGCCATTGCTGTGGGTCACTTTGCTCTTCTGCTCTCATAATGTCTGTTAGGATTAAGAGATCCATGTAACAACAAAAAGGCCAGACTCCTTCAGCATAATCAGCTGGCTGCTCACAGCTTTGCCATTAAGATGATGCATGAAAAACTGCTCTCCAAAACCTTCACGGCGTCCTGCTGCATGATGAGAACTCAAAGGGAATACATGGATTGTTTTATGCGTTTCCAAGGTGATTGGTCCAGCTGTTAGGCCTCTGAACCGATGGAGCAACATCTGCAGTGAAGTCAGAGACAAGAGTCAGAGCTAAGCGACAGTCTGAGCTGTGGGAATTCTGGCAGACACACTTTGGCAAGACTAAAGCGATGAATAGCAGTGCAGAGCTTCGGAGCAACGTTCATGTCCAGAAAGAAAGGGCTGCCAGTGAGTCACTCACCAGTTTCTGATTCCAGGGTTTAGTGTTTGGAACCAGAAATGGGTCAAAGAGTACTTGGGAAATGGGTCCCACATTGCTGTAGCTTGCATGGGTTTCACTGCAAACTAATCAGGGCGGCTGTGGCTCAGTGGTTAGAGCGGTGGTCCTCCAATGCAATAGTTGGAACTTTGATTCCACCAGCCTGAAGTCTCATGTTAAAGTGTCCCTGGGCAAGATACTGAGCTTCTCATGTTCTACCATGTATAAATATGATCTAAGTTTTAATTTTCTATAGAATCATTTATTCATTTTAGGTGTGTGGATGGATAAATAAGTAAAGAGGTTTGAGTTGCCTGGTTGGCTAGAAAGTTTATATAAGTATGGTTCATTTACTATTTAATCAGCTTCATAATTACTGTCTAATACATGGAACAAAACCAAGATCCACTCTACCATCTTTCTTCATGTTGTTAAATCAAGCTCACAATATTCTCAGTTTCACTAGATTTTAGGTTTGTTTGTGTGTCATTTATAAAAAAAAAAGATAATTCCAATGTGTGTTACAAAAGCAGCTTTTGCATCATTTTTGCATATTTAACCAGAATAAATGCAATGTCATGCAGTCAAATTCTGCAGCAGAAGAGGTTACAAAGCTGAATTACTCAGTTTGACTTGCAATTCATTGTTAGTTTCACACCAGCCTGCAGGGGTTTCCATCCAATTAAAGTGTAAGCAGTAAAAGAGAAGTGTGCCTCCCCTGCAGTTACTAACCACACTGACCGCACACTTTATGCACACTCTCTGGCAAAGTTTATATCTTTTCCACTTTTTTTTTTGTCTCCTTGTCACTCCTTCATACACAGACAAACACACACCGTGTGGTGAGTCTAATTTTCAGAAGCTGCCACTGCTCAGCGTGTGTTTTTTTAGACTAACTTAATGCCTTCCAGCTGCCCAGACTTTATAACCTGCTCCCCACGCACACTGAAAGAACAAGCCATTGTTCCAGGGGTCTTCCCATTAAGGAAAACCAGGTGTGGAGGAAACTCAGTTGTTGTGGTAGGTGAGCATCAGCAGTGTGCTAACGGTCCCTGGACAAACACTGTGGCATGACTGGGATTTGTGTGTGGAAGACTGACTGACTGATGAAAAAAAAGAAGTAAATGTGAGCTGAGCTGTGATCGGGAGTTTAGAAAAAATAATGACAGGTTTGATGAATAGAAGACCCTTTTCCTTTCTCTTGTGCAGGCTCTTGGCAAACTTTTCAGGTTTCAGGGTGGATCTGAAAAGTCCAAAAGAGTCCAATCCTGAAGACTAACATGAGGAAGGTTTACACACGCCACATTATTTTTCACAGTAAATACTGGCAATCAGTACTACCTTTTTAAAGCAACATTTATATATATATATATATATATGTATATATCTAGCTAACCTATTTTGTACAGCTGTTCTAAATCCCAGCAGTGGCTACTATTAAACCAATTTAAGCAACCACTTTTTTGCAGTTTTAACTGATTTATTTTATTTTCTACAACATACTTCTGTGATTGATCAGTCAGTTGATTTCTTCTTGTGTCTTCTAAGGAGCTGATTTGCTGACAGAAATCACCCTCTGGATATTGTCATGTGGATAGTTTCACATCTTAAAAAGAATATCAGACTAAAGTTTTTAACAAAATGGCAAAAATGAAAAAGTTCAGACATTTTAAACAATGGTGGTAGCTGATAAAAGTAATTTCTGATTTGATTAAATTAAAGCATTTGTTCTGTTAATTTAAGAAGAACATTTTTAACGATGCCAATATTTTAGATGTCGTAAACATTTGAAATGTCCAAATCCTTTTAAAGTCACTAATGATTCTACCTCCAACTAGTGGTTTTACAATGAATAATGTATTTTATAGACCCATTAGTTTTGCTCTACTATTAAAAGTAAAACTACACATTTTTCTAATCCAGTATTTATTATTATGTTTTTGACTAATTTATTCACATTCTCAGTTGTATGCTTCATACTCTACTTTAATCACTTGTCCTAGACAAAGTTCATTCAAACAGATTTGTATCAATAGATACTCCTTCATAAAAAATATATTGATAATGACTGTTATAATGTTTAGATATAAGAACTAAATTAGCAGAAACATGATTTCAAAGACTGTAATTTGTCTCTGCCTTTTCCCCCACTCTCCACTATGCTCTGAACTTCCTGCTTCAAGTCAGTAGCTTGGTTGTAACCCAGTCGCTTAGCTTTACTGAAACAAACTCTTTTCTAAATTTTCACCTCTAAAAGGGACATGCACGCTTTTATCTGTAATCTATGAAACACTTTGAGTTGTATTGACTTATGTTGGTCATATTCAACATTTAGGTTTGGCTTGATCTCTGTGTTGAAATTTAGTTATTGACTGACACACTGTGTGTTCAATGACAAAACTGAAGAGCTGTAGCAGTAATATGTAAAATATTAGCGGCTTAGCTTTAGCTTCTGCTAATTTTATATTAATTTAGCTTTTTATTGTTAGCAGAATGCATGTAATTTAGATTAAAGTTGGGATAAATGATGATTTAAAGGGATCTGCATCTTGTGAAGTCATTTGTTTCCTAGAGTTGTTCAATTTTGAAAGAGTTACGTCGTCATATAGGGAAATACAAAACTCATTTTTTCCAAAACATAAATAAAAAGTTCATACTGACCTGCATCTTTAAGGGCTTTATCCTAGCATATGTTCCATGAAATGAATTAAAAAAATTGCACAAAATTATTACTTTAACTGAAGTGAATAACATAACCATGTCTGACAGACAACAACAGTAAAACTAACCAGTGAGTTTCCATTTATCCCTTTCTATTGTTTCCAGATGGCAGCAGTCAGGCTTCATGCTGCTTTTTGCCTAATGACTCCATTTATTTTTTCTGTGTAAGAATGTCAGGAGGCCACTGATGACCTCTTATAGGCTTTAATGGAGACATTTGCTTTCTTTTCCACTCCACCAACACATTTTCAACTTCTCTTGTTTGTTTTTTCTTTTCTTTCTTTCCAGGTCGTGGTTCTCAAAGTGACTTAGACCTGACAGAGTTGATTGGCGTTCCTCTCCCGCCTTCCATCTCCTTTGTTACCGGTTTTGAGGGCTACCCTGCCTACAGCTTTGGTCCATATGCAAACGTGGGCCGCCTCACAAAGTCGTTCATTCCTGACCCATTTTATCAAGACTTTGCCATCACTGTCACAGCCAAACCCACCACCCGGCGTGGTGGCGTACTTTTTGCTATCACAGATGCCTATCAGAAAGTGAGATTTCTCACCTTTAAATTATCTTGTTTCTATTAAAAGGAAAAAAAAAACTTCATGCGTATTTAAGTCTTTGCCTGTATTTTTTAGATTGTGCAGCTTGGTGTAGCTTTGTCTGAAGTGGAGGATGGTGCCCAGAGCATCATATTGTACTACACTGATCCGGAAACAAGAGATGGAACGCAGGAAGCAGCTTCATTTAAAATGGGAGACCTGACAGGAAGATGGGCGAGGTTTACACTCACTGTACAAGGTGCAGAGGTGAGTAAAATAGGGCCATTTCCCAGCAATTGGTAAACAAGAGTCAGGGTACACCCAAGACATGTCGTCACATCACCACAGGGCCACATAGAGACAAACAAGCATTTACACACACATCAAGTAACATT
>JARVJO010000165.1:494316-506595 GCA_031762555.1 Cynodonichthys magdalenae | reverse complement strand
ATGTTTTGTTTTTGTATTTTCTTGGATTTAGTTTTTGCATTTTTGCCACCACGTTGGCTTTTTGATTTAAATAAATAGTTTTGTTTTCATTTTTGAACTTTTCGTCTTGCCTGCCTGCCTACCTGCATTTGGGTCCACCACACCTTGCCAATCCTGACAATATTATGTCATTATAAGATGAATGAACAGAACTTTCACAGTTACACATCAGTTACACAGAGCTACAAAATTGACAACAAAATGACTTCTAAAATGAAATCATATGTAATGTGTTTTTGGCAAATCTGTGTGCCTGTTGATAAAAAGAAGACCAAGATCTAGTTTTTTGAAAAGGTTTGAATGAACAGCTGAGTTGGTTTTAAGAGTCTTCTGAAAGAATTAACATGTTTTATAGACTACTTGGCTGTTTTAAACATTCCAGGCAAATGAGGAGCTGACCATGGCAGTAAAGCTGGACAACTTCTTTAGACAACATTACATAATTAATTCCACATGCAAAAATACTTCTGTACTGGACACTACATATTGGATTTCAGAGTAATGTAAATGTCAATCATTTAATAAAATAGAAGTATGAATCCTGATCTAGTTGCACCCACATTAATCTAAATTTCATTTGATACCTTGTATGTGTCCTACCAACTAACATCAATATTACTGCAACCTTTACCCCATCCCACAGCAGCCTGTACAGGGCAATGTTTGGCACCTTAACACTTGTAAAACAGTGTATTGATTATTTTAGCATTTTTATAACACCTTCTCATTGAAAAGCAAAATTGTCAGTAAAAGTAAATACTGACGTGTGGAAAGATTAATTGTGAGACATGTGCTTAAAGTTTGTCTTTATAGGTTAACATTTAATTTTTGAATATTTTTTAATGCCATTTCAGGTACACTTTGACAACTATGAAGCAGTTCTGTCATTTGTCCTTGTGAACAACAATCACTTGAAGTTGCTGGTTTGTGATTTTTTGTCTATAATAAATATTTTTTCATTTTATGGTTTGGTTAGAGCATGACATGTTCACATTAGTTTTAATGAAATTTTTCTTTGTTATGCCCCTTTTCTTTGTTGGTCTGTTTTAGTACATCAATGCAGAAGCCAGAACTGTATTCCTAATAGATCCTGCACAAGTATCATCTGAGCTCATGGACTCCCAAAAGGCAGCTAAAAGAATACAGTAAATAAAGCTCTAATAAATTTATAAAATGTATTTATAATTAATAAATTTGCAAAGTGACCACATAGAGATTGAGTTATAAATCTTAATGTCTGTGACATTAAGATTTCTGAATATATTATGGAAATATATTATCCATAATCTATGTTCCGAATATATTATGTAAAAAATATTTCTATTAATTGAAATATTTATGGAAATATTAATTTAAATAAAATTAACATTGTTGTTGTTTATAGAAACTGATAAGAGGAAAGCATGAGTTGTCTTATAAGTGGAATTACAGAATACAATTGCTCTTATACAAATCATTTTCTTTGTTATCCAGAGAATACTTCAAAATGAGAAGGACATGCCATGGAAAAACAGACTGGGTTGGGATCCAATGGAAAGGGGGGACAATGCGCCACCCTATTCAACAAGGCGGAAGCAGCTGTGGAGATATTGTAGTCAAAGTAAATTAACAAGTTCATGTTTTTTGTTATACAAGTATAGATACTGTGTAATTATTATAGAGAAAAGTAGTCTATCATCAAATACAGTCTCTCTGGTTAGTTAAAATGGGCTTTCGTAATTGTGGAAAGAGTGTGTATTCACTTGGAGGAATACAGACTCCCCCAACAGTAGCCCATAACTGGGGTCAGTGCAACATGCCACACAGTATTTGTAATTACAGCTGTTTCAGCATCTTCTAAATGTTGAAACATTTAGATGTTTCACTACAGGTATCTGTACTAACAAACATACCTGTTTTAGCATGTGTGGATACACTATATATGTCCACATGAATGTTTTAAGTCTGATGCCTTATAACGCCTTAAAAACAGTCTTTAAAAACTTTTTTTTTTCTTTAGATGGCAAAAGCACTGATGGAAGCCTTCCCTCTGATGCCAGATGTAGATTTTGACACAACAAAAAAGGCAATGAAAAGTGAAAGAAAAACTCTCGCTCTTCAAATTCTTGATGCATCAGGTATACCATATGTGCATATGTCTTTCATTTCGACTTACAATACATAAACATACACACATATATATTGTAGAATCCTCCCAGCTCTTAAATTACTCAACCAGTCTCGACAGGCGAATTTAAGGTTTTTTATTTTATTTGATGAAGATCAACCATCATCATCACAGTCACCACAATAACCTCAATCAATGTGAAAACTAAAACATATACAAACATTGTAATACAAAACATAAACTTACAATAAAGATAACAAAACAAAACAGACCTCGCTGCTTTTGCTGGGGAACACAAAGTTTTGATTTCTTTGTGACAAACACATCTTGACAGTTAAATTAATTCACTGTTTCAATGACTCTGGCAACTTATATAGGGCCTGCCCTCATTATCTATGGCAGCCCGTGAGGTCAATAAAAAAATAAAAACATTACAAAATGCAAATTCCATTAAACAAAATATAAACCACCAACAGTGCGAATCAAAACAGACAAAAATATCTAAACGATATGCAACATTGATAATTTCGAAAATTTACTTAAGTTTACAAATGTATTTTAAATAACCTCCAAGTTTTAATAATTTTAAATTAATTTTTTTAAATAATTAGCTATTTTATATATATATATATATTTTTTTTTATTATCCTTTATTTATACAGGAAAAACCTCTTGAGACTCATTGTCTCATTTACAAGAGAGACCTGTTACATGCATAAAAACAAATACAATCTATTTAACACTTCTAAAAATAAATGCCATACATCATCAAAAATGGGTTTTCATTGACAACAAATACAGGTGCTTACAGACAAATTTTCAAATCTATTTATTAAAATCTTAAACTCCCCAAATGTGACCAAATTGGAGAGCTTCAGGTCCTGCTGAAGCTTGTTCCAGGTGGAGGGGCCAGAAAAGGAGAATGCTTTTTTGCCAAGCTCAGTACGCACTGAAGGAACACTGAATGTAATAAAGTCTTGAGAACGAAGGCTGTGGTATTGTATTTTACGTGAAATATAACATGATAAGTATGATGGAACCAGTTGAAAGATTTTGTCAGGATGGAAGTTTAGAACTTTAACGTCATGATCAGCAGTGCCAAATATGCTGCTATTTTTGTGGCATCACTGATGAGGATATAAAAATATGTTTTCTGTTTACAGAAGCTTGAGATCAGGATAAGGAGCTTGCCAATCAGGAGTCATGGACTTTGTGTACAAATACATAAATATACATACAATTTTTCACTTAGTTTGCTTTGTTTATTATTGCCCTCTATTATAAAAGACAGATGACCATGTCAATGTATCTCTATTTTTGACCTCTTAGCAAAAATAAAAAAATAAAAAAAACAAACAAAAAAAACCAGATAGGGAGATATATAACCAGCCTGAAACATCTTGTAAGAGCCTCTGTACTCGCTCCACTTCTTCAGAAAACGTACTTTCCGGGGCCAATGTAGGATCATTTGAGTAATGTTCAACTGTATTTTGAGTTGCCATTTTCCAAAACCAATATTATATAATGTTGATTCTATTTTTTACAACAACATTCAATGCTGCTATGAAAGATTGTAAATGACATGAAGCACTGTTTTGAAAATGTGCTGAAGTGGGAGTGTCAGAAATGGTAGTAGGTTCTTAAACAAAGGCCAATTTCAAGGTGTTTATATAAACTGTAATGCAAAGTCAATTTTATTTTTGATACTTATATTAATCAGCTCAGTTTATGAAGATTTTGCCCACAATAACCCTATGCATATAATTGTAAAACATTTAATTTGAAGAAAGTGTTCTGTTTATCTTATATTCTTGAAGAATGTGTGCATATCCCCTCCTTCCTTGTAGATACGTCTCTACATGGACTGTGAAGAATACCACAAAGTGGCCTTCACCAGGAGCGCTCAGCCCTTGACGTTCGAGGCCAGCTCGGGGATCTTTGTTGGGAATGCAGGCGGTACGGGTCTCACCAGATTTGTGGTGAGTACATTACTTCCCGTTTTCTGCATAAATGCCATCCAACCATCACTTCAGTTCACTTCAAAATGTTCCTGCTCTGCCTGTAGGACAGCTGTGAGTTCTGGTTAGTTTATTCCTCATTCTTAATATCAGTGGGTTTGGATCAATGAGTTCATAATGGCAACCAAACTCAGAGCTGGCTGCAGAGACAAATGTGATGTTTGAGCTCCTTTACATCTGAGAGGAGAACACAGTCGTCTTTGTTGGCAGCTTTATGACAACCACAGTGAATGAAAGACCACATGTTTGAGTGCTGTCTCATCCTACGAGAGCTCATAAATGACAAGCTGTTTGTGATTTACAGGTTTGAAATATGGCCGAGTTTCTCTCTCATCTTTGAACGGTGTACACTGAGTGCGACTGGAGAATTGAAAAGTAGACTTGCTCAGTGATAAAAATGCACAAAAAACAGGTTCCAGTCCTTCAAGGGTGTTGTTAAAAATGGCCATGAGTTTATGGAGGTGAGGGTGACTGAGACGAGCCGGAGAGTCAATGTTGTTTTCTGCCCTCCGTATTCTTGTAAAAGAAAACAGCAGCAATAAAAGATTCAGCACTTTTTCTTTTAACAATTATCAATGGTTGTCTGTTTGTAATGTCTGTGAAAGACTTGTTTTTCTCTGCGTAACTGGAGATATGAAAGCAAAATAGTGTGGAAGGCCAGGAAATCAATCAACCATGAGCCACATTGTCATCATAGTATTAACAATGAAATACGATACTTTCCCCCAATCATTTTAACAGTCTACTTAAGGACTTACACTTCTTCTGAGGAAAGATTATTTTGATATTTAATCAGTTTTCATCAAATGCCAAAAATAGTATATTGTATTTGTTAAAAACTGAAGTTCAAATTAAAAATATTTATATTCAATTTATAACCTGAGGCAACAAAAAAATCTAGTTTAATTTTATACATACACATGTCATTGTTCAATAGCAATTTTGAAATTTCAGGGACAATTTACTCTTATTATTTAATTGTTTAATGATTTTCAGAAATTTTAAAGGGAAATACTGTATCATACCAAAATAAAATCTTTTAGCCATTAAAAGCATTTTGTTGTGTACTTGGTGTCCTTAGGAGTGCAGAAAAGTTGAATCTAGTCTCTCCTTTTGCTGTGTAGATATCTTAAAATTTTCACTCGTTCAGTTTTTCTGTTTTTTATGACGTTTTCTGAACTCTTACATCACAAAATTTGCAATGGAAATGCCAAATAAGGTCTGGACTTAACCACTACAACTTTTTGTTATCTTCATTCTTCTCTGGCTCCAACATGTAAGGCTGGATGAACAAGTCTTCTGCTGTTGACATTTTGTTACAAATTTCTAAATAAAAAGTTTCTGTGCTGCTATAAAGTCATAACCCCCTCTATAAAACTGGAGTCGACAGGTTTGGAAGTTGTAGGGGGGGCTAGGTGTGAAGCACCTCATTTGGATTTAAAGATACAGCCTCAAAATGAGTTGATCCAAGACACACCTCAGAATGTGGTGAAAGAGGGGCTTGTGGAGTTACAATAAGGACAAATTCAGACCAAAGCATTGCAGTTCCACTTTATATACACTCCAAATGATATGATTTAAATGTGAAAGAGAAGGATTTAAAAGCATGATATGTCTCCTTTACATATTTTACCAGGTAGTTTGAACCCATTTGTTTTGAATAAACTCAGTCAGTAAACTGCTCCTTAAAGCTTTAATCTGCTCAGTAATAGAACATAGAGTATTGATTTCAGATGGACATCTATGTTGGAGTAGTTCAATAATAAATTAGTTTTGCTTTTAAACCCAGAAACTTTTACAAGTTTGCATCTGGTGTTAACACCCCCTGGAGTTATAGAAGCTGTAAAACATGTATTTGGAAAATTCACCAGCTTTGTGTTTGATTCCATGGGTTTTTATAGGAAAACATTTTTCAAAAAAAATATATAAAAAAATTAGAACTTTTTTCTGGGAGTGAGAGAGTACGCTGTGTTCCTAAACAATGGTAACCTGAACGAGTAGTTTATGCTTTAAAGCAGGGGTCTTCAATGTTTTTCAGTCTGGGACCACCAAACTGATGGAGATACGTAGCAAAGACCCTAGTGCATACTGACATTAGTTGACTGTTATCATTAGGAGATGCAGTTTTGTAGAAATATTGCAGGCTGTGAGTGAAGCAGAATCCAGCTGGTGTTTTCACTTAATGTGTGCATTTCTCACTGAAACACTCTATTTGATGCTTCAAATTCTTAATTTGCCACATGTCAGATTCATGATAATGTGTGTTTAAAAGACACAACTTCAAAAAAAAAAAGTAGTACAGCAACCCAATCATTGAAGACCTCTGCTTTAAAGTACTACTTTTTTCAAGCCACTGTGGTTCAGATCTATGGAAGCTGGCTGGGAAGGAGCAGATAATTTCAACTTGTCTCACTCCCTCTGTGGACACTTTTGAACATTAGGTTCCTCCCTCTTGCTTCAATTGTCTGTCCCTTAACTGTACTGTAAAGCCTGAGAGAGTCATATGTATCGTTGTCCAGGATTTGTAGACGTCATGTGTGGTCACCGTGACTTGAATAACATCATCCATTGGCTTCCATGAGTTTCCCTCTTCTCCCAATAAGACCGTTTTTCATTCCTCTCCTGTGTCTCCTCACACAGTCTCCCATAACATCCCCCAAACAAAAGAGCACCAGTAGTGATTTTCTATTCAGCTGTTCCCTGTTTGAATCTGTCACGGCTTCATATAATCACGCACATCGAAAAATAAAACTTTATACTCTGAAATGTTTGTTTAATAAAGTAGCAGCGGTTGTGCATGCAACGTAATGCAGCTTAGCTGTCCACAATCCCCAAATGTCTGAATCAGTAAAAGAATGTTCTGCTCCAGCGAGGCTGTATGACTTGTATCAGACGTTTAATGTGTGTGTGGTTTAAGGTACTGGCTCTGATACTGTAGAGCTTATTGTGCGTTTATTGGAGCCAGTAATCTAGATGAATGTGCTTGAACTTCTCACACTGGAAAATGTCTTGGTTGACTTTTAAAACCACTTGTTATGTCAGTTTTTTCGATATGGTAAAAGGTTGTTTGGACCTGCTGGTGAACCGTTTAACTTGATAATGGATTCACTTATTAAAGATCCAGAGAGGACTGCGTGGCACATTCTTTGTTTCAGATGTGTTGTTTACTGCACAAACAGATGTGTCAGATTTGGCTTGCTGTCTCGGCTCCTATCCACCCATTCTTCTCTCGCTCTATTTTCTTCCACCCATCTCTGTTTGTCACTACTTTGCCACCATGAGAGTTGCAGGCTGTGCTTCGTTCCATTGAAACCAGGTGTTTGGCTTTGGGTTTGGTCTAAATATCAACAAACGTGGCAGAATTTTCCACCTTAAGAAGTGTCTAAACCTAATTTCTTTCCATGCGACCTTATTGAACCCTTTAGTAGGATCATGAAACAAACACAAAAGTGTAAATGAGTAAATTGTCACATCCTTATTTAGAGTGCAAATTAAATTAGGAGTTTAGATCTTCTGATGTGGTTCTATGGAAATGATATGAACAATCATTATCTTACCTGATGTAGATAGCTGTTTGAATGGCTTCAAATTGGAAAAATGGTGTTTATGTCTAACCAGGTTAATGAGCAAATGGCTACTTTCAATGAAGCAAAGACCGAAGTGGACTTAAAAATCTATAAGATTATCAGCATTTATTTATATATATTTTTTTTATTTATTTATTGTCATTTGAACGATATCTGACAAACATTTACATTTGCTGGTAATTTTGCATTAGACAATTATTGACATAAAACTCTATGGTCATATGAAAGCACACATAGCATCATATACTCTAAAGGATTGCTGCAGCAACTAGCTCTAACACTTCTGATCCAGTCTGGTGGCATTCCAACAGGAATGTCATCACATTTCTTTAAGAATAACCACATCAAATACGATGAAAAAGTTTACATACAAACTGCTACAAAACTTTTGAGATTGAAGTTTCAGACACCTGCAAACCTGACAGCACTTGGAGCTGATGTTAGCTCAGCAGGTCAGTCAATTTAACTCCTTTTTTTTAAACCAAAGATAACCAATGAGGTAATTATCTGATTTAAGGAGCTTCTTTGATGCAAAAAAAAAGCTCTGAACTCCACATTATTTTAGTTTGATTTGAGAAATCTACTTAGATTACAAGGAAAAAGCCTTCAGAATAAACAAACAAATCCAAATGTCTTTTAATTGAATTTACTAGAGTTAAATATAAAATAGTAATTCTTTATAATAATTCCACCCTACCACTTTTTAAAATATCTGAGCTATCCTTTTAAGTTGTGTTTTTTTTTTTAACAAACAAGTCAATTTTACAGATCGTATAATTGTAGCACCAAAGTAAAATTTGCAAAATCTCTAGTGTTTTGTTTACTTGAAAACAGGTTTTCATTTTACCTGCAGATTTATACAACCCAATAATTGAGCTGGCTGAAGAGCCAAAGATAAAGAAACACAAATTATTATGAACATATTGAGATGAGATGACTGTAAAAGTTTCTGTAATGACTGAAGTTTTGCTCTTGCAGATAAACTCAAACACAGATTTGGTCTCTGGAATAATATCCTTGTTAAAGTTGACCTGTTGTTTTATTTGTCAGATTTATTGCAAATAAACTGGTTGAAACTCATTTTGTAAGCACATATTATTTATTTTTTGCAGAAACTCAATACTCTGGATGACAAAATACTTGTGTTTTAAAACTAACAGAAACATTTTTTTTGCAGTGCAGACCGACAACCCACCTGTTCTTTGGTCATATGCAAATATGTGTAATGTGGAGATCTAAAAGGGAAAGTGAGGTCATAAACTATGCCCACTGAAATGGCTGGAGTAAAGAAAGAGATTACCAATCCTTGATAAAATAAAGAATAAAGCAAATGATCATGAAATGTAAACCTAACACTCCCTGTTTTCTGTCACTCTTCACCAAATCCAGGGCTCCATCCAGCAGCTGCTGCTGAAGTCAGATACCACCGCTCCAGATGACCAGTGTGAAGAGGATGATCCTTATGTGAGTCTGAAAAAACAAAACATGCTCGACGTGTGAAAGTTCAACTCGAAATCTTTCTATGAGAACATGTTCTGGTCTGTAATCATGGAACTACTCCGCCCTCTGCTGGCTGCAGAACGGTATTACACAAAACTCTAAAATGTCAGAAAGTAAAGGCTCATTTCAACATGAATAAATAAAATAAAGAGTTGTTTTCTCATTGACACTTGATACAGAAGGTGAGGGTATGTTTATCCACGAGATTCAAGATTAATTCAGTTGTTGTGGATCAAAAGAAATACCTAACCCAGTTTATCTTCTCACTTTTTTATTTTTATTTTTTTTCTCCATTTATCATCATTACACAGCAAGGTTGTATTTACATAAATAACAGCCCAGCAACTGATAAAGTGAGAGCTTAGCTTCTGAAAAAAAAAAAAAAAACTTTTTTGTTTGTTTGTTTTGTTTGGTCTTTTTTTTTTTTTAAATAAAGTGCTCCTATCCAGAGGCGTTTTTTTGACATTTTGTTCATATTATCAGAGGACTGATAAACAAAAAAAGAGGCTGTGGTGCAATACTATAATTATTTAAAAAGTCATACATTTGCAAATATAAACTTATTTTCAACAACTTATGTCTAGAAAGAACTTTGATTAATAGTATTTGACTTAAATAATACAGCTTGAAAAATAGCCATAAAAAATAAAATAAAATAAGCACATTCAGTCTGTCAATCAGCCTGTGAGCTGAAAAGGAATTACATTTATTTATTTATTTATTTATGTGTAATTTGGAAAATCTGTGTGGATTTTACATGTTGTTAATAAGTAGTAAACAATAAAGATCCTAATTCAAGTAACAGACCAATGTTTATTGATCATGATAAAAGCAAGTAGGATCCAAACAACTAAGTAAATTCATTTACTGATTCTTTTACTATTTGACAAATTGTCTCAACTAACATTCTGACCGTATAAAAACAAATAGTCTGTTCTCTGAAAAGCATGTCCCTAATTTCAGTAATCTACCATCAAACTTTAATCCAAACATTATTTTAATCTGGTTTTGTTTACATATTTCCTCGTTACACTACTTGGAATCTTTTATATGTCAGTTTTTTTCTGTCTTCCTCCATGTTTTTGTTCTGATTTCTTCCTCTTCCTTATCTCACGTTCACTTCAGGCCTCTGGTTATGGGAGTGGAGAGGAAGACTATGGTGACCGAAACGAAATAGAAGAAGTGAAGAAGATTATGGAGGAGAGAGAATATACCATGGTGTGTATGTGCACACACACACATTCTCATCACGCTGTCCTGTTTTTTTTTTTTTTCACCTTTTAATTTAACTGGACTCCAACCAAAGAAAGCAGCTCTTATCCTGGCAGGCCTGTTGGAGCCTGGAACATGGAGTTACTGTGTGCACTGCTCCCCACCAACTCAGTGTTCTCCAAGATAACCCACAGGGCAGGGAGAGGAGGGATGGGGGGAAGGCTGAAAGATTATTAAACTTTCTCAAATAGTTCCATGGGAGAATTTATTTTTATTTTATACCAGGATTTGGCATCTGAAATTGGTCTCAAGGCTCTGTCACTGGGAAAGCTCAATCTTGTCACTGAAGGTCTGCATTTCTATTAACAATTTACAAAAATATATTAGTTTGTGAATTTATTAAATGATTGCTATTATGAGAATGTTGATTTTGCTTTATTTTTAAAACTTTCTTTATGCTCAAACATGTAAAAATCAAAGTTCGGACACATGCAGACTGTAAATGTTTAGGACTTTAAGAAAGATACATTTGCTGTTAGATCTGAACAAAATTCTCAGGGTTTTTATGTCACATTGGGCACAGCCTAATTACAAGCTCCATATCAATGGATGATCTAAAGATATACTGCACAACCGTTGTGAGGCATCCCTTCACTAGAATTTCATTCTTTGTTTCCAAAAGCACAATTTTATTGTTTTATGTTCAAAACAACTCAGTCAGCTGTAAGCAGTGACATCCACAGATACAAAACTGTAAAAATAACCCACAATTCTTTGCTTAGTTTTACAAAACTTATATAATATATATATTATATTTAAAAATATATATATTATATAAAAGTTAAATGATGTCTTAAGTTCATTTATTTCACTTACTTGTCACCACATTTTTTAAAAATAGTATTTCTACTACACAGTTTGTCTTCAAGCTATTTGAAAGTCTTTCAAAGATTCCCTTAAGGCTGTTTTTTCACTCGTTCTCACACAACTATGCTTGTTTGTTTGTATTTTTAGCACCTTCATTCATTCAGACATAAAAAGCTGCTGTTTTAAGGATGAGGCCGTGTTGCTGCAACAAAGAACCACATAACTCTCTTTGGCCTTGTTTTCACTTGAAAGATCAAAACCCATCTTCAGTTTTCTGAACACACTCAGTAACGTGTCTTTTTAAAAAAAAAAATTCTCACCATCTGTTATTTTTACCAAATAAAATACTGACCACATTTATTGGACTGATGTTTACAAAGTGTCTTCATTCATGCTCAAAGCAGTAATTTCCTTTTTGGCTTTCCTGCCAAAAATTTGATGAGAAAATTATACTACAGCTCATTTTGTCTTGTAAACACTGAGCTGCAGCCAGGGGATAATTAAAGTGTAAAAACGGCAGCCTGTGTGTGATTTTTCTTCTTTTTTTTCAGAGCTAAATGACATTTCACTCAGGATGAAATGTATTGCAGTTTAATAGGTGTGTCCACTTGTGTTCTGATCACAGGGATCAGGTTAGCTGTAAGCAGCTCAAATGTCACACATCAAACATAAAGTGACTTAAAGTAGCATTAAGAGAACTTGCATTTCCTGCAAAAATGCAGTGTGCATTCTTTATGCTGAAAGATTGTTGCTGAATTCCTAAAACAGCTTAAGCTAGCCGAAAAATAACTGAAATTAGCACTAAGAAACATAAAGAGCAAGTTTGCTGACTTAAGTTTTTTTTTTTTATTTATTTCACATTTCGTCAGTTGTAATAATAATAATAATGTCATTTATTCATTTAAATTCATTTAAAAAAACAACAACAACATAATTTCAACATACAACA
>JARVJO010000165.1:456054-493540 GCA_031762555.1 Cynodonichthys magdalenae | reverse complement strand
TCTCCCCATTTTTTCAAAAATAAATAAATTAAATAAAAATAACTATTTAGTTTAAAACAAAAAAAAAAAAAAAAAAAAAAAGAAAAAATATCAAAAGTAAGTGACTTAAGTAGCTAAAACACAAAAAACAGCTGAAATTATCAGAAAGAAGCTGAAATAAGCTTAGAGTGCTTAAGATAGTAAAAAAAAAACACAAAAAAATTTGAAAGTAGCAGAAAAGCATCAAATGTCAAAATTATAGCTAAAAGGAGAAAAAGCTAAAAAATTAGCTACATTGAAACTGAAGGAAGCTGAAATTAGCACAAAGAAATAAGAATAAAGCAGAACCAGAACAAAAGGTACAAAGTAAACTAAATATTTATATTTTCAAGTGATTTAATGGTGTTGACAACACCTCCATTTGTTTTTTGTCTATGAGGTTAAGTTCATCCAAATGAGAGAGAAAAAAATAACTATATTAAGCAAGACATTTATTTCAACTTGGAATAATACCTGTCAAAGGAACTTTATGTTTGTTTTTTTAATATGAAAAGTTTTTTAGGCTGCTAATTTGATAGCTTCCTTTCTGTTTAAATAACCAAGTGGGGGGATTTAAAGTTTGCTTCTTGGCTGCATCCCTGTTTAGAATAAAAGATAATATTTTTGTCTTTAAAATTTTGTCAAGAAAGCCAATAAACAGAATTACTGCTGTGAGGATGAGTGCCTTTTTATTGCAGACATTAATCTTATGAATACAGAGTTTTTTCTCTCACTTGTTGCCGTTAAGGTCAAAACATCTTACATCACTGGTGCTGATTAATATAACTCAATGTTTGCAAGTTCACCTTTACAGTTTAGACAAGTTGTTCCACAATAGAGCCAGTCCTTGTTCTCTAAAACTTCTAAAACCTCTCTTCACCATCAGGGACTATAAGAGGACAGATTTAAGTCTAACAATAAGACAGATTTTTTTTTTTTTTTTCAATGATTTTCCCAGGACTGACGTCAAACCTTTTTTTATAACAGTTGATCTCACAGAAACATTGTTGGTGCATTTA
The DNA here is from genome assembly GCA_031762555.1 of Cynodonichthys magdalenae. NCBI lineage: Eukaryota > Metazoa > Chordata > Actinopteri > Cyprinodontiformes > Rivulidae > Cynodonichthys > Cynodonichthys magdalenae. The sequence continues at coordinate 492,503 of JARVJO010000165.1, read as the reverse complement.
TCTGTGGCAACTTTAACTAATTATGCTTAAAAAAAATTTTGATCATAGATTGCTAATTTAATCAATCATTTTTCTGCAATTCTAAAAACCTTTTTTTGTAAGTTAACGCAGATTAAACACTCCTCTTTAATTTTTGCCTCTTTGCTGTCCTTTTTATTTATAGCCCCTCCCAGAGCTGGACCCCACATACAGTGCCCCTGTTCGAGCTCCGCCTACCGAGGGGCCACTCAGTGATGATGAAGACATCGAGGAGTCCTCTGGACAAGACTTTGAGATGACCACAGTCAAAGGTTTAGTAATGAATTTCAGTTTATAGAAAATTAAACTTGACTGAAAATAATTTATACATTTTCATTTTGTTTAATTGGTGAACTAACATGAAAGCAGGGGTGTCCAATCCTGGTCTTTGAGGGCCTCTTTTCCAGCAGTTCCCAAGCTGGGGGGCCTGCCCTAGGGGCAGCAGAGAGCATAGTGGCTCCCACAAGTTTTTTTTTTTTTTATAAAAGTTTTAATAATTAAAACTCTGTAAATCTGTTTTTTTCTTTTTATCCCTTTCCAAGTAAAAGTTTATAAGTATTCACGGATAAAATTAGATTGGGGGGGATCATAGCTTGGCTTGGAAGTAAGAAAGAGGGGCTTTGAGGAAAATAGATTGGGAACCACTGCTCTATCCTGAATGTTCCCCCTGCTCATCCAATACCTAATTTGATGACTAAAATGCCTTGTTAAGTTCTTAAATAGCCTGTTAATCAGCCATTCATTCAAATCAGGTGTGTTGGAACAGAGAAACCTCTAAAATATACAGGACAGTAGCCCTCAAGGGCTGGGATTGATGAAACAGATTATTTTCCAAGAGAACAGCTGTAATTCAGATATTAGCCAGTAGATGGGGCTAAAAACACAATATTATTCTTGTTTCCCTGTTTTCACAACTGCTTAAATCTGACTTTTTTCTTATTCCAGTATGTTTTATACATTACTGTCACATAGTGCTAAAAATTTTTATTTTCTTTCCCCATGACTATAATTAAATGCTTTTGATGTGCACATTTTCTGTCTTCTTCACAGTGAGGTCATTTCCAACAAGAGCCCCCGCCTTCAAGCCTGACTCTGTGAGTTGGCTGATGTTCTCCTCATTAAACAGCTCATATTTTGTAGGTTAAGCACAGAAAAACCTACTTCTGTACAGTTGTTTAGCATCAGACTTGCAGCCAAAACCCGGCAGTGTAACAGTGTCCCAGTTAACATGAGCATTTAAACTTCTGGTTTCATAAATAGTTTATAAAATAAACTGTGTTGCTGACATTATGTTGGTTACATCAGGGTTTTTTTCCCCCAAAATCTTTTGATTGCTCAGATAACTAAAGTGTTGCTCAACCAAAAACTTTGTTTGTCTGAAACAGTTTGGTTCCCGTAAATAAATGAATAAATCAACTTCTACTCCCTTCAGGTCATTAGAGGACAAAAAGGTGAACGAGGGGAACCAGGTCCAGCTGGCCCCCCAGGAGCCCCTGGCTCTCCAGGAAAAGCCTCAGATGCAAGAGGGGAGCCTGGACCAAAAGGTCCACAGGGAGTACAAGGATATCAGGGGGTCCCTGGACTTCCTGGAACACCTGGACAGCCTGTGAGTGTTTGGCTTCTTGTTTGTTAGGTTTGCAGCAGTGAGTTTTCTATTTTTAGCTGTTTTGGCATTTTGTTTTCAGAACATGAGCTTTTTTAGAGCAGTTTTCTGTTGTTTATAAAGCTGAAGTGACAGAGGATACAATGATGGATTGGCTTTCTATTTTTATCTGTTCCTCAGGGAAGTAAAGGTGAACTTGGTCCCCCAGTAAGTACAACTTTTCTACTGTCTTTGCTCTTTCTTCCTCTTGGTCTCATTTTCAGAGTCTTTGATTAAATGATTTGAACTTCTGTAAGACAGAAACCATTTTAGAAAGCGACACGTCATGTTCTGACCAACATGCTGAGCTTATCTACATACTTTTACTGACTCGTGCTTTTACTGAGCATGGCTGTGACCCTCTTTTTCCCAGGGACTAGCAGGATTCCCTGGAGAACGAGGAGAACCTGGTCCTAAGGGAGAAAAGGTAAACGGTAAAAACAGAAAACAAAATTATATTGACACATCGTAAGTTAACTTTAACATTTCTCTCAGACAGTGTTTTTAGTGGGGGCCACTAGGGGGGGCCTCAGAAAGCAGGAGGAAAGATAAAAAAAAGGCAAAAATATAGATAAAATAAACCTTATAAAAGTTTGAAATCCATCATCCTAAAATTAAGTCTGTTTTTCAAAGATTTTGAAATATAATTTATAATAAGTTTAAATGTTTTTTAAAAGAGCTCAGAGAGGTTTGTCTTCATATGTTCTGTTCTCATCGTCAACAGTTTGTTGAAAAGTTGTTTTTAAGTGGGAATAATAACATTTTTATGCTAAACAAACATATAACTATTTAATAGTGACAGGAAGTGAGAAAAAAACATTCCAATCGTTGACATTTCTTTACATATTTTGTAGCATTGTTTGTGTGTTTGAAAGTGTGTTCCAAGCTGAGGGGCTATGGCATGGAATGGAAACCCTGCTGTTCAAACTAAATCTGTAAATGTTTTTAGTTTTTTCTTTATTTCTTTCTCAGGGTGATCTTGGTGTTGGACGACCTGGTCCTCCTGGTCCTCCTGGCCCTCCTGGTCCTCCTAGCAAGTCCTCTGTAGCCCTGGTCAGTTATTACACAAACTTCATCAATTTATTTTCTAAGGAACTGAAGCATTAGACGGATAAAACTTAACGTGAAAAAGTGAGGGCCTGAATTTAACCATGTGACTGTTTATATGGATGTTTTCAGCTGGAGGGGTCTGGATATAAAGACTTTGACAACGATGCAGAAATTATCAGGGTAAGGTTCTGTTGACTTTTTGGGATACTGCTGTATAATACATGTGAAATTAGCTTAAACAAGTATTGACAGACTAATTTCTAGCACGATTCTCCATGATTTGTGCAATTAGGGACCCCCTGGTCCTCCAGGTCCTCCAGGACTGCCTGGGCCCCCAGGAACCCCATCTGTAGACGTTGCTCTTGGACCTCCTGGGAAAGATGGGAAGGAAGGCAAGAAGGGTGAACCAGGACTCCCTGTGAGTTCACCATTCTCTCAGAGTGCTGATGTAACTCCATGTAACTGAGGAAAGAAGTTTGAGAAATGATCACATTCTAATTAGAATTAAAAACACTTCTATATGTTCCTCTTGAATTCTGAATACCTGACAGCAAATGCTTCAAGAACTTTTTATTTAATTAATTTTTCAAATCCTACCATTTTTCTTTTGTTCTGTCTTTACCAGGAACTGCAGAAAAGAACAACCGCATTCACAGCTGTACCATTAGTTGTGGCAAATGCATCTTTCTTGTTAATAGATTTCTAAAAGCTTTTACAAGCTGTGTAAATGGACCAATTACAGGTTGACATAAATTACAGCTGTTTTGGTTCATAAAATATTCATCTTCTTCTTCAGATTGTAGCAATTTAGCGTTATCGAAAACGTTTTTCATAAAACAGTTTTTCTCGGAGCTCGCGTTTTCTGTTGGCTACTTTTCACATGTTATTAAATCAAATATGGTCTTGACACTTTTCCAGGGAGTAGATGGAAGTGATGGAGATCCAGGACCTGTTGGGGAAAAAGGAGACAAGGTGAGGCTAAAATTAGTCTTTGTGCACTCTTACTGACCCTATAGAGCTATACCTTTTACACTGCTAATGGAAAAAAATATGACTTCTGGCTCTTATTTAAATACATATAAATACATTGTATAACAGCGTGGATTAGGCTTTTGCTTGTGAGATTTTTACCATGCTGTCTTTTGTAGAAGCTCTCCCTGCCTTCCATTATGCAGTCCTCCAAGCGCTCTGTTAACAAAAAACAATTAAAAACAAACTAACACAAAAAAAAGCTAAAGCTCTTAATGAGGTGGACTAATAAAGCCAAGGGGCTCGAGTGTAAACAAGTCTGTTCTGCTCCACTTTTTAATACAAACCAGAACCAAGAGTCTGTCTCAAGTCAACAATGCAGCTAATTTGTTTCATTATAATTCACTGGCTTGTTAATAGGGGGAGCCTGGTGTGAGCGGGCAGCCAGGACCAAAGGTACGTTCTATTTACTGCTTGTTTGAAAGGATAATGGACCATTACCAGTATTAACAATGATAATTATGCTTGTGTTTTACTCTGCATTGTATCCAATGTGGTTTTTATACAATACATTATAATTTGTCCCTGTGGATCTTGACGTTATGCTTTTTACAGCCAGCATACATGCAACCTAAAGAGGACTTAACACACTGACTATGTCTCATTTAGGGAGATCTGGGCCCAGCAGGGTTTCCAGGCCTGCCAGGATCACCAGGTCCCGAGGGGCAGCCTGGTCCAAGAGGTTTACCTGGACCTCCCGGGCCCCCAGGACCCTTAGGAAGAGGCTTTGCTAGGACATTTGAGGTAGGCTGTGTTTTGTTATATGACTCAAAAAGTATGGTAAAATGAGCACAGACCTGCATAAGTATTATTCTTTTGGTAAAGGAACAGAGCAGCTTGGTTTTAGCACATTTGCACATTTAACTTTTTATTGAAAATTTCAGATTTTTGTAGAAGTAATTGCTTTTTAACATAAAATATTTTCATAACAAACAAACAAAAAAACTTTTTTATTTTATTTATTTTTTATATTATTTTTAAACATTAACATTTTAAACTTGTCGCTGCTAAACTGGGCTTTTTCTTTTCTTTCTTGAGGACTTGGAAGGATCTGGTTTGCTAAGTAATTTCGAGTCCATCCCTGGTCCGCAGGTAAAACTTGATATGATCGAAATGTATTATATGAAGCCACACATAAACATTTGTCACTTGAGATATTAAACTGGTTTGTTTTTATAGGGCCCTCCAGGAATCCGTGGACCTCAAGGACCCAAGGTAAAGCATTTCTGTTTGTGTTGATGGTTTTGTGCACTTGTGTTACAGTATTTCTGGGATTCATCTTATATTCTCCTGACCCCACAGGGTTTATTTGGAAGTAGGTTGCCAATTGTTGAGCTTATAGCTCAAAAGTTTTCTTTCTTTCTTTTTCTCTGTCATGTCTTTCTTAGGGTAAGGATGGTTTAGATGGCATCCAAGGACCACCAGGCCAAAAGGTGAGTCTATAATCTGCTGTTATCTATGTCCCTCTCCATTGTTCTTCTATAGATAATAAAAATAGATAATCTCAGTACAAATACATTTTCTAAACAGTTTCCAGACATTAGGTCATGAATTGGCTTCACAATGGCTGGAAGTTTATACTTTTGATTGCTCACTTTTTACGTCACTTTGATTTAGATGCAGATCTGACTTGATTAAATGTTGCAAAAACTTGGTTTATGTGTCATAAGAAGTGCCAAAATTGTGCCTTGCGATGAAATTTGCGGGGGTATTTTTCTTCTTGCTCCACCACCAAAACTGTTTCTGTGCACGACACCCAGGCAGACGAAGGATTTGCGCCAACTACTGAGTGACTGGTCAGAACTTAGTGGGCGTGTTTATGTGGAAATGTGGGTGACGTACAGTGATCTTGTTCAGCTTTTCTGATCAGGAGCTGCTGGCTGATGCTGTTAGAAAGTACAGCTATGTTTACATCTGTTCCAGCAAAACTCATACTAGTATTAATATAAAACTCAAAAGATAGTCAAAGAACTCGTGAAAGGAGGTGACAGCGAGGAGACACAGGTGTCCCTTCGTAGCTGTGCTGACTGAGAGGGAGTGTGCCTCTCACAGTCAGTGAAGGAACATCTTATGCCGACTGTAGTGGTCTCTTTGTGACAAATTCACAAAATAGTCTTTTGCCAACATTAGTAACAAAATAACCAGATCTTCCTCATCCAACTCTTAATCATCCATCTCTACCAACTGTGCTCTCGCTGTATAGTTGTTTCAGTTTGCAATTGACTTATGCTGCAGAGGGAGGGTTTATGAGGTTTTCTCACCTGCAGTTTCTCTTTGAGTATAAAATTTACATGTGAGAAAAGAAAATCTAACAACCACATCAATGAGAATAGATATCTTGCATTTCGTTGAAGTTTAAACCAGGCAAAAGATCAAGCATTACAATCCACAGCAGTGCACTATTCCAAATATGTTAAAGTATTTTTTTTCTTTTGTTGAGAAAATCTTAGACCTTTCTATTTATAACATTGACTGATTAAACTAAGTTCTGGCATTTTTCAAAGATTTAGTCCTATCAGAGCTGCTTCAGTGTTTCTTGATGATTTCTGCAGGGGGAGCCAGGTGTTAAAGGACCACCAGGGCTTCCTGGGTTTGAAGGACTAAAAGGAGCAGAGGTTAGTAGTTTTCAGGATCCAGACTGTTACATCGTGAATCTGAAAACTGACGGCTAAATAATGAAAATGATAGATGCTTTAAAAAAAACATTAAAGGTATAAAAACCTGTAATGAAAAAAATAGATAAAAATTGCAAAGAGAAACTGGTCTAGTTCAATGAGAATATTTACAGGAATTGTTTTGTTTTTGTTTTTTTGCCACATGATTGCTGTCCTGAAAATATCTGCTGTTATTTCTAATATTATTATTTTTATTATTATTATTATATCTTCATCTGAGTAATGTAACAAAACATTTGGTCTTGAAAATGTGGGTCAGCTTTTAAACTTTTATGATAACAAGAACATCAACACTCCCCCCCAAAAATAAGAGCAGCAGGAGCAGCCTCTATAAAGGAGTGAGCACAAAACCTCTGATTTCTTTCTTGTTTCCTGAGTTTCAACTAATCCACTCCAATCTTCTTCAACCAAATTATCGAAGAGAGGCTAAATAGAGTTTAGACATATGCCCAAGATGATTTAGTTTAAAAATTTAGGCTTTCTGATTCTATTACTTTGTTTCTGAGGATCAATTGTTCCCACTCCAGCCAAGGTTGCAAGAATATAACCCAACTGGAAAAAAATTCTATGTATACGTTATTAATAAAAATGTATTTAATTAAAAAAAATAAATATCAAACTATTGAGTTACAGCAAATAAATTGTTCAAACTTACATGGGTGACCTTAAATGCAACACGTCAAAATACAGCAGAACAAATTGAGGGGGAGGTCAGAAAATGTCCTCTCACAACATATCAAATGAGAAAATGAGCACGATTGGTTTTCTCTTTACTTTGATAGGGTCAAAAGGGGGACAAAGGTGATCCAGGACAAAAGGTAAAATCCTCCCAGAAAGAATTTGTGTTTCTCTTTACTGTGCAATAAATTTACTAAAAAAATAAAATGAAATCCTAAACTGTTAAGTCTTTTTACAGGGACAAGCTGGACGAGATGGGCTCAGTCTGCCTGGTCTTCCAGGACCACCTGGACCACCGGGTCCTGCTATCAACCTTCGGGATGTAAGTGGCTTTAGACTTAAGGTGGTTTACGGACCCTTTGTTTTGCTTTTGACCAGCCTGTTAAGGGATGAAACGTTTTTTTATATTTTTTTCCATTAATCTACCACCACCCTAAAAGTGGTAAATGGACTGAACTCATGTAGCAATTCATCAAGTCTCTACACACATCAAAGGGCTTCACACTGCAGTAATTCACCCATTTATACACTCATTCACACTGATGGTGGTAAACCTTGCCCAAGGATGACTGAGATGGATAAAACAGGGTATTGAACCGGCAACACACCGGTTACAGGGTGACTCCCCTAACCGCTCTGCCACAGCTGCCAATATGTTTTACTGACAGTTTCCCTCATATCTTCTCAGATGCTGCTTAATAGGACAGATGGTGCTTTTAACTTCTCAGGGATATTTGAAGCTCAGGGATCTGCTGTGAGTATTAAATAAAAACAGTTCATTATAGAAACAAAAATGTTTACTGGTTTCAAAACCAACCCTTTTAGTTCATGCACTCTGTTGTGTGGTCTCCTGTTTCAACATGTAAAATGCATCGGACATGGTATTTAACAGCACTTAGATTTTATGTTATTTCAAGAGTTTGTTTACAACATGTTTATAGAGACCACAGGGTCCAAAGGGGGACATCGGGTTGCCAGGTTTACAAGGACCTCAAGGACCGAAAGTAAGTGGGTTACAACTACTGGCATATTTTGTGTGTACATGGTGTTTTTTTTCTTCTCTTTCCATATGGTAAACTCATGTTTGCATGCAGGGTGAAAAGGGTGAGCCAGCTTCTGTCATCGCAGCAGATGGTTCCTTAATGATTGACATGGCTAGGCTCACCGGACTCAAAGGAATTAAGGTAATATTTTCTTGCTTTTACATTTTAGCCTATTTCCTGTCGTTTTAGATTTATTCATCAAGATGACTGATGTTTGTATTGATCAGTAAGAACCTGTAAATCCCATCACAACATTTCTATCATTGTTGGCAGGGAGATAGGGGTGTTACTGGACCACCTGGAATTACAGTAAGTATTCAGAGTGAGAAGCGAAAATGTAATTTCAAACTTCATCAAATTAAATATGATCAATGCTTTAATCCTAACAGGGACCAATCGGACCACCAGGAATCAAAGGAGAAATTGGTTTCCCTGGACGACCTGTAAGCATGTGGAGCTTAATAAACATTGAAAGCATTATGTGATAATCTTTGGTCGTTAACTCTGTTGCATGTTTTATTGTTTACTCCGTAAGCTCTCAACTTCAAAAATCTAGAAAGGGAACAATCAGATTCAAATCACTTTGTAATTTGGCTTGTATGCTTTTGTAGCTGAAGTTTCTCTCTCTGTTTAGGGCCGTTCGGGTCTGATCGGACCTAAAGGAGAGAAAGGGGACCCTCAAGGCCTTCCAGTGAGTTACACTCCTGAGGACTGGAGCTGCATCATTGTTCCCTAATAACAGTGTTACTTTTGCAGAATATCTTTATTGTGTTTTTTTTTTGTGTACCTTAAATAGATTTAATAGCCCCCCCCCCCCTCCACCCTTCCTATGTTTTATTTCCTGTTTTGACATTTTCTTCATTAATTTTTTAGGGACCTCCTGGACCTCCCGGACCCCCAGGTCGCCCAGGAGTTTTCAACTGCCCCAAAGGAGTAAATATAGCTTCATTAATTTTCCACCCCAGTTCTTCTCATTTTTCTGTTGTTTTGTATTTCTTACCATACTCTTCTTCTGGTTTTTGAAGACAGTGTTCCCCATCCCTCCCAGACCCCACTGCAAACTGCCTGTAGGTTAAAAAATAAAATAAAATGATGTTCTACAACGAAGCATGATACATGGGTTGAACTGAATCAGTGCACTGATTATCTGGTCACAGCTTACTATACCGCAGTGTCCAATGGACAAACTAACAGCCTTGTTTGGTCTTAATACCAATCAGAACTACCTTTTTTGTTAAAAGAAAACACTCACTCACCTGTCTACTTTCACATTTTTTTTCCTCAAATAACAGGCATGTTATTCCGTGTAAGAGTAATATCACCTTAATTTTAATTGCTCAGAAGGCGATTCCAAAATATTCCTGCATGATGCATGCCATCTCTGGAAAGGTGAAGGCCCGGTGCAAAAAAATAACTGAGGTAGAAATAAAATGGCTTTGTAAGATCATTTGCATGTGTGTGCATTTGCATGTTGCTTGAAGTTTCAACATGACAGACTGCATGAGTCTATTCATGAATCCTCTTGATAATTTACAATCAACTATTAATCATTTTGTTTCACTGTTTCAGCCTAACTCTGAAGGAACAACTGCATCAGGTCAGTTAGATCACATTTAAAGTTGCCATATGTTGTTTTAAAAGTTATAGTTTTTAAGAATTTTACATCTAAAGGTATAACTTTAAATATATAAACTGAGTCCATAATTGATGAAAGGTAAGGGATACTAATGTTAATCTTGTTATATTAACTCCAAGGTTACTGCCAGCAAGGACCAAAAGGAGAAAAGGGGGACAAGGGTCTCCCAGGATTACCAGCTTCACCAAGTAAGATGAAAACACCATCCTCTGTAAAAAAAACAACAAGAACAAAAAAAAACATAGATGTTTTGATTTAGTGACCTAAAAGAAGCAATTCCACCGAGCTTAATTAAAAGATCTATTTTGAATTCCTCTGCAATTGTATTTTTATTTATTTATTTTTTGTCACTAGGCACATTTATTTCAAGAGGAACCTGGGTAAGTTTTACATTGAACTTTTTTATTTGGTCTTGCATGGCCTAAGGTGCTCAGATTATGTGTTTGTTCCTTCAACTGTGTGTTTGCGTGTGTGTGTGTGTGTGTGTGTGTGCACTCCCAGGGTGACAAAGGCAGCAAAGGAGAGAAAGGAGAAAAGGGGGAAGCAGGGTATCCAGGTCAGCCAGGTTTCCCTGGGAGATCAGGTCTTGTGGTGAGTCAGTGTTTTGAAGACTGCTGCCTTGTTTTTTTGTGTGAAAGAAAATGAGTAAAATGTCTTTTCCCTGACTTTGTTCAGGGCCCCAAAGGAGAGTCTGTTCTTGGCCCTCCTGGTCAACCAGGGATGCCAGGCCCTCCTGGGATTCCAGGCTACGATAGACCTGGTTCTGTTGGCCTTCCTGGGCCACCAGGTCCTCCAGGGCCTCCTGGGTTCCTGTCTAGATATGGTTCAGGTACAAGTCTTTCAGCGTGCACCAATAGAGCAATGACTAACTAACACAATGTTAGTGCAGTTGCTCATGAATGAAGCACTTCTGAATTGCACTGAATTTTTCTTCTTGTGGCAGCTCTGAGCATTGCTGGCCCCGCTGGCCCCGCTGGCCCCCCTGGTCCCCCTGGACCACCTGGGTCTCCAGGTGCCTCCAGTAACTCAGCAACTGTAAGTTGATTTCCTGTGATCATTAAAGTGGAGGAACTACATAATAATATAAATCACTATGCTAAAACAAGTTTAAAACTTATTCTGATGATAAGAGAAAAATGTAAATAATAGTAAATTTTGATATTTTCATTTTCAGTTGAAAACCTTTTCTACTCGGGAGAGTATGATGCAGCAAACCTTGAGGGATGAAGAGGGAACACTGGCTTACGTCAGAGCAACAGGAAGTCTCTTCCTGAAGGTTTCTCAGGGGTGGAAGGAAATACAGGTACTAACATGGAGTAATGGTCAATAACTGGCTAAAATATGCTTTGAATGGGATTTGTTAATACTTATTTAAATTTCTACAATATTCAGTTTGGCTCTGACCGTGTCTTTTTACGAGCCAACATCAAGGAAGAAAAGTGAATGTTTAGCGTAAAAATGGTGAAACATTTAGTGGCTGTGGATCAGCAGGGAGGTGAACCAGCCTCTGCCTCTTTGAAAGAATGATTAATGATCTACTTCAGCTCCCATTTATAAAAATCAAGGACCTTATACGGCTGTGTAAAGTGTTTTTCCTTTATTTTTTTTTCTTTTTTTTTTTTTTTTACTTTGGAACATTATTAAATCACATAACAATTGGCCCCGAAACTTGATTCAGTCAGTGATGTGTTTTAGAACATAACTGACAAAGTGCTTATTATCAACTGTTTTGCATTGCAAAAGTATCAAGGGCTGTTATAACTTGGGACATGTTTTGTTTTGTTTTTTTCCTCACAGCTTGGCAATCTGATTTATCTCTCCAGTAACATCATACCACAAGATGAGGTTAATGCATGTTATTTATTTATTTATTTTTAGTAAATGTATTTGTGGAAATGCTGTACGGCTGTAACATTCCCCTGAAGCATTTTTGTTTTTGTTCTTTCAGCCTCAAGCTGCATATCAAGTCAGAGGACAGACGATGCAAAGAATACGTTCAATAAAACAAAGAGTATGTTTTACAAAAATACAAACAAACAAACAAAACACTGATAAGTGTTAATTATCCTCGGTCAAATCATTTTAACTGGGTTGGTACAGTGTGTTATCAGTGTGAAATAGTTCTTTCCAACTTTAATAATAAACATGAATCATTCATAAGACTGTTTTAGCACAAAACAGTGAGCTAACCTCAATGTTGTGTTTCCTCTTCATAAAGCTGAACCTGGTGGCCTTAAACCAGCCGCATTCAGGAAACATGTTGGGGCTCAACACGGCTGACCGGATGTGTTACGAGCAGGCCAAGGCCATGGGTTTGGCTCCCAACTACCGCGCCTTCATGTCATCAAACAGGCAAGACCTGATGTATGTCGTCTATCCTGGTTTCCGAGAAAATCTGCCAGTAACCAATTTAAGGGTGAGTATGCCATTCAGCTTTTTCTAGCTGTTTAAGTAATTAACTTTGGTCTCTAATGTTTCTAACCCTGCTATATTTTCTCTAAGGGGGATGTGTTGTTTTTAAATTGGCAATCAATATTCAGAGGTGACGGCGGGCCAATCAACACCAGGATACCTATCTTCTCCTTCGATGGCCGAGATGTTTTAGCTGATTCCTTTTGGTTTGTGAACTCCTGCTTTTCTACTTTTGGTGTGTCTGTTCGTGTACTGATATTTTTTTATTTTTCCTCCGCCAGGCCTAGGAAAAGCATCTGGCACGGTTCGAGCAACAGAGGCTTCAGGCTGTTGGACAAACACTGCGAGACGTGGCAAGCAGACGACATCTCTGTCATGGGCCAGTCGTCCAGTCTGACCTCAGGTCTGCTCCTGGGTCAGCAGACACGAAGCTGCTCCAACGAATACATCGTTCTTTGCATTGAGACCCATAAAACATATTAGCTCATGCCCAGTACCACTCCAGTTACAAACCAAACCTTAAAACCAAGAATCTTTCGACTCCAGGGAAAGATGGTAGGATGTGAGGTTCTGCACATCCTTGGTGCTACTTGTGGCATTTTAGGGGGGGTTAAAACTAATCGGACTCTTTATCATTTTCATAAAAATATTTCTTGACTTTTGATATTATTTATGAGATATTATCTCAAGAGAAGTATAGGTTGATGCAATCTTTTGCAAGAAGAAAAAAAAAACAAATATTTGGATGGATGTAAAGAAACTCAACATTGACATATGGTAATGTAAAGTAAAACAGATTTTGTTGGGTTTACTTTGAACAGTATGAAACATGTGGAAATGAAATGATACATGCAGCACATTGTCTGCAAGAAAAAACTTGCTTCAGCTGCAAAGAGATATATTTTTTTATTTATAAAGAACAAAATAAAAAGTATCACAGAGGGATTTTTTCTGCAGTCATGAGAGTATGTTGAGAATAAGACCTTACATTTCTAAAGACTGATAGTAGCAACTGAGGTAAGCAAAATTCAAAATTTATCATGAAAGGTGGCCTTTCAGAGACTGTTGAGGCTGAAATGTTTGAGGATGACTTTAAATGTGTTTACAGGTTGTCTTTGAAGTTTTTAAGCATTTGTATACATTGCACAAGATTAAATGTCTCATTTAAATGCCAGAATGTTTCAAAATACATTGTTCCTCATCCAACAACCACAAGACTGAAGAACCCGTGATGCCACCAAAATGATTTTTTGATGCACTGTATTTTTGTTTTATTTTGTTTTATTTTTTATTTCAGCATTTTTAAAAAGTGTTTGTGTTTTAGCTATTTGTACATTTTGATGTCCCTTCTCATTCTCTTTCTCTCTAGGCTTATTTAATTTAAATTCAGCGATTTATTTATACTGTCACAGCACATAACATGAAATCAGTTGATAAAATCTAAGAATGTAATTTATCATTTCTTTGCCTCTTTTCATTGTTTGCCTTTGGTCTTTTTTTATTTTTTAATTTTTTTGTACATTGTTCTGTTTTAGGGCTAATTTTGGAATTTTACTTTGAATGTCAGCAGAAGCTAAAATAAAGTTTCACCAGGGATAAAAGCAACAACAGTTTAAGTATTCAAACTCATGTCTGAAAGAAAAAATAATAAATAAATAAAAATAAAATAAACAAAAATGTGCAAAAGTGAGCGTGCATGTTTTGCAAACAACTTTGTGCTTTCTTGAATAAAGTTTTCTCTTTTCATAGCTTCTTGTTTTTCATTTTCTGTATATGTAGTTGGAACAAATGATTTCTTTAATTTTGGTTTGACAGCGCAGAAAAACATGCAAAGAAATTGTCTTAAACAGCACTTCAAATTAAGGGCTTCAAATCAAGAAATATTTATGGCATACGTTCTTTTAAATGGTTACAATACAATTACTTTATATAAAATATGAAAGATGAGGTATTTGCTGTTTGCTGTTCGACAAGCTTCAAACGTTGCTTATAAAAAGTACAAATTCGGCATAATTAATGCTTTTATTCTGAAGAAACTTTATCGGAAGTGAAACACACACGAGCAAAAACCAACAACATCCAGATCGTCAACACACCGGCCGTAGTAGACGGTAAAGGTCTGGCTGGAGTAAAAAAATAAACACCAGCGGTAGTTTGGTTTCTGTTAACATGTTTTTATTGCTTTTTATTTCACTCTTTTCACTTTGTTCATCGGCTGACAGAAATGACAAACCCATTATTGGTGAGTTTACTGACGTTTTCAACTGCTGTCGAGTATTTAGCTAACAGCTAACTGTTTCACGAGTCGGGTCATGTGTTCATGTCTTTCAGGTGTTTTGGCTCAAGAAGTGTTTCAATCCAAACCAAACCAGTCAGCATATATCGCTGCCTCTTATGTTAAGTTCTTAGAGTCAGCTGGAGCCAGGGTTGTACCTGTCATGTGAGTGTAGTTGTTATGTAATTGTCAACAATCACTTGCTAGCTGTATGTACACATTACTTGTGCCACATTAATTAACATCCAGCTGTTGTTACAGGATAAACCAGACACTGGACGAGTACAAGACTCTGTTCAACTCCATTAATGGGTAAAAGAATAAATAAATGTGACCCATCACATTGAAATGAGGATTAAGTCAAATTTGGTCAAAATTACCTAATCATATTTTCAGATGCCTGGCTTTAAAAGCTGCATGTTGATACTTAGATCATCCTGATATCACTAGTGGATCCAGAGATATGATTTAATTTGTCTTGTTGGTTACGATAATACATAAATATTTGGTCTAAATCCTTTATGTAATTTTAATGAGAATTTTTTAATGGAATTTTAAAGAAGAAACCTCAAATAGTATTTGAATATCGAGATTTCCCAGCTGGAAAGAAACAAAAGCTTTGATAGCTCACAGGGAAAATCTCAAAATTTGAAGGCGTTTTCCTCAAAATCTGTTTTTTTTGTTGCTAATCCTCAAAAAAGTTCTTCAGAAATATTTTTTAGGATTATATTTCAGACAATTCATTCAAATGATACATTGATAATACATTTATTTGTTATATTTTGACAAAATGTAATTTTTGCAAACATTTTAATCAAAACACTATCTGCTAATTTCTCCACATCCCACTTTTAGACTTAATCCTCGTTCCGATGTGATGGGTCACAAATAAATTTAAAAAATGCACCTTTAAACTTCTGCGTGTTATATTTAAAGAGTTAAACCTGATTTTACGATGTTTATTTAAATTTGACAATTCAATAATTGTAACAACAATCAAAACATGGTTTATTGATCTGAAATAACTCCAGATTAATATAACTTTTGATTCTTCATACTTTTGCAGTTATGGTCACTGTGCACCATTACTTAGTGGGTACAAAAAGAAGCTGCGTGCTATAGGTCTGTACGTGTTTATGTGTTATACCTACTTTGGTAGCTATCCCTAGTGTTGACGATTCAAATGGAATATTACCTTTTGTAGTCTGGAAGTAGGCTCATGTTTAGATTTTACCCTTACCTTGTACACCTGGCTCTAACCCTGATCTTGAGTTGAACATGCCTTCCATTGATCTCCATACCAATACTTGAGCAGCTATTGGCATTAAGGGAATATTTAAAATCTGACAAATTCCTGATCTCAACCTAATTTTACACAGGGACACAGTAACACATGGGTATACAACAGTTAAAAATGTCAGCCTTAAAGTACAAGATGGGGATGCAAAATGGTAAACAAATTCACCAACACTCCCACGAAATAGGAAAACTAAATTTATCTTACAAAAATGAAGATAGTAAACTACACATAAAACCAGTATAATAAGTTAAACAACTGTATGGTGAAGTAAAATCAGCTAGCATTGTTTAAATATTACAAGTCCAGGATGTGAAAACATCAGACTTGGTTATATCAGCACCTTTTACAAAGACACACTGCCCATTGACATTGTGTGCATTTCTGTTTTTGATTTGTGGCGTTTCTATGACAGGATCCTGTACCCAGGTGGAGGTGTCAGCATCATCTCTTCTGGTTACCAGAGAGCTGCGAAAATCTTCTATGACCTTGCCATCGAGGTGAGAATTTTGTAGCTCAATTTCAATGTGGTACAATTGGACTGTTGAGTCAAATGTGTTGAGTCAAATGTGTGATGTTTCAGGCCAACAAGAGGGGGGATTATTTCCCTGTGTGGGGCACCTGTCTGGGGTTTGAGCAGCTGATGTTTTTGTCAAGTGGAAAGACCATATTGGCGTTCACGAATACGACTGGCGTTGCTCTGCCTTTAAACTTCACTAAAGGTACAGTTTGATGTTTATACATGGGATTTACTGTCACTTTTGAGAAGTTAAATCTGTTCATGGTTTACTCATCTTGAAAAAAATGTTTGGAAAATGTTTTTATTGTCTAGGCTAATTGAGATTTACAAATGGTACTTTAGCTTTATTTTTTTAAAATACTTAATACTTGACTAAAGTTTTA
This sequence comes from Cynodonichthys magdalenae, assembly GCA_031762555.1. Classification (NCBI taxonomy): domain Eukaryota; kingdom Metazoa; phylum Chordata; class Actinopteri; order Cyprinodontiformes; family Rivulidae; genus Cynodonichthys; species Cynodonichthys magdalenae. Next base: position 475,845 of record JARVJO010000165.1, on the reverse strand, counting down.
AATAGGTATATTGCTATGTTTTTAACAAAAAACATACCAACAAAATACTGTGTATTTACAGTAAGCTGCTTTGTACTTTGATCAGTTTATTTAATTGAACAACAAGAATATCAGATGACATTTTCAGTTATCAGCTTTGAATTCTTAATGAAATGGTTTGCAGAGTAGAATTTACTCTTCTAAATGTTTCCTTTTTAAACATTTGCCAAGCCAGAAGCTCCTTCACCACAATTCTACTGTGATTAGCACTGCTGTCAGTTTCACTTCAATTTTGCTGAAAAGTCCTTCATTACAAATAAAATTAATTTACAGTCTGGAGAACAGCTAGAATTTTTTAAAGACTTCTTTTCCATCTAATTACAAAATTATACGAAATCTATGTATTGTAAATTAACTCAAATATGATTTCAAAAATTTTTAAAAATTCTTAATAACCACAATGTGTTTCTTCTTCAGATGTTCAAACCAGCAGGATTTTTAAAAGCTTTCCAGCTGAACTCATGGCAGCTCTGTCATCAGAGCCTCTTACTGAAAACTCTCATCAGTGGAGTTTGGGGATGGTGGTAGGTTATTCATTCTTGATAGGATGAGAAAACGTTTTTTTCTTTTTATCAGTACTAACAGCAGGGTGATAAAGATTGCTGCTTTTAAAAAAAAAAGTTTATTATTGTCTGCTTTTTTTCCCCTCAGACTTACAACACAAATGAGGAACTGAGGAAATTTTACAAGGTCCTCTCTACAAATACAGATGGTAACATAGAGTTTGTCTCAACAGTGGAAGGTAGTTATAAGCAAAAATGTCTAGTCGATGTAGTAAAGTTCACAGCAAAGTTACATTATTATCGTTCCTTTGTTCAGCTTATGATTACCCTATCTATGGGACACAGTGGCATCCAGAGAAAAATGCCTTTGAATGGTCAAAGTCCTATAATCCTCACTCTCCATCAGCAGTGAGGACAACCTTCTACATGGCAGAATTTTTTGTCAGTGAAGGTATGAAAATAAAACTAGTTAGGTGTCCTAATATATGTGCTGCTGCTGTATAGAATTTTCATTTGTAAAGCTTGTATCATTTTCTCTCCCTGCAGCGAGGAAGAACTTTCACAGATTTGAATCTAAGGAGGACGAGAACAAAGCTCTGATATACAACTACAATCCTGTTTACACTGGGACCACAGGTTCTTTTGTGCAAACTTACTTTTTTTGATGTTGCTTCACAAGCACTTGCTGGTTTGCTGCTTTAATTATGACTTGAAATTTTAGGAAATAGTTTTATTTTATTTGAAGCTTTACATTTGTTTAATTTGCACATGTTCTTGAGACACTGGAAACAATAGATTTATTCTTGTAAATATTGTAGCATTGCAGAAATAAAAACAAACATGGCCTTTATAAGGAATTGTTGCTGTGTTTGCAGTTGTTTTGTGAAACATTTTCTGCAGAAATTCACATTTTAGGGCCTATTTGCCTGTGAGGTATAGGCCTATTCTTACTCTGCTGCTCCTTTACATATGTGCCAAACTTGGTCACATAAAAAAAAAAGAGAATTTAGCTGTTAAATATCACAAATATGTGTGCTGGAATCTTTGCTTTTTTCTCAGGGTCTAATTAGTTTTGTTTATATTTAAATGCTTATTATGTGCTGACCTTTAAGATTGATTTCAGAGACTGAAACATTTGTTTGGTTTTGTTGTGGTTGTGTGCACTCTTCTGGATACTCAGGCTGAACCTGGAGACTGGACCAGGTTCAACTAATTGGACAAAATCTTTTTTTTTTACCATCATTACCAACAGTATGTAATAAATAATGTAAACAATTACTAATAGTAATTATCTAACATTTGAAACAAGCTGAAGTTTAACAAAGATCTTGGTGACTAACCTGTACAATCTTTTCATGCTACACTGCACTAATCCATAAGATTCATTTGAGAATTCTTGTATTTTATATGAAGCCAAACAGTGATTTTTGCCTTGGAACTCTACCAAGGAACCCATTTTTGCCTTTCATCTGTTTTGCTTTTGAATCATGAACAAGCAAGTGAGGCCTGCAGTGTTTAATAATGATTTTTTTTGTTTGTTTTTGATGCTTAATAAATAAAATCACGATGTGAAAAAGGCATTTTGTATTTACTCTGGTTATTTTTTGTTTGATATCACCATGCGTTTGCTGATCTGAAACATTTAGTGTGATTTAAAACAACAATGAAGTAATCTTTAAAGGGCAAAAGCATTTTTACAGCACTGTAGGTTACTTTTTAAACACGTTCCAATAGTTTTGCTTCTTCCAAATAGTCAACAGAATCCATGGAGTTGAAGAAAAGACGATGCCTGATAAAATATCTACTTCTTTAATTCTAACACTTTCATGCCACAATCTGCCATTATTCTCCTTTTATGCTTTGGATAACAAATATTACATCTTGGGTGAAAAAAAAAAGTCTTCCACCTTTAGAAAGAAAGGTTGTTTCTGTTGGCAATTATAAAGTCCACGTTCAAGTAAGTCAACAACAAGAACAGGAGAACAAAAATGAACAAATTTAACTTCCAAAATATGTTATGCACAAATAACACTCTGGTAACATTGGTTTGTCTTTTCAGAAGAAAATTATATCGGAATAACATTTACACAACAAGCTGACGAGACTGTGATTCCAAATCACAATACTACTGGAAATTGTTTTTCTTATGCAGTCCAGTAAGAAACATTCAAGATGTCAAAAATAACCATGTTGAGCTGAGATATAGGGGGAAAGGGCTGCAAAGAATTCCTGAACATGCGCTGAAATGCAACAGATTGTCAAGTGAATTAAAAATAAAAATGTGCCTTTTGATTTATTCATTTGTGATTTTTTTCTTTCTGCTTAATTTTTCAGAAAACCCAATGGCTCCTCTTGTTTGACCTCACATTTATTTATTTCTTAAATTTCATGCTAGGGAGTAGTTACGCCGCACGTTTTTAAATTAATATTTCCCATTTTAAAATCTTTCAGCACAGATTAATTACATTTTGACTTTTATGTTTATGTCTTTTTGAACAGTTCTTGGCAATAGCTATTGTTATTTTGCAAAACTGCCAATAGCTGTCATTTCTGAATAAATGACCAAAAAAAGCCTGTTTGATTTGTCATCAATTTTAAAATATAAACAAAACAAAAATCTAAGATGTTACAATAAATAGACATGGTTTCTTGTAAAAAAAATAAATAAATAAATGCACTTATTAAATATATTAGCATAAAACTGGAAGGGCTAAACAGGTAATGTGCCCACATCAAAAGGATTTAAAAACATTTACCATCACCTTCGGGATGCTGGTACTTCTGATCAACAGGATTTTACAGGTCTTAAAATAAAAGTACAATGTCTTGTTTTTGTTTGGATTTAAAAAAAAAACTAACAAGTTCTGAGTGAGCGTCAAAAAGCTAGCCAGGTTTTTGGCTTCCTGGAGCTAAGCAATCTATGTTAGTTTTTTCATTTAGTTGTTGACTAAATAGGCAAGTTTCACAAAATGACTATCATCACTTTATTATCTATAAAAGCTAAAAACAATTGTGATTGAAATTACTAAGCCAACCTTAAGAGCATAAGTTTAAAGTTCATCTTGGTATGAAATGCCTTTTTTTTTTTTTTTTTTTTACAATATTCAAAGGGTAATTAAGTTGTCTTGAGAAATAATCCAATTTTTACAAGAATGAACCCCTTTTAGAAAAGCTTTATTTGTCTTGGGCTCCACGAGATCTGCAAAAAGGAATTTTATTTGAACGTACCAATTTTCAGCTTTTAGGATCATAATGATGATTTTGGTTATAAAATAAACTATCAAATATCTGTAGCTGACTTTTGTCCTCCAGCACTCAGCTTCTCAAAGCCAAAAGGCTGACATACTGTACCTTCAGAAGGAAGCCATTTTAAACTACAGTTGTTCAAAAGCCATCTATGCATCCTGATAATACTCCTGTGATCTAATGATCAGAACATCTTTATATCTTTTATTTCCAAAAATAATTAACTTCCCACAGAGAGACTACTGCCTGAATCAATTAACTAAATATTTTTTTTAAATTATGAGCTGATAAACTTATTATCTTGAGATAAAGCTATTAAACAGAAATTTTAAGATTGGGTGTTCTCAGTTTCCAGCAGAAGTTTGCTATTTTGTAGTTGATAAATGCAGCTGGATGTTATCTAACAAATTAAGGCACGCGAATAAATGAAACATAAAAAGGCTTATGATTTTTTAAACAACACTGGATTGTAGCAGAGTGTAATAAAAAATGTCTTGAATTAATGATAAACTGTTGTTTTGATTTAAATCAGAGAAATTTGTCAGCATCACTGAAACACACGAATGAAACTACAAGATTAAAAATAATCAGCACTGAGGCAAAGAATATGTCTAAAAGAAAATGTTTCTGTAATAGTTGGGTGAAAACCTGTGTGCTATTTTACATACTGTTGGAACAACAGACACATCCACAGTCCAACATGAAAAGTTCATCACAACTTTAAAAATAGCAATGTTTCCTGTATCTGCACACTTCCAGACCCCCAATGAACACCGCCAAGTGTTTTTAACAGGGTTCTGATTTTTTTATATCTTACAAGCCCACAAGTCATGTGCTATAATGTCTTCTTCTTTTCCTCCTCACAGCAGGGATGTCTGTGTGAAAGCTGACGCTTCCTCTCCACTGTTTTTAGAGAGTAGGTCCATCCTGCTGTGTAGGAGAGTCAGTTTGTTCCAAAGCATCATGTTAGATCACCAGTCATTGGGGGCTCTTTTGAGGACCTTTAGGAGTCCAACTCAGAGTATAAGGATGAGGGTACATGTCATGGCAGATCCATCGTCTGTCAGAAAGGCAGTTGTTGGACACGGCAAGCGAAACTGAAGCACGTGAGCTGTGGGTTGCACAAAATGGACACCTTGGTTGTGCTTGAGCACTGATGCACGATGGAAGGTAGGTCGATGACCAAACAGATGGGGATGATGCAGGGCAGGGCACACGGACTTCACAAGAACAGCCTAACCCTCGTCTTCAACCTCTTCTTCCATATCCTCCTCAAACACTCTTTCTGGTAGCCTGAAGCACTCTTCGAAGAAATTCACCAGGGACTGACTCAGGTGCTGCCTTGTTGCTTCACTGCGAATAAAGTGGCCTTCATCTGGGTAGATCTGAGAATACAAAGAATACAAAAATACAAGTTTGTTTTGGCAGCAACTTTTTCCAAGTCTGTCTTATGTAAAACAAAAAAAAAAACTAACAAAAAAAACCCATCATGTTTTTCCAATTTTAATTTATAGCCCTTGGGGATTTTCAGGGACATATATACTTAGTACAAAAAGTAAGGGAATTTGTTTGGCAATTTATTTCTTTGTTGTAACAATGCTTCCTGGTAATAAATCTAATAGCGGGCACCTGACTGGCAGCACCTGGGGATACCAGAAGCTCAAAACAAGTGTCAATAGCAGCAGCCAAATAAACTGTTTGGCAGAGAAGATTTGGCAGATTTTGAAATGTGCCCAACCCACATACTCAGCTCTACTGCTTATCCCACAAATGCATGTTCCTTACAAATGTGGCACTATTTTAAAGGGAATTTAAAAGGCTTTCCAACGGTATAAGATTTATTGCCAAGAAGCATTGTTACAACAAAGAAAGAATTTACCAAACGTAAATTTCCTTACTCTTTGTGTCATTTATATTTGTGAAAAATGGGTCTTAGGAGCTGTTCAGATCATGTTGTTTGCAATCATACTCTTGGTGCACATGACAGTGGTGGGCTTTTGAAGATCAGTACCCCTTGAAAAAGTATTGATATTAACAATTTTTTAACATTAGTTTTTTTAAGCAAACAAAGTACTACTTAACAGTTTTAAAGTATGTATGATCATGTGTATAAAGCACGCTTAGACATTGTTCTTTACCTCTATGTATATAGCAAGAACCAGAGGACTGTATTAAAGTGAGTATGTAACACCCAATACTAAACCTTTCCAAAAGGCTTTTCCTTCAGACAAAACTATAAAAGCACAGACTGAGAATAAATTTATTCAATGATTGGTGGAGATTTCAGTTAAACACACCAATTTAATCAGTGATAAGATTTGATTTTTATTATTCTCTGTGTAATAATGTTTTATGCCTTAAGGAGATCTTATTATTCATGAAGTGAACTGCAGAGATTGGAAACAGCTTGTTTTCTGTCTGCAGTGAAACTATGAGAGCTGTCAAAACCTGGAAGAAAACCAAAACAGCAGTTAAAAAAAGGAAAACCACATACCTGTAAGGTGTAGTTGGCCTTTTCACTAATGAGCTGGGAGATGAACTTTGCTGTATGTTGAAAATGAACTTTTTCTAGGGAAACAGATAAAAACGTAAGATTAGTTTTCTCTTTTATTTACTAATTAGAATATAAAGTTTTGTGACATACCATCTGCTGTTGGGTGGATAATAAGGAATTTCTTATCCATAAATCGAGATGCTCTATAAGCTAAATTTGCCTTCTGAAGACACAAACAGAATGAAATTACAACTTCAGTAATTCCCACAATGTCAGGGTACAAAATACAATAAAATCCTACCGTGTATGCTGTTGGATCCGGTTTAGGCATCCCAAGATATCTCTCGGAAAAAGCAGAGGCTGCAAAGCCCAAAAAGTTTCAGTTGATATTTTACTGTGACATTAAATCAAACAGAAAGTCCAAAACAACACTGACAATAATGTTGCTCATGTTTCCTGGGCACTCTGAATGAGTTTTGTATGCATGTTAAAATATATTCAACCATCTGCATATTTTCTAGACTTGAGGTGATTGCAAATGCTCCTCATTTCCCATTCCAGGTGTACACAGTGTCTCACAAGTCTCCCATGCCCTCTGGCAAAGCGAGAAAAATCAAACAGATGAATCGCTGGTCACACCTCGACACCCAGCTCCTGTTTAATTTTCCGTTTCCCCGACTTGTTGCTTCAGCAGCTAAAACAGCACCGTTCCTCCCCTCCTTCCCCGAAGCACAACAACTCCACATATCGCACGTCAAATTTTCCTGGGTAGCTGAGGTGAGGGCAGTGTTTGATTGGGTTCCGTATGCAGCCACTGCCGGCGCTCTGATAGGTTTTATTTTTCTTCTCGGAGTGCAGATGTGCGTAACGCAGTCAGTGAAAGAACTCCCATGAAAGGAGTAAAGGTGCGAGATCTGCAATCTGTCTTTCTCTTTTCTTTTCAATGCATTCTGACAGCTCTGCCTGAGCTTGAATGATTGTGTTGCGTTACTGTATTTGTTTGCCACACACAGCAGACACTGACACTTTCTGCATTTTAAAGGTACAGTTAAAATAAAATAATAAAATAAATAAACACAACAAGACTTACCGTATAATTCAAAGTCAGTGATAGGTGAGAGGACAGCGCCACATTTTATAGGAGACTCTTCACCTCTGAGCAACAGGCTGGTCACGTAGCCTCCGTAAACCTGAGGTACAGCACATCTGAGTTATCACAGAGCAAAGAGCCAGAGCTGTAAACCTAAGAGGGTAATTTTTAAATGAAGGGAACATTTTCTAGCTGATTTAAAAACAAACAACAGTTTACCTGTGCCTTTGTGTAAGGCTGTCTTGTTGCATTAGTGTTTGCATACATGTCAAGTTGTACGGATTTGTTCGTAGCTTACACAGATTTCCCCTCATTTTGCATATATACAAACACATAGAGACAATCTTACAGATTTTTTCAAAGACTTTGCTTCAAATGTATCTCAGAGCCAAAAGACTGCTGGATATGGGCACCAGTATCCCCTGTGTGAAGCAGGTATGGATAATGGATGGATGATTTTCAAACCCTGAGAGACCCCACATATGATGATAAAAAAATCACGTACTGCAGAATTAAGTGTATTAAATGTTTTTCATTTTAATTTTGTAAATGTGGAGATCGTTGAAGTTTTAGTTTGTTGGTTGGAGGTGTTTTTGAAAATAAGGGGTAGATACAGTAAGGTTTTTTCATCACGGCATCATTTACTTTATTTTTTTTATTTATTTTTTCTTTCAATTTATTTCATTCATAAAAACAAAATCTATATACAGTAAAATAACATTTATAACAGACTTGGTCCTACAGTGTGTGTTATACAGACACACGGAAAAGACAACTAACCCCACACAAACAGATTTTACTAACAAACATTCAGATGTCGGACAGGAAATCTTGAGACCTCTCGAGATCAAACGTGAGTTCAGAGTAAACAAACACGGCAGACGAGGAAGAAGCAATGGCGATTGTTTTTGGACTATTTTTAACAGAGAAAAAACTAAACAAAACAAAAAGACATCTGCACCGTCCAACATACTTTCTGTGCTGTGGCAGTTGTTTTGTCTTCTGTATTTTGGTTTACCCTCCGTGTTTCCGTCATCTTGCTTTTTAACTGACACACATCGCATTCAACAGGATGTGAGCTCAGTTGTCAATCCAACATGGTGAATATCCTAGTTTTGAATTCAGAGCGGTTCTGACGTCCTTCCAAGCCAATCGCTCATATCTTGGATTGTTATCTTTAGCCATCACGATAGTAGGAGCGTTTTTAAGTTGTCATATGGGCGAAATCAGGCCAAAGATCAGCACAATTATCTTGCTGTATGAACCTGGCATAAGGAATTGAATTGAATTGCATTGAATTGAATTGAATTATACTTTATTGATCCCAAGGGGAAATTACAGAAACGTGTTCATGTGCGAGTACTACAAATGTTTTGTAAAAAACTACAAAGTTCTGAGGGTCAAGATACAAATAAAAGTCTAAGAGTTTACATGTATGCATTTTACCCCTTCAATGTTTTTTTATTATTATTTTACTTTGTTACAAACAAAAATCACTTTTGCTGGAAACCTAAAGTGTTGCTGTGTTCAATTTATCTTGAATTCAAATTTTGTCATGAGGCCACACCCTGCCTAACATGATCTTACATGATGGACTTATTGTGAGACTGATTTATTAAAGTTTACAGCAACCTTTAAGTCAAACCACTTTTGTAAAACATCTGTAACTTTTGTTCCAGCAAAACAATACATATTTTTAAAGAAGTGACTTATCTTACCTGTCCAAAAGCCCCAACTCGTGTTTTGTCCACATGAGGCTCTTTCAGAATAAAACTGTGAAAAAAAAACGAGACACACATATGTTTAAGTTGGCCAGCTGAGGTTGTAACCGACAGTGGCAGTGAAGGCAGTTTCATACTTGAGAGCATCCTTCTGATCCAGATCCTCGCCCAGTCTTTTCTGGATCCGGTGCAGAACATTGGTGCCTTGGAAGCCGCTGCCTCGCCCGTCACAACGAACCACGATGGCACCGAAGCTGCTCACCAGGACCGTGGCCCAGTCTATATCAAACTGCTCTGACACCATCTGGCCACCAGGTGTCCCATCGCTGCACAAGAGACAAGCTCATCAATACAACAACAGACATGTGTTCCAAAACTTTTGAAAATTGTTTTTTTAGTGGGCAGGGTAAATGTGAGATAATGTAAATGACAACAATTTATTTTTATTAGTTAACAAGAAGTTATTTGAAGCTGCCAGAGCTCAAATTGCAATACAAGTGTCATTTTACAGCTCAATAAAATCTGTTGACTAAGAACTAGCCTTCCCTGTTCTGCTTTGTAATTACCAACCTGGAGTTGAGGTAGATACGTACATGAGCAGGAGCAGTGGGTAGCGTGATGTGTCCACAAAGCCTGCAGGTTTTAGGATCTGCAAAGATAAGACTAGAATACAGAAAAAAATAAACAAATAAATCAACTTTAAAAAAATCCTAATCAAACCACCAAACTTGTAAAATACTGTATGATGTACTTCAAAATCAATCTTGTTCAGGATCATTTGTTAAAAAAGAAAAAGAAAAAGGGATGAAAGAGCAAATAAAGATAATTTTGTTCTCTTTACATGCTGCAGACTCTAACATACTATAGTCATCCATGTTGATCTCCTGGTACTCCACTGTGGGCATCTGCATGGAGTCCAGTGTCATCCTCAGGTTCTCATTGGTCTCCAGTTTAAAAACTTCAGAAATACCTGCAGACAGCACATGATTGGATGAAAGTAACTGAGTTAGGACAAAATTTATTTCTAAGCAAGAACTGCTTGGAAATAACAGCATTTCTTTTGTGTTTATGTCCCTTGTTCATGCATCTGAACGCTCTCACCAGTGTTTGATTAAACATGAAACTTTAATCATTTAATAATCTTCTTAAGTATAGATAAAAAAAGATGTATTTAGATATAAAAATAGGTTGTTTCAACTGACTCTAACTTTATAGAGTTCAACAAAAGCAAACAATGTGAATGCTACTGTTACTCAAACCGTAACCTAAATTCTATCTTGAGGAAAGATTCACTCTTCAAAATGCTTCTCCTCCTAAACAGAGACCCAGCTTGCATGTGTTCAACAACCACAGCTGGTTTGTCCGACACAAACTTATCATCGTTTAGCTGCCACAACTCCAGCAAGGTCGAAGGAACAGTAGAGTGAACGTTGTATGTTGGAATTGGTTTGTGCTGAACATCCAAAAGGCAGCAACCAGGAGGGAAATCAACACAACGGCTGCTACAGCTGCCCCTTCTTACAAATTCAGATAAAAACCTGCCATGCTGCTGCAGGAAAAACCTTCAAATAAAGCTTCAGAGAGGAGGCAAAGGTACTCTGCCTGGGTTATAGATTACAGCAGCACACATCAACCGGAGGGCTTCAACACAGCTGCATAGATGAATTCTGATACGACCTTGTTTTCATAGCCACTCAAAGACACAATAATAGCCAGCGCCATCTCCAAAACTAGCCTTTCAAGATATTTCACATGGAGATTCCATATCTTATTTTAGGTCAAAATTGCTGCATTACTTTAGTTTATGACTAAATATGGTGTGCAGAAACTAATGGCATCTTAAATATTGCATGTTGGCATCCTAAGCATTTAGTTCAAGTGCAGCAGCCTTCCACTAAGAGCTAAACGCAGAGTAAAGCTTTAATGATTTGCTGCCTACTTTAAAAGCAGAAGTCAGGGGTTTTAAAAAGCTGCAAACTGTCTGTACTGTATATTAGGTAAAAAAAAAATCTAATCATGTTAATCCTAAATATTATGCTGTAATAAAATCCACTGTAATTTATGCAGAAAGTTTTAACATAAGCCAGGCGACTTAAAGTTATTAAGGGATGATACAATATCAAATTACAGAATTCTGATATAGATGTGGGGCAGGTCATAATGTGAGGAACACACCTAATGTGATTATTATCTCAGGCAGGCTTTCTGACAAACAATAACTCTGTGCACAGGTGGTCAAATTTTGCACTAAAGACAATTTTACCTCCTAATGAGAAGGTGATTTTTAAATATATTGTGTTATCAAGATAAAGGTCACTTGCAAAATTCATAATCTACAGAACTGTACTGTAAAAGAAAAGTCTTGCCTTCTCTCTCCTTAAAATACTCAGGGGCAGGTCCACCAGACAATTAAAAGACTCCAACAGAATGTGCGGACCCCCTGGAATAACAGGTTCTAGATGCTACAGTGTCTCATTGGGCAGCAAAGTGCCCTGGAAACACAGTATATAGAGCACAAACTTCCTGACCATCTCAGCACCCACCTATGACCACGTTTGGAAAAAACTTTTTTTTCTTTCTCCATTTTTGGGTAAAATAAAATGGCGGGTTTTGTAGCAGTCGTTGCCCTGACTCATCCAGTATCATGGCTCCCTGACCAATCAATAGTCTGCTGACATGAAATCATTAGCTCAGCCACATAGGTCCTAACGCTAGGTGTATAGTTGATGTGTTGAACACGGTGCAAGGGCACATGCACCAAAAGTGATGCAATCGCACCGCCCCTGACCCCCATCGAACCCATGGTAAAATGATGGAATTTGCAGTGAAATCTATACATGCAGGTACTTTACCTGGTGATAATACTCACTTTCTCTGTCTTGAGTCTCACTTTCTGCATCTCTTTGAGTTTTGTAAACAGCCACAAATGGAATGTCTGGCCCTGAAAAGAAAACCAAAAACAGAACCAAACATTCAATTTCCTTCACTTTTGGAATAAAAGCTATAAGCTTCAGCTGTGATATATGTGCTATAATTGCATTTCTATATTTATTTTTTGTTTGGGGGGGGGAAAAAAAAAACAATGTTAGCATTTGCTGTGTATTGTATAGAATGGAGGAAAATATACCTGCTCTGCTGTGTGCTAAATCACTGCTTATTTGATTTATGTAATGCAATGGTTGGAACAGCTTTTCTATTTTTAGGCCCCAAACAGAAACAAAACCCTGAAACTGCAGAGCACAAAGGGAAGAAGAACAGCAGATGAAGTGATTGATGCACTTAGCAAATTGAGAACATAGGATCACTGAGACTGTATTTGATGGGGTAGTCATTTGTTCCTCCGTCTTTTTTACTTTATCTTCTTTTCCCCTCTGGTCTCATGATAATCATATCATAACCTCATCACACGGGATCACAGACAGGCTGCAAGGAGGATAACTGGATTAAAAATACATTAGAAACGAGATCACTGAGGGTCAGCAGGGTGGGTTTGATGTCATTAAGTCTTCTTTTTTTTTCATTTGACTGCCCTTGAATTTAGATTTTGATTCACACAGGAACTGGGTATGCGATTAAAAATTGAAGCTACTGTCTTCGAATCTTCAAACAAAACAACACTGCTTTGACATTCTAATAATTCTCTGATCTTGAAAAGCTTTTTTTCCTTGTTCTTTTGGGTTCTTTTTTTCCGTCTGTCCTACACAGCAGATACAGATCAAAGGTTTAAATGAATTCACTATAGATTTTGGCACAAAATCGCAAATGCTTAAAAAAAAAAAAGAAAAAAGTTGGAGAGTAACTTTAAAAAGGGAGTTTTAAACCACATGCAAATCAATTAGCTCTTTTTTTTAGTAAAATAAAATCAGTTATATGTAATAAAACTTTTTAACAGCTGAACATTTTGACCATAACAAAAAAAATAAAATTAGCCTTTTTTTAAAGAAACGCATATGTCTGGCGCCTTGCTTGCAAAAGTTTTAAATAAAGACTTTGCGTGATCTGTTAGTGCATGGCATATGTGGTGTGAATCACTGTCAGCTACTACCATACCAAATTTAAACACAATTTATGTAAAATAGACTAATTTTAAGCCATGTTTGTTTGGTTTGAGTAATTATCTGTCCAGTGGTTCATGAAATATGTTGTGACAGAATTTAATTCAAAGTCAATGCAACAATTTAAACAAAGACAATCAGTGGTTAACAGATCGGCTTTGAAAAAAAGGTATTTAGTCATGAACCAGTTGCAGTGAATGCCTCTAACAATGGGTGTTTCATTACCCACCATATGTTGCAACGAGTCTTTATGGTCATTTCATAGGTAGTTAAGTCAAACAGATGGGCAAGGAAACGGGGAATAGTGACTGCTGTCGTCTACCTTGGCAGTTGAGTAGAAAGTAGCTCATGTTGTGACTGAAGGAGCCGCTGATGTAGCCACAGCTGTCGGACAAGCCACACGACAGGCAGCGGTGGTTAAAAAAGCCAAACGTGTCGGCACTGGGGAAACAAAGAGTATTTAACACTTTGCACATGTTGGTAAAAAACAGTAGATAAAAGAATCATTACCTGTACAGATGTCTTCGTTTTGGGTCATCTTCAGTGCTTAAGAAGTAGCTATGTAAAAACAACATAAATGGAACATGTGAAATGCAACAAATACTAAATATTTGGGTGCTGCAAAACGTTTTTGTTTAACTATTTTATTGTGTGTTGAAAATAAGTTTACCTAAAGGACATCTGGTCGCTAAAATAGATGCTTCATCAATGAATGATGGTGAATAAAGGGGGTAAATCTTTTTAGAGAAGTAGGCCACATCCTTCCCCCATGGGGTAAAAGCTGTTTTGTTAACCTTTTTTAAACCTGTCTTTGTCGCTGAACAAAGAAGTGTTCCTTCAAGTGCTTGTGAACATGTTTTGTGTTGGTGTAAAATCTCAGCCAGGAAATAAGAAACTACTTTTCCTACAACTGGATGGACTTTACTGTTGTATGATTTGTGATCTCACATCAGTTGACTGTCTTCACTGTAGGCCAGGACCTGAGTGACGTCCCAGTCTCCAAACGTGATGGTCTGCAGAGTGTCTGTACTGGTGTTGGGCTTTGAAAGTGAAGGAGAAAACAGAAAAAAAAAATCAAAATGTAGTCATTTTTACTGACATCATTCTGCTGACATCAAAATCATAAAGACTCGAAGTGGATGTTCGCCGGACAGGTCCGCGCAGAAATCTATTTTTTATGTCTGCGGTATCGTACAATAAACTGCCCGGCGAGTTCACATCGAACTGTTTTGGATGCGACACCAAGCAGATAAGGTTGAGAATCGATGTCATTTGTGGACAAAATGGAGTAAAATTTTGAGACAGAGGAGAATAGAAAACAAAGAAACTTTATGATACATCAATGAAGGAATATAAGCACTTTCAGAGAGCAACAAATTTGTGGGAGAAAATAGCTCAGACCCCGGGTAAGGTAAATTTTTCTCTTTTGTTGTTTGAAAGCTAAAATGCAAACTATCTCTTCATCCTTGTCCCTGACGTCATGACTGAAATAGTGAGAAATTTAGGAATTTGTCAGGTGATCAGTACGCTCGAGTATGAAGTCTCAAACGTCTGTGGACATTATGCGTGGAGTCCACAGACTGTACACAGTACGCCTGAGTGTGTGGGGGCCTTTAGCGTGAAGTATTCAGTTCTAGTTGGAGCTGGAAACAGACATTTGGCGGAGGCTGAACCAAGGAACCGCGTACAAGCGCACAAGTGGAGAAGGGGCTTAAGGCTACGTTCACACTGCAGGTCTTAATTCTCAATTCTGATTTTTTTTTTATCTGATTTTTTGACGTGAACGTTCAGATTATATTTTAAATGCGACTTCCATCTGACTCTAGTGGGAAGTCTCCGCAGCCCTGATGGGACTCGCATGCTCGGAAGAGGTGAGGTGACGTCACATTCATCTAGCTGTTTACAGAATTAGCAAAACATGGATGCTACTTGTTAGCATGTTGATTCTAATGTTGTGGAATCAGAGCCGATTAAATAATTATCTGACATGCTTGCTTAGTTCAGTGTATATATCTGAACGTCAGTGCTAATGTTAGCGTCGGACCACATTGATTCCAGTGAGGGAGGTTTTCCTCCTCATTTTCTTCTTCAGAGCTTTCTGCCTGAGCAGGATATTCTCCACTCTGTATGACTGGTTCATATTAGTATGGTTGGACAATTTTTATATTTATTTCCATAGCAAAGTCCAATTTAGTATCAGAGACGGACATGTTAGCAGCCAGATAGTCACATAGAACCAGATGTATGCTTTAGAGACAAGAATTATGATTTTTGGCTCTGCTTCATGGCCCCGTTTAGCAGGTGGAAAGTCATAGTTTTAATATTTTTCATTACAGTTGTGAATAATTTAAATCAGAATTTTAACTAAAACATTAAAAGAATGCAAAATTTGCAAAGTACACAGTTTTTTCTCCTTTGACCTTTAAGGACTAAATAAATCTAAAACTATATAATTTTTTCCAATAACATTGTCTAACCTGAGAGATAGACATGGAGATGTGAAAGAACTTGCCCCGGCCTCCCTGAGGAATGGCCCGGGTGAAGAAAAGCTTGAGCCCATCTTTGGAAAACAGAGGTTCCTCGTTCTGTAGACAAAAAGAGCATTATTCAGATATCTTACACAGGAAAAGGAAAACAAAAGAAGAAGAAAAATCAACAATGGTTTGAAAATGTTATAATTGCATTTTAAATATTATATTATATAAATAATAAAACTTAAACCAGGGAAGAACTGTGAGAAGATAAAACGGCTCTAATTAAATGATGCTAACATTTCAGTCAGTGAATTCCTCAAAGCCTTCATCAAACGCTGTTTTTTTTTCTTTTCATGCTCACCTGCCTGTAGAGCCACCCTTCGCTTTCATCTTCATGTTTCTGTAAGAGCAGATTGCCACGTTTCAGCTGACTCACAGAAACTGCCTCAGGCGCAAACAGCACTTTTCAGACACACACACTAGACTGTACCTTGGTGCAGAGGCCCGTCGTGGCCTCACACAGCGTGAGCATGGAGATGTTCTGTGCTCTGTTCAGCCAGTTAATGGCCAGTTTGGTGGTGGTGGCCCATTTCACCATCGTCACATAATACTCTCTGAAAAACACAGGAACTAATAACATGCTCCATAGTGCACTGATCAGAGAAAACCATTAAATCTTATGGAACAAGGACTGTTGAATAGAAAAGGCTTACTGAAAATGAACAATTTACATTTACAACAGAAACACAAACACAATTCTTGCTGAAGGAATGCTGTTTAAATACATTCAATTATTTGACAGTTTGTGGTCAGTTTTACAATTTTGTCACATTAATCTATTCTTCTACATGATATTCAAAATTTACAGATTAGAGGCCAAAAACTGGAGCTTCCTTGGGGAAAATCAGGTGGAACCTGACTCTTCTTCCTAATGAAGTTTGTTGTGTCATGGTTCTTAAGTGTAAAGGTTTATGTATATGTATCAAATACATTAAATGAAAATAATATTATATATATATATATATATACATATTTAAGATGGCATCTAAATCTTTCCAGTTGAAGAAAAACAATTAAAAATGGGGGCATTACATAGTTCCATTCTATGCCAAAAAATAAGGTGATTATTTGTACCAGCAAGAATTTAAGCAGCTCCACATGGTTACCACAGGAGATTCAAGGATTTATCAAGCATGCATGAATGACTCAAAGCAGAATAGATAAACGTGACACATTTGTAAAACTGACCACCCTCTTAAAATAGGAATTTGATTTTAAAAGAATGCCAAAAATTATCCAGAACCAGAAACAGATCTGACTATTAATTGCATTGTTGTGAGGGGTGAATTTACTCTAAATGAGAAGTGTATACAAGAAACCAAAAATTAAAAGGAAGAAATCCAAAATTGTGGAAAAAGTTTGTTAATGAAATAACTTACCATTTAACGAATAGTTTAATGTCTCATTAAGTTGTTTGTTGCTGAATGAGGAAGGACTATGTTTCGAAAAACACCCCAAACTTATTTGAAAGTCTTAGATCTGAGAGTTTTTTGAGTAAATATTTAAAATGATGCCTTTTGCACATGCTTGTTTTAAAGCTTAAAAAAATGCCACTATTTGACCCAGCTGAGAAACAAACTGTTCTGTATTTTTTATGACTCACCCAATCCTGGGATCTTCAGGTCTCCTCATCTCGATGGTGTGCAGAGGGCCGTTCAGGTTCACAACGTACAAAGTGATGACTGGGTTTTCTTCACCAGCCTGAACAGAATCAAAACATTAGAAGAAAACAGAACCTTTGATAAAAGCAAATTAAGACTCCCAATAAAATATTAGCAAATTGTAATAAAAGTCCATATGAATACCTTAGGGTAAGGATACTCCTTTCCCATTGGGTAGGGTGAGCCTGTAAACATCGGCAGCTCCATTTTGGGCACCAGGGTGTCGTTGATGGTGGCGTAAGCTAACCTGGCACCATCAGGAGACCACCAGTGGGCTATGTGGGAGTGGAAAATCTCCTCTGGAAAGGTCAGAACAAGTTGACTTAGATATATTTACAATTAATGAAGAAATTAATAAAAGCACCAACCAAGAAGTGCCTAATTTAATTACATAGCTGCACACAATCAGGATCAGATTGTTGCTAATTAGCAAAATGAGGAAAAAAAAGCAATATTTCATAATGTACAGCGCAGCACAAAAGTTTTAAACTAGAACTAATTTCTTTGTATTTTGCCCCCAGCAGGGACCCAGACTTTCTTGCAATCTTTTAAAGTGGCTTTGATCAATAGTTCTCCCAGCTTTCCGATGGTTTTTTTCCTTGGACTTTAACTGCATTTTCAATCATTTTCAGTTCAGTACTTGGTACTGATCATGGCAACATAGTGTACAGTGTGAATTAAAAAATTGAATAAAGTGGGGGGGGAAATAATTAGGGTCAGGGCTAAAACCTGTCCACATCAGATGTACAGCATCTAAAAAATGAACATGTCTTTAAAAATGAGAAACAGTGTTGTCTTTGAGTTCGTTTTTTTACAAATGGGACCTTTGCAACTGGACGTTAACAAATGTGGCAAAGTATAAATGTGAAGCTCTGTGGGAATCTTGTTGGTACTAAAACACATTTTTGTCTGTGAAACTGTTATATTTGGCATTTGTTCATATGTTCAACCAAATTGTCTCTTTATGACAGACTTCTGGTAACAGAACCTAAAGATTCCATTTCAAAATGTTGTTTTTGTTGAGTTTTTCACAACTTCAACTCTTAAATGTAGTATTTTGTTTCTATCTTTCTTCTTTTATTTTGCTAAATAATTTAAAGGTTAAAGTTAAGTGGCTTAACAAATAAACATTTCTGTGAATATGATCAGTTACTGCACTGAAAATGAGTGAAAAGCAGCTAAGCCTAAAAAAACAAACAAACCAAAAACAAACAAAAGAAAAACTTTTAAACACTTTAGAATGCTTGAAACACTATTGATCAAACCCACTTTAAGCGATTCAAAAATATCTGGATGCCTGGTAGCAACATATAAATAAATAAAAATGAGACAAACTTTGTAGAGTGCTGTATTACTTTACCAGTAAAATATTTGAGGTGCTTTGTTTCCATTTCACTTAATGAAATTTACAGATGTACAAGCATTTTTTTAAACCCAAGGACAAAAACCCACAATAATCAGAAAAATATAAAACGAATCATCAAGAAATTATTATTAAAGTAAAACCTGTTCAAACAAAACTCCCAAATCTGCTTTAACTGACTAGAAATACAAAGCTCACCTCTATGTTTCATTTTTTGGTTAGTTTTTTTCTGTAAGAGTACACTTGCCTGACCTCAAATTTAATCTGTGTGTTCCTCTAAAACCTACACACACCAACACACACAGCACCAAAAGCTGAGGTCATAAATCACAGCAGCTTTTAATCTCAGTAAGACCATTTGACCGAAACAAAAACTCAGCTTCATTCCCTGAAATGAAACAAACAGCAATTTCTCTACTGGTGCAAAAAAGAAAAAAAAATCAGATATAACTTTTTTTGGTGGGATGTTATGTAGCTACCTGTTTGTACCAATTAAAAATAAAAAAAGTTAATGTTCTTAAATTGTAACCATACAGCTTCCCCTGAGTCAAACACTCTCCTGCAGTACTGACAGAAAACAATGCAAGACAAGAGGAGTTTCGATGCAAACACACACCCACACACACCACACAAAACACAGTGACTAATTTAAAACTTATGCAAATAAAGGCTCGCTGAGGGAACTTTTTGACAACATAAAGCATGGCCTCGACACTCCCACTTCATTATTGAGTCTGCGGGAACAATGCAAACTGTCCTGAAACGGTTCCTCTCATCGTTCCAGCTGTCTGCTGGCTACATTTCTATCAACTTTTGCAATTAAAATGTCATTAATGCTGTTTATCTGTGGGACTGGGTGCCAGCTTCAGGGACTTAACAATCATTAACTATCAATTAGCATTTTCATTAAATGTGTAGGCTTGCCAAAGATACACGTTTCTGCTGTGGTGCCTTTAACTTCGAGGTGGACACTAGTAATTTAATGAAAAACACTGGCTGTCCTTGTGGCAGGGGCGGTTCTAGGGGCGGGGCCACAGGGGCATTGGCCCCAGCTGAAATCTGATTGGCCCCCTGAAGTGCCCCTG
>JARVJO010000165.1:407365-436571 GCA_031762555.1 Cynodonichthys magdalenae | reverse complement strand
AGATCTTTGAGTCCATCTCATGAAAAATGGGAGCAAAAACAAAAGTGTTGCGTTTATATTTTTGTTGAGTGTATATTCATGTAGTCTGTGTCTCTCATTGCAGAAAGAAAAAAACTTATAGTTTTCTCTCAAATCCCTTCAGAATTTAGAGAGCACATATATAAACTCTCACTTGGATTGTATCAAATTTTAAAATGTAAGTTTAACTGGAAGTTTAAGGTATTAAACCATAAATTATTAATTACCAACAGACAGAGGTCACTGATTATTTAACTTATTATCAGTCCATGTTATATATCCACATAAAGCCACACGGTCACTTTTTGATCTACAATATTCTGATTTCAACAAGCTTTGTCTGTATGTGTTAAAGCAACACAAGCCAATTCTCTTGTGCTTTCAGGCTAATCAATGACCTTGGGAGAAAAAAAAAACATGCATGTGCTTATAATTGAATCATTAGGGGAGCCAGTGCAGATAAAATAACAATTACAACAACAATGACGGCAGAAAACACAATAAAGGTCTTGTTCTCTTGTTTGAAGGCTGTATATGCTCTCAGTTTATTGTTGCACAAAACAATTCTGTTCCAACTTGTGTCATTGCATAAGCATATAGATCTATTTTACTGCAACCTTTTTTACTTGAAATATAGGACAAGTACAGGTGTATTAATGAGGACCACATCCCACATATTACATCTGTGTAAGCCATTTGTTCAGCAGAACTGGGCCAGAATGCAGCTGCCATTGATACATCTGCCTTTGTCCCAATTTATTCAGATCAAAGCTGTAAAACAGGTCTGTTATATCCCTGTTATTACACAACCTGATTCTGAAAGTCACTTAACCAAACTTTGCAACAAATTACAAGAGTTTAAATGGTTTGATTTTGGTTTGAAAATCATATCAGCTTAGATACCATATCATTTCTACTTTTTATGCATAATAATTAGAATCTGATTTTGGTGCAAAATTATGTAAAAACAATAGTTTATAATAGTTCTGTAAGTATAGGCTGATCGATGCTACAATAAAATCAGTAAAACTAGCTGGGTACAAAGCTGCTGTGGGCTCACCACATACCAGTTCTAAACACTGTGTCTAAAATGAGAGGCCCGGGTCCTCCGTAAGACCCGGTCCTTGTTAGACCTCGAACAATTTGGAAGAAAGTCACTGTTAATTTTGGATGGTCTAGCCTTCTGCTTTATTCCCGCCCTTACCTGTCATAGGTCTGGTCACCTAGCAACCATGACGACGCTAAACAGATGAAAATTGGATCAAAATTAGACAAATATCAATGTATTGGCATTATTAAAGTCACAAAATATTAAAATTAACTTAAAGGCAATATTTGAAGAACTAATGGACTTGCCGTAGGTGCATGTTCATTTCGCTAAACCAGATTGTTTTTTTTCTGACAAAAATATTTAAATGTCTATACAAATGATAAAAGTATTAACAGCACAACCGCTTAAAACTTTTAATTTTTATTCCGCTACATTTTTATTTAAAACGTATTCCTTTCACTCGCTTCATTGGCCATTACTAGCAAAAAAAAGAAATCTCCGGTCGGCCCGCAATGTATTATGGGACATGGTGGGCCGGGAAGGATCCATCGGACCAGTCGTTCAATTCGGGGCAAAGGAAGGACGCATTTGTTGGCCAATTCAGAGGAGTCTTCAGATTTGGACAGCCTCCGTCGCGGCGCTGTGACATAAGCAGGCGACGAATTCGGCCTTCGGAGGACCCAGCCTCTTGGTTTGGACACAGCCAAAGAGTTTGGCAAGATAAAAACTTGTTTCACCATAATTGATAACATATTTATAAAAAAAAAATGTATTCAATGTATGTTGAGTAAGTAGGAGAAAAGTATCTATTTTCAGTGAGATTCTCCTGCTCCACTTTGAATCCAAGATAAAACCCAGCTCTTCAGGTGTTGTGTTTTGACATTAGCAGCTGTGGAGCTAAAGAGACTGATGAATTTGCCATGAGATGCTTTGCTCCTGCACCAGATATTTTCTGCGCTTTTCTAGGTACTTACAAGTTGAACAACAAGACCAAATTGTATTGCTTGTTTCTGTCAAAAGACTGTCAGTGCTTCCTGAGAGACTGAACAATTTCACTTTGTGCCAAAAAAGAAAGCTTCCTAAGATTACGTATTGGATTATTATGGTAAAACTGCATCTATGCAATCCGTTTTGCTTTTTTTAAACAATGGATACTTACAGTTTGTATGTCTGTGGACGAATTGTAGACCTATTGCAGAACATTAAAAAATTGAAGTTTATATAATTACTCATGTTTTGCTATAAAAGCAGAGAGTGAGACAAGTGGCTATGTCTTCTCAAACTCATTTTTTTCCAATATTAGAAAACAGAGCTGCCTTTCATCTTTTGTAAAACAAGGCAAATCTCTATTGTATTGTACACACGGACAAGAGCCCACACTTACCAAACAAACATGCTTCTCTCATTGTAATCACCCCCATATGTTCAGCTCAAAGTCACAGTGATGGCACTTTAACATTGTCCCAACTGGTCAATTGCTCCACGAATGGCTCCCACTTTATCATATTTAACAAACATCAGAGGGGGAAAAAAGGTGTGCGTGGAGGGAGGGAAGGACTCCTGGAGCAGCAAACAAAAGGAACATGGTGATTAAAATGGCAAACAGCTGCTTGGAGAACCAGCATTAAGTCCCACAAGGCAGGTTTCACCTTGGTGGGATGAAAAGGATGTTGATGCCGTGTCTGATTCAGATGGAGTTTCTGAGCGATCATGTCTGCTAACTGTGCGATTACCTAACCAGGCAGACTTAGTGAAAGCTTCCGAGCCTGATTAGAATACAGATGAAGAGTGTAGGGTGAGGAAATTCATAGTTTATTTTGGATATATCGCAGAATCAAAGCTATTTTGGTATGATTTTGATTACTATATTTTGATAATTGCTTCCCTAATTCTAGTGATGAAAGTAGCTGAGGCACTACAGCATTCAAAGCTGCTCAGACAGGTGATTAGATTTATCATTTTAATTAAACCCATCAGTTAACTCAGATGCTAAACCTGTTTTATTATAGAAGCAACATGCAAAAATAGTTTAACTCAAAGTAAAATGTAATGGAGACAGGTCTTCCTTTAACTTCTCTGTGTTGTTCTCTATCTATAGATGTGCATTCATTGAAAGCATTGATGCATCTCAGAATAATCCTGAGCATACAGTGCATGCAATGAAAACAAAGACACACAAGGTTGACACAACCACTTAATGTCAAGTTTAGATGTAAAAAAAATGCTACAAATATGTGTTGGTAATGCTTTTACCCAGTTTCAACCTAATATCTGTAAATAGGCTGGGTTATAGCTATATTCATGTTGACTAGGGTTTATTAGATGTTAAATTATGAATTAGAATTTTTTTGCACAATTTAAATGTGGAAAGAAGCATGTTATGTCTAGTTCAGTATCTGTAAATCAGACTTGTGGTAGCCATACTTGTGTTTTCTAAAGTTGATTGATGTGAATGAGGCTGACTCCAAAAACTAATCAGTTGTAGACGGGATCAATACCTGAGGCCCATGATCCATGAAATACTTTACTAACATGACATAAAAAAAAAAAATGTAAGCAAACACTAGATGAATACACAAACTCCACACAGAAAGACCCCAAGTTCAAACTGTGAATTGAACCCAGGATGGTCTGATAATAGCTCAGTGGCTGCACAGGCAGAGTTCACAACCTTTGAAATCTTTGTTATAAAAGAACCTAATGATGCTCTGGTTCTGTGTCGGTTTAAGCTAATGCAACTGAAAATAACACCATTTTGCTAAAAAAAAAACTGTCCAAAATGTGAAAGACACTCAAGGTTATATTCAGTCTTTCTCAAAGGAGTTGATTTAAACTCACAGACTATTTAGGATAGGAAAAAATACAGTATATATAAAGAACTAAATTTCAGCCTTCATCCACAAGAGCTTTCATTGCAAATCTAAAAGGAACCCCGGATGTTTTAAAGTTTGGTAAAATGGACACC
Source organism: Cynodonichthys magdalenae (assembly GCA_031762555.1). Taxonomy (NCBI): domain Eukaryota; kingdom Metazoa; phylum Chordata; class Actinopteri; order Cyprinodontiformes; family Rivulidae; genus Cynodonichthys; species Cynodonichthys magdalenae. The sequence goes on along the minus strand of JARVJO010000165.1, from coordinate 432,537 downwards.
TACGAACAAAAAAAAAGCTGCACTGAAAGATTTACCTAAAATATACCCGTATCCAATATGATACCATCAATGGTTCAGAAAAAGAAAAAAACAAAAAAGTGATGTGCTTTCTAAAAACAAGTCTTGTTGATTGCTGCTGGATGTACAGCTCGTTACAGTCCTCCTTTACCCACTGTAGCTCTCTTTTCTTCATACAATAAACTAACAATATTTAATTGAGGGAATATTTTCTATCAAGTATAAAGTAGTTACTGTTTTTAACAATTATAATTATCTTACAGAACCCATCCTTTTGTTTTCAGCCAGACAATACACTTGTAATCACAGTTTGAGCTATAGCTGAGACTCAGAGAAACAGATGCTTACTTCCAGATGTGAAGAGTACAGCCACAGTTTGTGAAATTCATCGTTGCTCATTCAAGCATAATCGATTTGTTTACAACCTCTGGGTCACAGCGAGTAACGACAATAAATCAGCCACATGAGAGACAACTCATCATGAAGCACACATGGGGAACCGCAGCTGAAAATTTATTCAGCCTGTCCTCGCGGATCGAGACAAATTGCGTTGTCTTCCTGTCACTAATTTTATAAAAATGAAGTTTCATATTTTAAATTACAAACGCAGAAGGGATAAGTTTGCATTTTCAGCCTTCTGAAGGAACATCTGAACAGCTGCATCCACTCTCACAGCCATCCTAGACGTGTTGATTTCTGCACACGGAAGCAGATCAAATATGCCTCATAAATCTTTCAGCTGTACCGACACCTTCATCTTAAAGGTGTTATCGCTTTTGTCAATGTCACACTGAGAAATCAAGACGAAGTTGATGCAAAATAAACATTTCCTTAATAGCTTTCTGCAATGCTGAGTGTTTCTGCTGTCACTGTCTTCAAAACAAGCATTAAAAATCAGTGCTGATAAGTTCTAATAACAGTGACTCTGTCTCACAAACATAGGAAGAAATTAGGGAAACAGTTGTAGCTAATCAAGTAGCTACTGAAGCATGTGGGAGGAATTGTTTGAAGTAATGTAAGACAGGGAAGACACAAATGCCCATGGGCTTATAGCAATATTTACCAAAGTAAATATAAGGTTTGTGCGCACACACACACACACTCACACCCTCACACACACACACACACACACATATATATATATATATATATATATATATAAAAACTTGATATTGTTACTGAAAAATGATCAAATAATTCTTAAATATAGTTTTTTCAGAGGCACTAAAACACAAACTAATAATATACATCTTAAATGTTTCTTTATAATTGTTAATACTGACATAGGTCATGTCTGCTCTGTGAGCTAATTCCATGTAGCTAAAATAAATAAATAAATAAATAAATAGGTGATTAATACACACAACCTCACACAGGAGTCAGACATGATTAAAAATAGCACTCGTTTAACCAATAAAGGCAACTGAATACAGCACCTGGAGTAAAATAATGAAAGAACAGAATGTGGAGCTGTGGCTCAAATGCATCAGTGTGTCAATGTTGGTACTGTAGAGTTGAGCTTCTAAAATGGTAAGTTGCTGTAAGAAAATACTGCACCAACAGGTGCTATGCTCAGTTATTGAGTTAAATAGGGTAGCATAAAACTAAAAATATTAGCATAATGAAAACAAGCCACCAATGGCATATGAGACTTTATTGCCAAGTTAGTTTGTTTTGAACTTTTGCGAAACAGTGCATAATATAGGGTATTCCAAATGTTGACCATTACAAAAATTGTGCTTTTTTGTTGCCTATTTACCCTTTAAGTGAAAATAAAACAAAATCCATCTAATGCTACTAAGGCACCAAACATTAGTTTTCCATGTTTTATGTTATTCTACTGTAAATCAAAGTAAAGTCACAACAAGATTTTTTCACCCAAAAAAGGGGAGTGGTTCAGAAATATCTATATCTTCAAAATGGAGAGGATCACATTTTGTTTCTGAATGCAACAGGATGTTTTTTTGAAAAGATGAGAGGCACGGATTGAGTACATAAAATATGTCAGAGTAGATTGGGTTTAAAATACTCTAATTTTGTTGATAGCAAGATTTTGGGTGCCGCCCCCTGTGCAATATTCTAAATCTCACTGCAAATTTACATACACTCACATACCAAATTCAAAAGTTTTGTCCTTGATTTTCTTTTATCTTTAGAAAACATGTTGTTTAATGAAATAGCTAAGAATATTAGTCATCCATCCATCCTCCACTTATTCGGCAATATACGGTAATTCATGTTAAACATAATACCAGAAGTTCACAGCATACCTGCCAACATTTGCTGACAGCAGCGAGGAACACCTGTTCATGTTAATGAGAAGCTGTGGAGTGAAACAGTTCTAGGGGGTCCAGGGGTATACTCCCCTGGAGAATTTTGTTACAGATCTACTAAAAACAATGCATTTTCCAGTTATTTGGAGAACATTTTACTAAGGTCTTGAAATTAATAAACATAAAATCTGTATTGTATAAAGGCAAAACACTGAAAACCAGACTTTAACCTGAACTTATGCTGAGATCATAACTGATATTTCCATTATCCTTATTTTGTTTATTTGCACACTGAGCACCAGTAGTTAGACTTGAATGCATCATATGATACTTTCATCACACAATATCCTCTGCAACATATAACCTCATGTTGTAACAAAGCAGTTGATAGATCCACAGAAGATACCTTCATAAACTTGAGTAACCAGTGATTATTCTACAGACTATATAAACTATACTCTGATGAAAAATAATTTTTTTTCGTCCCCCATTTGTGGCGCCCCAGATGGATGGCATCCTGAGCATTAGCCTATACAGCCTATGGCACATGGTGGCCCTGCTTTTAGTCTTAAGTTATTGCTGGGTTGCAGGTGACGAAGTATTGATGTCATGAAATGTAGATGGGAGGCAGGAAGTAAATGCAGTCCCGTTTTCTTCTATTGATTCAGCCAAATGCCTAAATTCAGTGCCATGTACGGTTATTGCTGCAGCTCTAATCGGTAAATATAAGTTTTTTTTCCTTGCTCTTAAAGTAGTGTGTCACAAGGGAGTTAATAAAAAAAAACTTACAGAAAAAAGACAACTAAAGTGGATCAGCAATCTGCAACTAAAAGCAGGAGGTGCAGAAACGAACAATGCAAGAGCTTGCAGCGGCCCCTTTCTAAGAGGTAAGGAATCATATCGTTTAAATCATATTTTCACATATTTTATTGGATAGTTACTTGAATTTGGGTTTACAGAAGCTAAATAAATTATTTACAAGTAGATTCAAGCCCATAAAAATAACAGGCGTTAACTCGTTAGCATTAGTGATAGCATTGTTATCATGTGCGAATTACGTAAAAAAACTTGAAACAAAAAAATTGTAGCTTCAAGGCTTTTGGAAGATTTCATCTGGCTCGTCGTACAATACGAGGTCTGCAGCACCAGATAGTTTATGTTAATCGCCTAAACGCAGGTAAATCTTTCAGAAGACAATATGGACCAGATCCTAAAATGTACGCATTATGTTTCGTGATATCTCGTCTGAGCCAGCCCATTTAGGGCATTGGCATACTCGCTGTGATCCATTTCTTTGTTTTTAACCAGAGCAAATCATGTCCTGCCCCCATCTGACATTCGCGCTTCATCCGGGTCACGTGACTGCAACCCAGCAATTATTGTCATGGTAGGCACAGTACATTGCTTATTTGTTTATTTGTTAGTTTTTTCCTTACCCACTTATTTTTCTTTTTATTAAATTTATTTAATGTTTATCTGTGGTTATGTATATGTTCTAAAAGAAATTCTCAATTAAAAAGAAAAGGCATTTTCAAAAAATAAACAATCACAACAAATGTCATCTATTTATGACATCAAACATTTAAATAAACCAGCAGATAAGCCATAATTATCTGAGACATGGCTAATGAAAGGCTGGCCCCTAAAAATGCTCTACTTCCAAAAGTTCTGGCCCTTGAACTAAATTTGTTGATGACTCCTGCTGCATAGTTTTCATTTGTCACATAACTGCTTTATCTGTTTGAATTATCTCACCAAGTAGGTCTGACCAACAAGACATGCTAGTGTCTAAACAATAAGAGCAATGTCAATCAGAAGAGGGAGATAATGGCACTTGACCAAGATTTTTTTTTCCATTGTGGCACACTAGTTATCTGCTGTTACAAAAGTGAAAAAAATATTAACACTTTAGTCATAAATAAAACAACTTGACTGCTCGGTGTCAATTTACATCATGTATTGATGTAAGATGACTCATTCTGTGTTTATCCTTCATGTTCTCTAATGAAGATGCTGATATGACCCAAGACGCCTCAGAAAGACATTCAGGAAAGGAAAAAAAAAACAACAAAACAAACAGGAATAGGGTTGAATTCATAGCACTATCATGGCGTGTGTGTAACATGTTCGGAGGGCTATAATTTTCATTTGGCTTCTATGATCACAGATTGAGGCATGCATGCCAGCTGCACGTCACATGCCTGTCAGCTCCAGCTTAAACCGCTGCAGTTTTGTGCCAGCTAGAGTTCGGAGTGGTGCCTATTCTTCTAGGCGAGGGTTAGGCATCAGGAACGGGATTCTTAGAAAATCACACAGATAAACTATTTTGCCGATCATCATATTGAGAGTGAGTTACTACTTATTCTGATGATTTTATTGTAGCTACTGCATGTGACTATTAACATGTTACAAATATCTAAAAGTTACCTTTCACATAACTAAACTAATGAATAAGCTCCCCCCCCCCAAAAAAATACAAACAAATAAAACCACAAATATTTCTGAACATTAGCAAAGCATCAAAAGACAGATCTGATAATAGAGGAACAGAGAGGCTGGCAGTCTGAATAAAAATACTGCACGTAGCTTAAAAAGTAAAACATCATTTTTCAGATTATGGAAAACAAAAAGTATGAATTGATTTTCTGTTGAAGTCCATGTTATTTTATGTTGGTAACAACAGACTGAATCATCTTGATGCATGGTGTTAGACAATCTTTTCTCTTTTTTTGCATTTAGCTCTTTAGTATTTGCTTGGCTCAAGCCCCTTTCAAATCAATGCTACAGCAATGTACTCATCAATGCGAGACACAAAAAAAAGGACTATCTAGAACAATCTTGTTCACTGACAGAAATGAAGGTTTTCCAACATACATGAACAGAGCAGCCTCAGTTTTATGAAGAATACTCACTGCTTATCCACTTGGCGTTTGGGTCATGAACCTTGAAGTCTTTTCGGAAAAGGTCTGCGACCGTCACCTTGCCCTTCAGAGCCAGACGGTCGTCTTCACCTGCCGAGGAAACACACGCTGTTAACTAAACATGAATACATACATGCTGATGTGTTTGGCCACAACACAAACCTTGGCGTTTCTTTATCTTATAGCAAGCAGACCAGTTAAAACATAATTTAAAAAGAGTAAAAATATGTTTCTAACAGCAGCACATTATCATGACTCATCACACAACAAGGCCTGGTTAAGTACCCTGGAAGTCATATTTTAACCCACTCAGTGCCCCTTTAGTGTCATTTTACAAGATGCAAGGGAGTAATCAACATAAGTATTTAGACTTAGAAAAGCAGGATTTTGAGGACTATTCCTACACCTTTGTTTAATGTGTTTTGTCATACATGAATAACGAGTGAAAACAGGAAACTGGAACAGTCTGCAGTGGAAAATTACTTTAAATTAATGTTGCAGAGCTGTGTAAAGGAGGTTGATGAAAAACCTATAAATATAATGTTTAGGTCTAATCACCTATGAAACATGAACTTATTTTCATTGTTCTTATAGCAACAGAAAGTATTAAGGATAGTTTGAATAAACAACCTGAGACTTTTCTGATACGACAAGTTAGTCAGTTTTTCTTAAGGGTCATTCCACGTTAAATCACCCAAAAAACTGAACATTTTATAATGCAATCAATTAGATCCTGCTGACCAGGACAATACTTGCAATGCCACAACATCCACCTTTCACCATCTGTGGAACACACATAACTTCAAAAGATCATTTTAACAGGATGTAGAGTTTTAGATGAGGTCCAACTAATATATCCAGTGGATAGATATCAGATCACAAGATGAGTTTGATGCAGAAACATACACTACATACATGACATTGCTGTCAATTTCAAGGTTGTATGGAAAATCAGGCATTTTATGGACCCTAATGTGCTCAAAAAATAAAAAAAAAAATAAAAAATAAAAATAATAAAATAAAAATGCAGATTTGAAATCCTTATCTAATTCCATTTTCAATGACACCAAGTTTATATTTATATTTATATATTTTTTCTAAAAAAAAAACCCTAGCAGGGTTATGCATATGTCTCATCCTACATTCTATAATCCTTTCATATTTATGTGACTGTATTATTGCCCTTGGTAATTGTCATACACATCACTGTGAGAGCAGCTTTATTGCACGTAAGTATAGAAAAATAGCTAAAATAAAAGCTACATTTGCTTCTTACAGGAGAAACATCTTTTTCTATGACGTTTATGCATTTTGATTCTGAGTAAGAAACGTCCGTAATTGCAAACAAAAGTGAAAAAGAGAGGAAATAATAAAACTGCTGTCACTGGTGTGATCTTTAGACACAGAATAACCATTTTAACTGTTTACTAATTCTAACAAGGTTAAACTTTATTAAATTTTACACTTATACAAAGTCTTAAACATCACAATTTGGTGATTGAGACAAAAACTTAATAATGTTCTAAAGCAAGGCATATGTGACAGAAATGCATCTTACAATGTTTTTATTTTTTATTTTTTTCTTCTTCCTATGGGTTGAAACAAAGTAAAAGTAGATTTGTAATGAAAAAGGACGCACAGATAAAAATGATTTTCCTTTTACTTCTGACAACAAAAGCAGAGAATCCATAAGTTCCTTTTGTCACATTTTTATCTCCCATTGCATTCTAACAACTTTTTCCTGCAGGCTGTCCCCCTTTCAAAGAATGAGAATCTTATCGAAGACAAAAAAAAAGCCACACAAGAGTAAAATAACAAAGGCAAAGCATCGCAACTCCCTCAGGCTTTTGATAAAACAAGAGTGGCTTCTGATCGTCAGCACATATTTACAGCAGATGCTTCCTGCAATTCATTCCAGCTTAATTTCATCCATCAATGCTCATCATATCTTCTTCATTTCTCCTCCTTGCAGTGAGAAGATAAAAAGCAGAAAGGCAATGCAAAATGCAGAAAATAATTTGAAAACAGTTTGACAGACAGGTGTTACTAAAGCATCAAACACGAGAAGCTGAGTTATGTTCAATTTCGAGTTTTTGATCCCAACAATATTGATGATATATAATATACATTTCACGAGCATAGCATAAAAGCAAGTAGATGTATAGGCTGGTACCAATTTGTTCAAACAATGCATTTGTGGGTTGAGCAGGTACCCGATTAGCACCTGGTTGTTAGTCAGTGGTGATACAACCAGTGATGGTCCCATGTTTCCACAGTCTGAATCCAAACTATAGTCTCTGAGCTAAAAATGCATGTCCCCACAGAATGGGGTTTACCAAATTGTTACACTTGCCTTCACATGTATGGAGTTCAAAGTTTGTGTGGATACCTTCCTCTCTCAAATTATGACAACATTTTATATTTATATTTAAAGTTATAGAGGTTTGGCCGTTTTGAACAAGTTACTCGTCCCCTCCAGCTGCCCAGCATTCATCCAACTGAAATGTTATGGCTTCTTCAAACTCCCCTCAAAATAGTAAATCTTACCAATCAGGGGTCGGATTTATAAAGCTTGCGTACGCACAAAATGAGCCCAGAAACTTACGTACGCTACTTTTCACGCAAAGGTTGTGATTTATAAAATCCAAACTTGGCGTGAAAATGCTACATTTTCATTTTGGAGACGGGAATCTGGCGACACAGATGGTGAAGAGAGGAATTATAGCCACACTGCATCATGATCACTCTCAGATATTTAGTTTAACTTCATAATCAGACTTAAATTTTAGATCATCTTTATCATAAGCATTGTTCACAATATTATTTATGCTTCTGCTGCTGAGCTATAAGGACTTTTGAAATAAAAAACTTAAATCTTAAACAAAAGTTCACTCATTTCCATCAATCTCCTTCCTCCTCAGACGACCCTAACCCACAGACCCCTCCCCAACAAAAGACATTTCAACGGACCACGACAGCAAAAGGCTCAGTTCACAGTTTGGGTATTTGCGCAGGGTGCACCCACCTCACCAGTGGTGGCTGTGTTACAGCCAAAAGGTTCCCTTTTTAAAATCCCTATTTTCCACACGCGCGGGGGTGTGTGAGGGGTTGAGGAGATGGTCAGCCACAGATAACAGTGCAGGCAGGAGGGGGAGGACGGGGGAGAAGAGTGGTAAACTTGTTTCTAACTTTATCTGACTTATTTAATTTTATTTAATGTTTTTATCGTCCTGCAGGCTCTGAGAGAAAATACATCTGAAACGGAGTTTTTGAAAAAAACTGTGAGATTTCTCTAAACGTCTGTAAACCTGCAAAATGAGGAAAAATCTGTGTTATTTACGAACAATTTGTTCACGTGAGCAGTTGTCAGTACCTGTCATCCTCCAGACGCAGGACGGAGCGAGTGTCTGAGCAGACCAATCGCTTTAGTTAAATTTGATCAGCTGACTCATTTAAATACACTTTAACATTCATGAAGTTCTTTTCATTGACTGTTTATGGTTGAGTGTGGGTGTGTAGAGGGCTGAACCTGAGGAGGGGCCTTGTGCATCAAGTCTACCATCCAGCTGTGATCTATTGTGGAAATTGCTTGAAAGTGTGCTTGCGCACCGTTTTATAAATCTGATTTTTTTGGCATATGCCATTTTTGCCTTTTGGCCGTATGTTCACTTTTAGTATGGTTTCCACGCAATCCTTTATAAATGAGACCCCAGATCTTTACCAAAATCTTAATATTGCATAATAGTCCATCAGACCAATCATGTCTGACAAACTCCACACCAACAGGCTCCAACTTAGTGATTGCAGAGAATCCCTTCCCCGTCAAACACTAATTTTCTTTTTTTTTTTCTACAAAGTTTGCGTTCCAAACTGTATTTTAAAAAAGTCATAAGAATATTTAAGAAAATAATAGACATTTGAGTGCCAAATCTAATAACTATGAGGCTTTAAAGCAATAGAATACATTTGAATTATATAATTAATAAAAAAGGCTAGTAAGCCACAGCTTTTTAATCTTGCAGCTGCTGCATGATATAGTTTATTATTTAAATACAAACAATGCACTAAATATCATGATTGGTCAGTCACCACAACCAAAAACAGGCTGATTGAATACCTAAATGAGACTTAATGGGAGAACAAACACGTCAAACAAGGTTAAAATAGATCAAATTTATCTGTAAATCTGTGTGATTTAACCATCTATCTAAAGCAGCATCAGCAAATCTGCTCTATCTTTTGATTTGAGTTGGCAGCATCTATGATTTGAGCATGTGAAGTGTAGTTTTCAGTCAGTCAATATAATGTTTCTGAGAAAATTTGGACCAATTTTACATTACAGCTCTACCACCATGTCCAAGTGTAGACTTTGCTGCCTATCAAATCAAATAAACACTCAGTTGGTTATAGTTTCAGGAAATGCTGCAGCTAATACAGTATCATGTCCACCTTGACAAAAAAAGAAATTTGGGCATTGATCTGATAAACACACCCAGGAGTGTGGGAAATGATGCTGAAGGCATCGAAGTGAAGTTTCAGGTTGCCTGTAAGATTTGATATGACTCTTGAATTCATTCAATAATCTTTCTGACGGCTACATTTCAACCGCAGCTCATGAACACAGAGTCTAATCCTTTCACCATTTCAGTGAGCTGCACTCTGTCAGTCAGAATAACAAACATTTGGCCCAGTTGTGCCAAAAATAGAGCAACTTCTTAGTTATAGAAGTTGAGGATTGTCAAAGGAGGATGAGAAGAAAGAGTTCAAAACACTGTGTGTGTATGTGTGTGTGGGTGTGCGTGTGTGTGTGTTTGTCAAATGTGTCTGTGTGTAAAAGAAAATGGAGTGGTTGTCAGGCGCACTTAGAAACTAGCTGGCTAACCTGTACGGGGAACATCCATCAACTTAGCCTCTTAACTGAGTGGAAACAACTCCTCAGACAAGCTGAACCACAACAATTTGCTGCTCAGAGAAGGCTGAGGTTGTTGCTAAAATGTTTCCCCTCCGAGTGTATTTGGCGCAAAACCAGATGTACTAAATACCTGAGGAACTAATTGCATTTGCTCTTCTTCAGATTGCATGCCTTCATAAAAAGAAAATATATTGCTCCTTTCAAATAGATTTTTAAGTACATTAGTGGAATAAATTGCATACTGGGATTGATCAACGATTGATGTGGAGCATAACTCTTAATATTTTGTGTGACCATCCTTGTGTCATCATAATCAACACTGTAAGAATTGATTTTGAAGGCACATTTGCGTCCAGTTTTAGAAGAATCTCATTAAGTGGGTTGTTCCAAACATCTTAGCAATCTAATGACAGATTTTCTGTGGATGTTTTTGGCTCAAATCCTTTGGTCTCTTGATGAAATTCTAGACATCACTTCCACGACTCCTTAGTATTCTTTACTCTGAAGACAGCTCTTAATGACATTGGCTCTGTGTTTGAGCTCAATGCTCTGCTGAAGAACAATTTGGAGGCCAGTTAGATTCGTTTCTGATTGTATTACATGATGGAAAAGTACCTACTTGTATTACTTAGCATCTCAGCATCTAAGTCATCACTGATCCTAACTAAATCTTCAAATGCAACACTAACTTTGTAGGGAATTTCCCCTATGTTTCGTTACTGCACCATTCTCCTGATCTTTGATGAACAAACTGCCTTCTGCTGCAGACAGAAATTTCAAATACTGACTCATCAGTTCAGAGCATGAGCTGTCGTTTTACTGTGCCCAAGTTTGGACGTTTTCATGCATAGTTATGTAGTCTGGCCTTGGTTCTAAGGTGCACCAATTCCAGTTTTCTTGCCGATCTCCAACCTTTAAAAAGTCTGACCTGCCGATTCCGATTTTGGCCAATACCGAATTTTTAAATAGCTGACACTGTCAGATGTTATAAACTCACAACATAATTTCGATGTTCAAATGTTATTTTACTGAAATACTTTAAACAAAACCATTGAAACAATACAAACTTGTTTTAACTGGATATTAGGTAGTGCACACAGCAGAGCAAAAGATGATAGTGGCTGATTTTCAGACCTTTCTGGAGGTAGAAAAGCTGATTTTTTTTCCACTAATCTTCTCCACTGATCTTATTTAAGGATCGGCCAATCTCCGATCTCCCAAAAGTAAGGAAATCAGGGCTGATAAATTGGCGCACCCCTAGTTCTAAGCCTGTCCTTTGGCTTTACAGTTGCAATTTATCCATAAAATTTACTATTGGCCAAACCTCTCCAGACAGTAAGGTGAGTGTACATGGGTCCCATAGGGTCAAGCAAGTTTTAAGCTGTAATTACTGCTGAATGACCTTAAATTTTAATAATAAATAAGCATGATGAGTCTTATCTGCAGTTTATTTTTTACCGATTACTGACTCTCCAATATAGTCTTTAACTTTGCCCACTTTGTACATTTTTAAAGAGATTTGAGAGTAGATCCTAATTGTCCAGCCTGTTTTGAAATCTTCACATGGGGGAAACCTCAATGATGTCATAAAACTTACTTGTGCCTTGCTGTTGTGCTCAGTCTTGCCATTATGTATAATGTACATACAACCCCCAGTAAAAAAAAAATGAAATCAGCACTCTTGGAGGATGTTCTTTCAATTGTTTAATTTTGTATAAAAATTAAATCCCAGACATGCCATTTTTCAAAACGCCAACCTTCTTTAATTAGAAAATATAAGTGATGTTGTCAGTCACAATAGCTTTTATTGATCAGGTAGAGAGGGAAAATGGAATTAATCCATACTGAGGTAGTTATTACAATATCATGAGAAAACTGCAATTTTCAAAGTCATTAGGACTTTGTTGCACCACCTTTGGATTTTATACCAGCTTGAATTCCCTCTTTATCAATTTGGCTCCAACTTATTCTCTTTGCTGTTGCCAGATCATTTGCAGGTTGGAGCCTTGCCACTGATGATTTCCTTTAATGCACCACAGATTTGAGATCTGGACTATTTGCAGGAAATGACATACTGTATGTCATTCTTGCAAATAAATTTTCATGTCCTTTGTCCTATGGCAAGGAGCATTATCATACTGAAATATGAAGTCTTCATCATTACCATCAAACATCCTTTCAACTGAAGGAAAAAGTGTTCACAATTTCAATGTAGACTTTAGCGATTACTGAAGATGTAATAACTTATTTCCCCCGCGCTTTTCTTGACATGCAGGCCCATATCATCAATGACTGTGGAAAATTACATATTTTATTCTGGCTAAACATCTTCATAAATTTGTGTTTAGGCATTAAAGATGGCTTTTGTTTGACTTTTCTGTATGCAAACCCAATTTCTTTTAGGTAATTTCTTACAGTTGGGTCACAGTCTTCAGTTTCCACCCACTTGTTTTACATTTATTTTGTTGTAAATTGTTTGCTTTCAAGACATATTGCTTTAAATTTTCTATCTTGATGCTTGGATGTCGTTCTTGGTCTCCCAGTATGCTTCCCATTTAAAATCTTCCCCTTGTTTTTATTGGTTCAGATTTTAAACACAGCTGACTGGGAACAATCAACATCTCCTGCAACGTCCTGTGATAATTTACATTTTTTGACTTATCTTTTCCTCTCCTTTGTTTGAGCGGACATCTCTCATGTTGGAACCATGATTCATGTCAAGCTACTGTGTGCAATGGCTCTCTCCAAGGTGTGAGCACTTCTTTTAAACGGAAGAAAAAACAACAGATTTAATCGGATGCAGGTGTTTGTTTTAGAACTGAAGTTTACAGTGATTCCATTTTTCCTTAAAGTGAGTGATTCCATATTGTTTTTCTTCTGCTTCATCTAAACAAGTGAGTGTGACTGACTACAACAACAAATATTCCTCTCTTCCTTTTTTTGTTTCTTAATGTCATAAAGTTTGGATTAAGAAATAAATATATATTACACAGGGTTACAATTTTTTTTAAAATAGTTTATCTTTTGACAATTGATTTATTACAAATATGCACTACTGAATCCAAAAATAACATCCATTTCTATTAATCAGGTCAAGTTTTTATGCTAAGTTAATTTTTAAATCTGAGATTTCTGTCTAAATGGATTATGGATAGTTAAATTTGTTGACATTATCAGTTAATTTTTAGTAATATTTCTCATCCAATTTTTAAGATCCTCTTCTTGCCTTTTTTCCACTGACCCAGGTACTCGGTGCATGCTTTGCATACCATGTGCAGCGCCCAAGCTTTGTCTTGATCTCCAAGTTTCATACCAAAATAAGCATGCTAAGCACGCTTTATGAAACCTGTGACTGGATTCCTGTTAGGCACAAGGGTGTATTCGCTGCAGATGTAACAGAATACGTCAGGTTTATTTTTGCAGAATCTTCTGGTTGAAGTCATTTCGTTTTTATGCAATATAGAGGCTTTTCACATTACTCTTACTAATATGCTAACCTGAAGTGAATTAAGTAAATGACGTTTCGCAATTGATGACACTCAATAACTTGCAGTCTGAATAAGTAATTCCATTTCTAGAATGTGAAATGAATAAAATTGAAATTAAATAAATGCATGTAAACAGAATCATAAAAAAAAAAATCAAGATTTGCAAAACGGTTGTGATTTTTGGATTCAGCTCATCGAAATATTACTAAGTCAGCTGAAAAAAAGATACATTTTTTTGTGTTGACCAGTGTTACTGTAGCATATATGTGATTTATTTGTTATATGGGTTGTATAGCTGGTAGCAAAGTTCCATTATACATTTTCACACCTAATAAAAACTACTGTAATAGTTTTTTTTCTAAAAGTGCCTACTTATTTGGTTATATATGGTTCATTTCTTCAGCAAACAAAAAGACATCCTAAAAAACTTTGTAGAATTCAGGGATTCAATTAGCAGCTCATCCCAACCGTGATAACCTCAAACAGGAGTAAACTTGAAAAATAAAAACAGGTTTTTGTACAAAACAAAGCATTGTCCTTGAGGAATGATTTATGGAATCACAGCATCCTTAGGCTCTACTCTTGTGCTCCACATACCTAATTAAATCCCATCAACATTCAGATCCAACTTTGACAAGGCCAGCACATTTATTATTACTTAGAAATCTTAAAAAACAAAGCAAAATATCCTTCAGCAGAGAGTCCCTTGGAGGTTCAACAGGCTAAAAGATCTAGTTTTATAAAGACATGGTAGTTGAAACAGTACTTCTGTTTAAAAAAGTAAAGAAGAAGCAGAGTGCGCATTAAGAGAAGTTCAAACAAGATACACCCTTGTTCATCTTCATTTTATTCTTTTCCAAACTCCTTTTGTTTTGTCTTGTTCCAAGTCTTGTTCAACAACATCTCAGAATGAGACTCAGCCACAGACAGGAAGTGATGCAACACATTAAGCTATGTAGCATTGCAGACTTAAATGACACAGAGTTTTCCTACAACAATCACTGATTATAACGACTTAAACATAAACTGAGCTCATTTTTTGTAGTCTGTGACCCCGGTTTGCCGCCACGCTTTCAACATTTTAGGAAACATTACCTGCAAGTTTTAGAGACGAAGCATCATAAACAAGGACGCGCTGCTGTTATAAATTAATTATAGTGCATGCACGCTGACAGCTATATTAACTGATTCCACTGTGGCAGTGCATAAAACCATTTCAAGGAGCTTTATGAGTCTGAATGCAAACAGATGGTCTACTGATTAAACCTGAAAAAGAGAAGGAAGCCTGAAGGTCAGTCACAAATGAAACTTGGATGCTTTAAAACAACTAAGTGAAACGCAGACAGCTAAAAAAATATATAAAAATGCAACCAAGTGAAGAAGGCCCACAAGGGACTTATTTATGAAGAAAGTAATGTTCCACAAGCTGAATTCAATGAGGTTTACTGACCTTGACTACATTTGTTAAAGCAAGAGTGCCGATTTGGATGTGAAGAGTGATATTAGGGCAACGGTCCAAACACTGCACCGGTGCCCGGGCCACACAAGGACAGAGATACACTGACACTCGCACATTGTTCTCTGGGTTGTTTGTGGGGAGATTGATTGTGAACTCTAATGGGCATGTCTGTGCATAACAATAGCTGTGTAAACAGAGCAACGTGAAGTGTATGCAGTGGTGGCACCCTCCCCCCCTCCAGTCCTGTGCCGTGTACCTGGTGTCAACAGGATGACGGAGGTGACGATCAGTGAGCAGATGACCAGAATGACAAGGAGGGCGATCGCTATTCCCTTCCAGTTCCTCTGCGGAGGGTTACTGCCCACCAGCTCCTGCCGAGATGACAGAGAAGAGGAATAAAATGGTCAGTGGAAATATGATCGGCAGATAGAATCAGAATTTACACAGAATGGACAGGGCAAAATGAATGGGGAGGGGGAGGGGGGGTGATTTGAGTGAGGTGGGAAAGAAAAGTAAAAAATCTACATGAATGGGGCAAATATGAAAAGCTCATAGGAAGTAAAGATGGGGTTGTCAGTCAAGGACAAACATGAGTCAGAGTCGCAGCTTCTCAAGGAGACGCGATAGCGGCAACAGCAGCAGCAGCAGGCAGAAGAGGAGGGGGAGAATTCTTAATGAGCGAAGGATCAGCAGCCATCATGCACAAACGAATGTGACAGATAAAAATGGAGCTCACGACACGGTGGTGAATTGCACGCTTAACGACAGTGCAGAGAGAAGCTTTGGGGATGGCAAAACGGTTTGGGATAATGAGCAACCTTGAGGAATAAATGTAGATTTTTTTTTGTCAGTCTGACCTACAAATCCATAGAGAAATAAAAGTATTCAAGCATCACTATAAGGTATATAATGTAGGTGTAGTTTGGAAAAATGCAAGTTCAGCGGTTTTGTTTATGTCTGCAACAGAAAATGAGCAAAATAATGTAAAACAGATTTGACACTTGGCAATGTGCAGCAGGTGGTTCAGGGAACAAATGAATGAGTGGAAGATTTGCACAATATATTACAGAAACAACTCCAGACCAGTCAGCAGCTATGGACAAAACTGAATATCATCCAAATATACAATCATGTTTCGTTTCAGTTTTTTTTCTTCTACATCACATCTCAAAATGAAATCTGTCAATTTTTTAAAAAATAAATGATGTCAGGTAGTTTAAAAGCTATAGTGTATTTATTAGGAGAAAATAAAAGAAACCCTCCAGATTGGAATGTAACAAAGAGCCATTGTGCAGAAAAAACTAGCATCATGGACTCTTAAGTGATTGAATATCAGGTAAATGGACTTCATAGCATGATAAAACTTTTACCTCTTATCTGCAAAAACGTAATATATTCAACCAGTTTTGATGATGAATCAGGAGTTTCAGACTTATAATCTTATAAATCCCAGTCTGTCATCAAAACAAAAAGTAGAGGTACACATCCTAGAAGAATAAAGTCCAATCATTTTCTATTCAAGCACTTATATGGATGCCTAAATGAACTCTCTTCTTAAACATCAATCTAAAACTCTAAGAAAGCTAAAGGATAATAGCTACACAGCTAATATACTTTAGCAAATAAAGGGAAAACAAGAAGATAAAAGGTATAATTTTTAAAACCAAGCAGCCCTGAACATGTCCCCATCAGCTCCAATGCTCAAACAAGTATTAAACCATTACCATGAGTGTGTCCACAAAAAAAAAAAAAAAGGATCCATATAATAAACTGTGAGTGGAGGATTAATAAAATTCTATAGTATTTATAAAGGGATGAAACAGAGAATCAGAGCACATACTTTGGGGACCTATGACTGCAGTGTTAATGAATACATACTGGGGCTTTAATGAAGCCGAATAGCTGAGGTAAGAAACAAACCTTTTAGTGACCTCTTTCCCACCGTAATTGAAAACAGCCAAGGAAATCATTAGCCTGCAGATAAGAGCAATCAGGTCCATTTACCCGACTGTCCATTACCCACATTTATTAAAACCAAGAACAGGTTCATTAGTTGGATGGTTATTTGATGGTGAACAACAAGGACACCTCAAACAACCACAAGAAGTACAAAAAAAATAAAAAATTTTTCTCTCAAATGTTTTTTCACACTTAACATGTCTGTCAGGTTTGTTAGTTGTAGAATGTAGATATTATTCAATCAATGAGCTCATTATAGAGATAGGAGAAAAAAAAGCTGTACCTATTTTAACCTGCTTTTTTGGAAGTCTCAATCTCGCTTCGCTATCAGTGTGAGAAACCTGTAACGATGATATCCATCTTTGTTTCAAATAACAGACAAAGGGAACTTTTTTACTTTGGTGACCAAGTTGTTTACAATATACCTTAATAATGGGTGTAAATAATATAAAATCACTAACTCTGTGTTACTTAAACTCTCCGTACAGACGTTTATTGTGCCTGTAACTATCCTCTTTTGGTTTTATTGTAAATAGATGCATTATTTTATTGATTAAAAGAAACTAAATCGTACATATGTGTTTTGTTGAGGTGTAGGTAAGTGGAGAAGTCTTGAACCTGCAGTTGATAGACATCAGGATGATTGGAGTCAATGCTACCAAATCCAATAAAGTGTACACATGCTATTAAATGTAGTTAGAGAGTGATCTTAGTTTTAAATTCAGAACTACTTAAAGCACAATCCTTTTCCCCCCAACCCCCTAAAGAAAAGAAAATAGCCATGGGAGAAAAAAAAACATACAGGTCTTTAGTTAATAAATTTAATGCTTCTCACAAAAATAATACGAGTTCTGCTCTTTTTCTTTGAATTGTTTTTTTTGGCTCATAGATTCACCTTTGAGAATAAGCAATTAGCTAACAACCATTGCTTGTGTGCATTGCATCTGTAAGTGATACTCAGCCAAAAAAGAAACAAAGAAAATAAAAAGCTTGTAACTGCTTTAGCTCATCTAACCTTCAGAGAATAGTTGCAAAACTGTAGGTTAATTATTCACTGCAAAACAAAAGAATTTTTAAATATAAAACAGACTAAACAGTAGATCCTTCATATGCACAACCTCTGAACATTATGCTGTTTAGCTGCATAAAACTAATATTTTGACAGGAGATTTTAAGCTCTAGTCATAAATATATATGACCAAGAATTCCTTCCATTTTAAGCGAGGCAAAAAGATTCACTGATCAAAAAATTCTGTTCTTTGAGCTTTTGAGGTTTTAGAAGCAGCTCGGCTTCTGCTTGTTAAATTCCGGCATCAGAAGATCAAATGACAAGCAGCAAGGTGACAGCAAGAGCCTCCAACACTTGCAGGAAAATGACTGGATGTTACTAAACAGAATCCCTCCACGAGTCAATCATACTGTGACTGCTTACGCTTATCAGCCACTGCAACACAAAACTTCAGAGGACATTTTTAACTCCAATGAGCTGAATTTCTCATACATCCAAGGGTGACTGGAACAAATGGATGCAATAAAATTATCTACATACATAAATAAAAATGTGCCAAGTCAGGAGTTCAGTTTTCTCTGAGGTCCACAGTGTTGTGCTGACAGTCTCCAATTTGATTTAATTTGCCTAATAAAACTGAGCTATTTGACAGAAAAGAAAAAAAAATGTAGAGAAATGAAACCCACAGCAGATTATTCTGGATCAGTCTGGATTCTTTGTGTGATACATGGGAAGGAAAAAAAAGATGGAAAAGATGGTTTAATCTAGAATTCACATATACAATTTTTAGTAAAGAAATATACAGCGAGAATGACAGAGAGATCAATCACCATCATACTCAGAATATATTTTAAAAGTGCATTGTTCAGCAATAACTATTAAATGTATTTAGCAAATGGCAAAGGTGTTAGTTCTGAGTCATCAACTTAAACTGAAATTTATGTTTGTGTGTGAACATGTGCGTTTTCAACTTAGAATGCATAGCTACTGAAACTAAAGTCGCAAAGGAAAACCCTGAATCACTCACAGAATTACAAAGAGCTTAAGGATACAAATGTACTTCTCACAAATACATACATGGCTCAGCAGTCATCACTGCTACTAAAAGATGCAACAAATATCTAAAGTCCTGCCCATGCAAACAACTTTACAGGACCATTACAGTAAATCCACTCAGATTTTCTAAGCAGAACCAGAACTGTGCCCTTTCAACTTCTATAGTCAGTGATGAGCAGTCTGTAAGTTTGTAACTTCACTAATTAGAAATAAAGTTCAGCAGATGGTCAATTAGGAGTAAACAAGCTAACAAATCTGCATGTGTAAAAATGCTAAAAGATTTTTTTAAACTGTCTACTAATGAGTCAACAGGTCTAAGCAAGTCCAATTACTTATGGGAAAATGTAGATATTGGAAATTGTTAAAACAAAATAAGCAGCTGCAGCAGTGCTGTTGGATTTGGAAACAGTTGGAGATGAAGAATACTGATAACTGGAATGAACATGTGGAAACCAAAAAAAGAGCACAGACCAAAAACAAACAAACAAAAAAAAAAAAAAACTTGCTCAAAATTTGTGTCACTTCTTTGTTAATCTCTATCTCTAGAGGGCTAATCACTATACTCAGTCTATCTTTAGAGTACAGACAGGCCAGAAACCTTGCCTAACCTTCCCAATCCTGCCTCTGTGATCTATAATTACAATAATGACTGGACTAATTAGCTCAACCCGATGTGCCGGAGTAATGCAGAGGTGATTACAAGGAGCTTGGCAGAAAGGAGACAGACGAGGTGTAAAAACGAGCAATGCATCAGAATCTCACACGAACAGCAAATAAATAAAAATGTTGGGAAGCTGTGGGAGAGTTCTCTGACAGGGAGGCTTGAAGCGTGACCAGAACATGACAGAGAGGGTACAGTACAAGAGTCTACGTTGATGTGAATTTGGCCCCCAAACCTGAATAAAAACAAGATCCCACTGTGTTCCAGTTCACAGTAGCTGTCAATGTGCAAATCTGCAGAGCATGCACACATTATTGGTGTTTATTCAACCCATGGGGTGTAGGACATGACACCATGACGAGGGTTCTTCCAAAGAGAAGCTACGGATTCCAACTCTGATACAGAACACTTAAAAAGGCAAGCTAAGAATATTCAACTGTTTTTCCACAACTGATCAACTTCATTTAAATTTATTACATTTTTGCTCAAAAAGACTGGTGTGATTAAGGGGTTTACGACTAGATAGATAGACAGAAGGACAGATTTATTTATAAATTAATAAGAGGAGAGGAGAAGGAAGACAACAAAATTGTATTTGGTAAATCCATATTTTATTTGGAAGTTCTGTTGCAAATACTGTGACATAATATTTGGGAAAACAAAAATAGAGAAAACTGAACGTGTTGAAAAATATGACACAAATGGAATATAAAAATATCTATGCAGTACCAGACGAAACTAAAACTAAACTAAACTAAACTTTTCTGCACTCTTGAAGACTTTACACAACAAAGACTAAAAAAGTAGATTTTGCATGATATCATGTCCCAGACTGGATTATGTTTCTCCATGTCCATTTTCTTCTGCTTATCCATAATCGGGTCGTGGAGGCAACAGGTACAGGAGAGAAACCCAGACATCCCTCTGCCCAGAGACACTTTCCAGCTCATCCTGGGGGACCCCGAGGTGTTCCCAGGCCAGAGAGGATACATAATCCCTCCAGCGAGTCCTCCCGGGGCCTCCTACCAGTGGGATGTGCCTGGAACACCTCTAAAAGGAGGCATCCAGGAGGCATCCATATTATATGCCTGAACCACCTTAACTGACTCCTTTCGATGTGGAGGAGCAGCAGCTCTACTTCAAGCTATCCTCAGGGGACGGATGTCCTCACCATTTCTCTAAGGTTAATCTGGCCAGCCAACAAAGGGAGCTCATTTCAGCTGCTTGTATCTGGGATCTCGTTCTTTCGGTCATGATCCACGCCTCATGACAATAGGTGAGGGTTGGAATGAAGACAGACTAGTAAATTGAGAACTTTGCCTTTCAACTCAGCTCTTTCTTCACCACGGATGACCGAAGCAACACCCTCATTAAGAGGACAAGACCCCAATCCATCGATCCATCTCCATCTCCTGCTCCATCCTACCATCACTTATGAACAAGACACCCAGATATTTAAACTCCTCCACTTGAGTCTTTATCAGGAATCTTTACCAGATTCTTGGTGACAAATACTGGCTCTAGGGACATGGTGGAATTATGTAATACTACCAAACAAACATTCAGGGTACTCTAACAACATCTCTCATAAAGCAGATATCCAAAATGTCTTTGTATGCTGAAGCTTTAGGATGGCCCATTCAGTTACCGTCCGTCCATTCATCCATCCATCCATCCATCCATCCATCCATCCATCCATCCATCCAATTCATATTTTTCTTTTTCCTTTCAGGGTCACAGGGGTCTCTGATGCCCATGTCCAGCAATGTGGCTAAATATCTTTTGCCCATATGCGACAGTATGTATTCGTCTCTAGACTGTAAATCCAGTTCACTTAAAAAGGTACCACTTTCACTTGAGGTCAGCAACTTGAGAAAGAAGTTGCTGAAACCTGTAGAATATATAAAATTCTGTCCATTCAAAGGAATTGCAGCAAACAAAGACCTGTGTACTTTTCTGCAAACCTCCAAAAAGTGCAGCGGCAGAATGCATCGAGTCAGTCAGCAGAGATTTCGCCAGATGATGAGTTCCTCACTCACTGACACTTTGACAGAGCCAACATGGCACCTGCCGTTAACAGACAAGAACTGCCAACTAAGTCGATGAAACACAAGGCACAGACTCTTCAACAACAGATCCAGCTCATAAAAAAGTGAGAACGATGTCTCTCAGCTTGCTGAGGGTTGACATAGACCGATAAAGCTAGTTCCACAGGAAGATAATGACTGTTGGGACACATTCATTAATAAGGATTTTGTTTAAATGAAAATTAAAGAATCAAAAAAGACAGAATGAAGGAATTACAGTAGATTTGAATAGACATAGTAGATACATGTTTAGATTTTTTAAAAAACTTGCACACAATTAAGAATATTTATTTTGAATTGCAAGGTTTGTTTGTGATTATGATCATTTGATAAATCTGTTTTACTTGAGGCTACTTAATTCCTACAGTTCCTCAACTTTCGCAGCCCTGAGTTTATTCACATAAACACCAAGTTTAGGTGTCATTTCAGCCCTTTTTCACTTTGCTGAGATGTGATTTAAACCTAAAATCTGAGGGCTTTAGGGCCTCCGCTTCTTCTATCCTCCTTAAACAGACTTTATGTTTGCAAAACCACGAACAGATTAATCTCAACTTCAAATCATGTTCTGTCGTTTAGGCAGTCTTATGCAAAAATAGACCTTCTCGAACACTTTTGTCAATCAGATTTATTACTAAAAAAATTACAAAAAGAAAGAAATCCAGCTATTTTATCCGCAAGTCAGAGTGTCATGACATCCAAATCAGTTCAGTCTCGCCACACTCGTGCAACACTGACGTTTTGAATAAACAAGCCAACTTGTTTGTTTCTCATGACAGGAGAGATGGTTTCCATCTGGTCGGCATGTGGGTGTGTGTGCTTGTTGCTCTCAGACCATCCAACTAATTTGTTTGATTTGAGTATGAATCTTTTCCAGTCCATTAGAGAGATGCTGGGAGGGCACCACTGCCAGCTGACCTCTCTCTGCAGAGTGCACAAAATCACATCTGAGGAAAAATAACAGAATCACCACTGCTCCTTGAGGACATATATATAAAAAACGTGGAGCAGAATGGCTTTAACAATGTGAGAAAAAAAACATGTCTAATACTCATCTATCAACTGATTACATATTGACATTAAATATGGTTTTGAAGCTCCTACTGCTCTTTAGTATGCAAGTCCATATTCTGCAGAAGCAATTAATCCCATCTACTCTGTTTTGTTATCGCTATGGAAACAGTAGGAATAAACAGGGTATTTATCCCTATGGCTATAGCCCCTCTGCATGGTAAACGCCTAATGACATGGCTAAGCAAGTGACGAGGCACACATGTAGTGGAAAAGCGTTCACAGCTTGCCTCCCATGCATAATGTATGAGGGCAAATTGAAATTTTTTTCAGTCCTAATACACATTTTTGTCTCATAAAAACAATACAGACGGCGGTCAGAGTTTCAAGTCGTTTCGTCACTTTCCCTGTGGCGGGGCGCATCTGCACGTGTGTCGAGGGAGGCAAAGTGTACCCAGAAATGTTTATATGGCTCTTTGGAGCAAAAGATCTACTGTCATTTTTTTCATATGAGAACAAAAAATATACATTTTAGAGTAGATATTTTACAGTGTCTTTTATAGTTTGTTTTTCTTTTTTTTGAAATGAAATAATTATTTGGCATTGCACGAGGCGGGTGATCAGCTTTCCACTGCGTAAATTTGGATGTGGTTAAGTGTGTTTGGTAGCAAAATATTTCATTCCTTGCATTGGCTTCTTATGGGTTTCTTAAAAACGCCTCTTCAAAAGTATCAGCTGAAACTTTTACAACATATCATTTGTTCAGTGTTTGAAGCTACACTCTTGTGTGAATGATATGTGCTGACTCCATTCACAAGCCTTTTCCCTGATTTAAATTGGATCTATATGGATCACTGGTGACAAACTCTACAAAAAGATGTGGAAGTTAAGTCAATATCACTGTCTCCACCGTGTTTCCATCTCAGTGAGCTTCAAAAGGCAAATCTCGAGTGTTAAATTGCACATATGCAGTGTACCAACAAATCACCTGCAGACATGATGTTTGCACGAGTTCCCACTGTGAAGAGTATAAGTCAAATGGATTTATCATAAATCAGACATTAATTCAAATTGACACAGAATGGAGCCACAGCTGTTAGTTCTTTAGGTAAACAGTGGGGAAGTCTTCTGTTAGCTTTAGCTCAATTGTGCAAAGATAGAGTTATTAGCTTCTTTAAACCAGCCATCTAGTGGTTCAAGTAAATAAAGAATTCAGTGTATCAAATATCTTGCAAACACCATACAGTTGTTGAAACTGTCTGAAGTACACTGACACAGCATGACGTGGCCTTTGATATTTTGGTGAGTAAAACTAAATCATGCCTCATATTTACAGTCAGCATAAAGGTGGTTTAGGCTTATTTTTCATGTTAAGTGCAGACTATACCACTTGCCTTTTAAGAAAAACACAAAAGTACTCATATTTGTTTACCAACAGCAGCATGGTTTGTTCTTGTACCTGTGGTTTCAGTCTATCTTCTTTTGAAAGAGGTAACATATATTAAAAAATAATAAAAAATAAATGAACAAAATTAAACCAACACCAGGATAAAACAGATCAGTAACAGGCTTTACATTTTTAAAGCTTAAAAATGCACATTTGTAAACAAAACGGTTGCTAAGAGAACACAATTTGTACACATTTTGTTAGTATTAGAAAATGGTATGTCCCTTATACAACCTGTCAGACTTTTTCTGGAGAGGAAATGTTTAAGGTTTTCCAATTAAGTGAAAGTTTTATGGAAAAGTGTTGTCTCTTCACTCTTAGAATAACTACGGGGTATTACAGCTAATACATACTGACAGCCACGGCTCATATCCATAGGCCTGTCACAATCTCAGAAATTATTGCAATAATCAATAAGATTATTTGGAGACCATTTTAAACTAACATAATGACACCCCACGTTTACAAAGCTTGCAGAAATTTACCCGCACAAAGTTGACAAAATTTTTGTAAAGTTACAGACGGGGGTGGAGTTTGTGACAGTAAAACATGTACCTGAAGCATGATTTCACTCCTACCTATGCTAAGAAGTAGAAAAGAGACAGATATTAAGAAAACAAGTAAATTAAAATTTTCGACCTCGTTTTAATTAACGTGCGATTAATGTTTTTGCTTATCACTACAGGCCTACAATTTAATCATCTAAATGATACTGCAAAAAACAGATTTTAATACACAGTAAAAAACAAAGTGTCATTTCAACACCTATAGAGTTGAATTTAACTCTCTTTCGTATAATATTTGGTCCCACTCAAAAATAGTGTAAAATGTACTCTATAGCCAGTGTCAACTTCTCAGAGTTAATATTACTCAT
>JARVJO010000165.1:381287-396410 GCA_031762555.1 Cynodonichthys magdalenae | reverse complement strand
TGAAACAAGGTGGAGGCTCTGGAGGAGCAGGAGGTCGAGCTGCAGAGGCGAAGATGATGCTTTTGCAGGGGCGAGACAGTTTACAGCAATTTAAGGCTGTTGTCAAAATGTGCTGCTTTCTGGGTCATTATAAAGAATGAGCTGTAATGTCAGAGCGCTGCTAATAGAAACCCAAACATTGGAAACAATGTGTTTGCCCAAATCAAATTCTACTTCTGTAAACGTTCAGTCAGAGAGAGAATCTTGTTTTATGTGCAGCTCATATTTTTTTCTTCTATGTTGATATTTTCTCAAACTGTCCGACTTGTTTTAATGTGATATTTATTCTATATTGTTGTGGATTTTTCAAGATTCAAGTGGAGTCAAAAACTAATAAGGTTCTTGTCTTTTGTTGTGATTTATTACAAGAAAAATAACCTAAGTAGTAATGGAATTGAAAACTGGAAAAGTGACTTACAAACCTGGATTTTACATTTACCAAGGGGTTCTGATTTGTGTACATTTTTACACATTTATTAATATTTGGTATAAATATATCAAAGTACTACTCATTGCACAATATATTTAGCTTTGTTGACAGCAGCTATTCATGTCTGTTAATGACATAGCTTATCACTGAATGGATTTTATTGAAAGTTGGAAAATATAATAATTAGATTACCTACAACTAATTAGCTCAAGAAGTTATTCTAATCAAAAATAGCTGCCACAGCTAATCAACATTAGCCAACACATAAATGAGCATAACTCAGCCAGTTTAACAGACATTGAACTAAACATTCATGTAGCAGCAGCTGGGAGATCTTGACAGTGAGACAGCTTGTGGCACAGCACAATATTCATAACAGTATTTTCAAGGTTTTGTGAAAATGGCTACAACTCTGGCATGCACGGGTGATTTGCATTTTTGTCCCAAAGATGGCTACGCCTTTGATTTGTTCTATTTTGAGCTTATGGGTTTGAAACCAGATCAAAGCAGTCAACCTTTAAAGGTTAATTTAATGACACCTCAGATCCACGATAAACTTTTCATCCATATTTGTTGAACCTTGTGCATCTGGAGAACATTTAAACATGACTTCTGCAGGCTTAAGTTGGAGACTTGTGAATTTGTGGAAGACGAGCTGAATCAGACCATCTGCCTCATTAAAGTTGAATTTGTAGCATTTCGCACTAGCACAATCGTATAGGACTTTGGGAGTATTTTGAGCCAAAACTCAGATGATGCCATTTTAGCAGCTTGAATAACAGCTGAGCAGAAGCAGCCTGTGGGGGATGGTGAAGAAAATGGTGATCTCGGGGCCAAAGAAAGAGAAATGCTAGACAGTCATAGCAGGGGTTGGATGCTACAGCTCTTGTTTACTACTATGTAGATTTAATGGTTTAGTTGGCACTAAGAGGTGTTTTTCAAATTGTTTTACATTTGAGGCCTGTAAGTGTGCCATTTCTCACCCACTACCTTCCAGGTTACTGGACTGATGTTCTACACAAACCACATCACTGTGCATGCAACTGATGTTGTTCAGCAAAAAAGCAGTTCAGAATGCATCAGTGCATTATCAAATCATTAAGAACATAAAAAAACAGAGCTACCTTTTGAACAATTTGCTTAATCTTGTGTATTCCTGATTCTTAATGCATGTTCTGTTTTAGTTTTCTTCAGGGCACAATATCTTTTTGAAACTAAATAACTTTGTGAAAAATAGATACTGATGAAATGTTTATCTGCAATGCAGCTTGTCGAGCATAAAAAATAAGAAGTTGCTCACTTGAAAATCAAACCAAATGGAATGGGGAAAAAACATTTCAGGTCTTGCACTGGAAAAGGAGCATGATTGAATTTTATCCACTATTTTGTTGAACAGATGTTAAAAACAGAAACGGGCGCGTAACCTGGTTCAGCTGTTTATGTACAGTATACATACATGTTAACCCCTTCAAGCTTTTACCATATCTTAAGCTTCAGAAATCTGTAATTTTCATGAAAAATAACTGTATTATTAGCACAATTCAAAGGGTGTGTGTGGGGGGGCTTTAAGCGAACTGTTGGCCGCAAGGAAAGACAGAACGTGGGGTGAAGATACTTGCTCCTGCAACACAGAGGAGCAGAGGAGGACAGGGAGAGGTAGTGAACTTCATTCTAGTGGAAAGTGGGTTGGGAGATGGATATTCAACTTTGTTTTTGTTTTTTTACATCCTACAGGTTCTGAGACATAAAACAAATTTGAAATATAGGTTTTCAAAAAAATATATATATATGTTTGTATATCTGCAAAATGGAGAAAAACCCATGTAATTTATGGACAAGTGTATATAAATACACACACTATCCCTGCAATGAAGTTGCATGCAACCCCTTTAATTTTTTATTTATTTTTTTAAAATAAATTGGGCTTCTCTTTGCACAATGTGACAATATGCAGTACATGAACCTTTTGAATTGTGATAGTAAATTACACTTTTTCTGTAGTCCAAATGTTTCTTTGCTAAACCAGATGTCAGTGTGACCGGTTACACAGGTAGAGGTCGCACAACAGGAAGATGGCAACAGCAGATAAGATTGTTGTGAGAACAGATTTTCTCTGCCAGCCATGTGTGAGCACCCTGTTCTGTTTCATAGGTAAATAATTCACTGCAAATTGAATGGGTTACAGTGTAAGCCTGTTATTTAGTTTTCTTCACATGGATGTGGCGTATGTTTATTGCGTCAGTCAGTTCAGAATCGTCATAGTGTGTCAGTATCAAACCTGATCTCTTCTTATTTAAAAGTTTCAGATTCTGTAAAAAAAATAGTTATTTACCAAAGAAAATCTACAGATAATATTGAATCTTCACTTTGAACATAAGTGAAAATACAAAGAAAAGACCTTCAGCAGACCTAAACTCAAGTAGGGGAACCATCTGCCTCAAAGATAGATGTGTAAACAGACGCAAATAAAAACATTTGGTCATAAACCGTTAACAGCAGCTTCCTTAAACAGGTGATTATGTAATTTAATTAACAGAAAGTAGTCATCAGATGATTGGTAAATAAAACCCACCAACAATTTTAAACAAGTACATTTTCAATTATTTACCCAACCCATGGCCATTTTTAACAATAAGATACAAACACTTAGTAAAACTAACACTAATGTTTAGCTTTTACATTTTCTGCATACAAGACATAGGATGCCTCATTTATTGATGATAACTGCCTTTTAAGCTGATTCAGTGTGAGCATAAACTCTCATCCAAATGAATGTTTTTGAACTGCCAAAGGACAGCCAATTCTGTATAAGCTGGTCAAACATTTTTAGGTTACCTTCTCATTCAGCATTACATACCTGCTGGAGGCGATGGTATCTTCTAACAATAAAACTTACATCCTGTGTCAAACATCACACCTGACATCTCCTCCATGGACAGATATAAGCAGCTCAACATTGGTTAGCTTTTGTGAACAAAAAAATGTTCTGGACAGAATTAAAAAAACTGAGGATAATGAATTATTTTCTTGTTAGGCCCTAATGTGAGAAAAAATAGTTTTTCCTGCTTAAACCTTATCCTACCCATGGGTCAAACTGACCCACGAGGCCTCAGCGTCTGCGAAGTTTAGTTTGAGTGAATGCAAAATGCTGAAAAGTGTATTAGACAGAATGTTTATCTCCCCAGGAAGGCAGTTTTTCATGCAGCTGAGGTTCTACTGAACTTTTCCCTGAATATCTTCAGCAGAATTTGAATATTTGGTTTGTTTGCAGGATTCTAGTGGCTTTGCCTCCAACTCAGATCAACTCACTAGAGCACATCTCCCTCATGAAAAATACAGATTTAATTTGAAACCACACAGTTGCACCCATACTGATTTATTCTTTTTCATTTTTTTTTGTTACACACACAGAATTCTTCTGTGTGAAGGTAGGGTCCTGTACAATCAGAGAGGGAAGGAAAACGGACAAAATAGATTGGTCCAACTATTCACTTTTGAAATCTTAATAAATAAAACTCCAATTGCTCCTGTTCGGTGAGCGCCCTTGACTGATAAGAGGGAGTGGAAGATAGATTTAGAGGAGGATTGGATGCCTCTAATGTTTGTGCCATAGTTCATCTTGAGGGCAATTATGAACAATTGAGCCGTGATGCTGGGGCCTGAAGTGGAGATTAGAGGCGAGATTGCCAGCCGGGCCGCCTCTGCGATTCATCATGATTGTTGTCATGATTTAAATGTTCAGAGCCAAAATGGCTTATGAAACATGGGAGTAGGGAGGGGCTGTAATTCAGCAATAAATATTCAGCGTTTGGCGAAACGGTCAAACTAAATGTCACGACAATCCTCCGTCTCGTTAATAGTCGGTGTTGGCATGAGGTGTTTGTGTGTGTCAGAAGCTTTTTGAAAACACCTCTGGTGGAGTTTCCAAATATGTGTAAAACTGCCTCATTTAGGAAAAGGTCAGCGATTTTTATGTCAGATGGTGGGAAAAAAAAACAAAAAAAAACGGGGGTCTGTTTTTGTGTCTTTGTTGCATACTAATTGTGTCTCTGAGGTATGGGAGTCAGCATAGAATATGCATATAGATCCCAGTAAACATAGTT
This sequence comes from Cynodonichthys magdalenae, assembly GCA_031762555.1. NCBI lineage: Eukaryota > Metazoa > Chordata > Actinopteri > Cyprinodontiformes > Rivulidae > Cynodonichthys > Cynodonichthys magdalenae. The sequence goes on along the minus strand of JARVJO010000165.1, from coordinate 391,838 downwards.
TTGAGTTTAAGTGGTTGTATTTCCATAAATGTAGCAGCACTCCAAGAATGCTAAGACCCAGTATACTCAAAGCCATTTTTGAGTGAAATATCTGCATTTCTGTTGTGATTCGGACGTTTGCTTACCTGACAACTGCTCTTGTTTTCTCTGAAATCGAAGCTTTTTGAATCCAGGTCTGAGAGTGGAGGTTTTTAAAACACCCCTGCAGATACTGTATATGAAATTGTGCACGCGCACTACAGATGGCTGCAGTTAACATTTTGTTTTGTTTTTTCTGCACTTGCACATGGATGGATGACGGTAACAATGTTGGATAGCAGAGTTCTGTTGGTGCTACATTTTTCAACATGTGGAAGAAACTCAACCTCAGGCTAAACAAACATTCATGCATTCACCAGTAATGAACTGTCTGCTGTGCACCTTGTTGAAAGCCAAAAATTAGTGTGGCCAGATAGATGATTGTTACAGTTTAGGGTCATGTCTCCCTCCTTTTCTCTGTGCACATTTGCTAATCACAATCCACACCTTATCTTGCAACCTTACCGTCATTGTTTGAGAAATTGCACCCTCACTTAGCACATATGGAAGTTTGGGTCAATATATATAATTTTACAGTAACAGGTAGATAGTTCCTATTAAGCAACCCCACCTGTCTTAGAAAGCGCTTCAGGTTTAACGAGGTACAGTAATATCCACTTAAAAGTTTTTTGTAATGTTGATTTGCAACAATCAACATTTTAAAATAATTTACTTTTCCAGAGATTGTTTACATGTGTAGAAAACTTAAGTCATGGCATTCTGCCCCCACCTCTGTTTTTTTTGTTTTGTTTTACAAAGTATTGCTCAAAAGTCTTGAGTCATCCTGTTTCTGTTTAGATTTTGCTTCCAGGCAGGCAGATTTTTTGTTTTTTTTTTCTATCTTTAGATGTCATAGTGATCAACAGTTCTTCTGGGTGTTTGAAGGTCTTTCAAAGTTTTTCACAGAACTTTGGAGTTTATTTGTGTGTGTATATGTGTGTGTGTATATATATATATATATATATGTATATGTACATAATGCACTGCCTCTTATGGTTTATGACTTATTCACTTTTTTTTTTCATAAGCACACCCTTCTCAGTATCCTGTAAAGGGCAGGTATAAGAACTGAACAGAAAATGAGTAAGAAAACATGCCAAAGGCCAAAGAAAAACTTTGAAAGACCTTTAGAAAGCCTGAACAACAAATTCAAACGACAAAACGATTATAAGGAAGTTTAGCTCCTTGGAAGCAAATAAATAAAATATTTTAAACTTTTATATATGTTTTCTATTATGTTTTATTTTTAAACTGGCTAAATCAAAAGGTTAAATTTAATAAACAAATCCTTTTAGTTCTAGGACTTCCACTTTTTGAAGAAGTGAGCAGTTCTTACAATAATCTTTCTATCAGCTTGTGTTTCTGTGCAACGGATCCAGCGAGTGTTGATGAGTGTATCAGGTAAAGTCTTTGTATTCTTGTCTTCATTTGCTTGTGTTTATCTGTGCTTCGCCTCAGTCCGTTGGAGCTTGTGTTTTCTGGCCTTATTGACTGGTTCTAATTGGGGGCCCAGAGCTGAGGAAGCGGGAAGCCGATCTGGAGCCGCCATGTTCCGCCAAGCCTCTAATTGAAACGCTGAGCATATCCAGGTGCACTGGCATCTCCCCTCGGGTCCCACTTGTTGTCTCTGCGCCTCTCCTACAACGGTGACAAACATTCAAAGAGCGAGTGAGACTCACAACAATAAGCAGGTAATTGCCTGTAGGCTTAGATGCAAATTAGGTGAAGCCTGTGCTCCAGCTCTGTTGGTCATGCTGCCAGGGGTTATTTGTGCTCCGGTTGGGGGAGGCATGACAGCTTTAAGGGATGCAGACTTCTTCAAGGAGCTTGGACTGTCATTAGCTTTGTCTTATTTAATCTTTGATTGCAAAATTAGCCCTAAATGTGTAGTATCTTCTCACAAATCCTCATTTGCAGTTCCGTAGTGACGAACAATAAAACTCTCAGAGCTTTTTTGACTTTTTCTAATTGCTTGATGAGGCAGCACATACAGCCACTCAGTCGCCTGCAGGAGGCTAAAAGCTGTGACCAGAACTTGGCATCTGAGTGCTCAGCCAGGCGCACATCTAGAGGAATGAGCTTGCTTTTCAAAGCCCAGGCCAGTCTTCTAACCAGTGTTCCTGCTGACATTTACCGCCTCAAACCTTTAGTGTTATTGTTATGGCTGTGATAAGTCTTGCCTCTGTGGAACACTGACGGCCCCCTTAAATTGACCAGCTCGAGGATTCTAATGTGACAGCACATCACATTATAGCGACAGGAGTGTGAAAATAGATGCGGTGAAATCTTTGTTGACTTGAAACGCATGCGTCTCTTTTATCTGTCAGTCGTTTGGGTCTTTCCTAACAGCTGGCGGGCTTCCCACTCCTGCCTCCTCCTAGCTATGAAACATGGTTAGAGGTGACAATGTCAACTCTCTGCTCATTTTGCATGGTCAAAATATTGGCAGCCATTACATGTCTCTTCAGTGGTGCTTACTGTCCATGCATGAAAGACTGACTTTGATCATGACATTTGCTGACACGCCAAACACCCCGCGGTGGCCTGGTCTCCATGGAGATGCTGCAACTCAGTAAGCCTTTTCTGCAGACTAAAAAGACATACATTTAAACTAACCGAGTAAAGAAATATTCTTTTCATCACAATTTTGCTCCACTTTGTTCATGTTTCCTTTTTTTTGTTAAATTATGAACCAGAAACTAATCAATTTTTCAGCTAAAGTGTGACTCATTCAGGTAAATTAATAGCTGTAATGGTGTCCCAGTGATTTGACATTAACCTTTATTTGAATGTAAAACACCACAGGCAGTGAGATACGGGTTTTCTTATTTGAAAATTACTGTCCTGGTTTGAAAATGTGTTTCATTCGTACTTTGCTGAAATTGCTATTTCGTGCAGGGTGCTGATTAATACAGAGACACACCCACACATGTTTAAAGTGTGCCGTAATTTGCTAAATCTCTACAAATTACATTTACAGTTCAGCAGAACATCTTTACAAGAAGGATTTTTTTTTCTTCACAGAAGTTACTATATTTTTTTGTTGTTTTTTAAAATAAAACAATGACTCAAATATGTCATGCAACAGGCAGACTTTTGCTAACACTGTGTCAACATAATTAAATATTTCTTCTTTGCCACTTTGGAGATTAAAAGTACTCGAAGTTTATAATTTTACACATCAGTGTATCGTAATTTAGTGATTTTTGAGGCGACTTCAATTACCTTTAGAACTAAAGAGATAAACGAATAAGATAAAAAACATCTTAACTATTTCTCCTTTTGTATGAAGGTAGAAAACATTGTGAATGACTTGGATGACTTTTTGTAAATCCTTTATTTTCAGAGCTTGCTGACTTTCTATTGGTTCAGAGCAGCAAGATATCTAAAATAACTGTAATTGTTATACTTGAGTAACCACAGTACGTGTGGAGAGCACAGTTTCTCTTCGAAGTTATTATCCTCTCAAATTTTGAAGTACCCATTCTGCTTATTCTACAATATGTCTCAGTTTTAAAGATCACATTCTTTCATGTGCAGTATATCTCAGTACAATGTATGTCTTTATTTGAAGAGCTACATGTTGACTTGATGACTTGAGTCAAATGTTTCCTGAGAGATATTTAAAGGCAGTAGAGAGCAATTTAAAAAAAAAAGTGTATTATTCATCTGTTGATTCATTGTTTTGGTCACTTTTTGTGCAGGGTTTTAGGAGTGCCAGTGTGTATTTCCAGTGGCCAGTATTTTTTGTCACCCGTAGACAACAATGACTGTTTAAAGTTTTTCAACACAATCTAACTTTTTTTTAAATGTTCAATTTTAGGTTTAAGCTGAGTTCACCTGAAATGTGACCAAATTTTCCGGCAAAGTTCAAGTTAAACAATCTTAAAATATTTTAACACCAGAGGGGATTTTTTATCCCAGCATATTGGGAGCAATAAAAAGAATGTAGCAGATAAACTGTTTTTGGTGTTGTTTCTGTTATTTTGATGGTGATAAGAACATATGAGCAAAGTGTGTACTTCTGTTGTGATAAGGTTTGGATTGGGGCCGTGCACTCGCAAGAGAGCAATTGGCTTCAGTAAACGAAAAAGAATCTTGCCGCTTCTTTGATATGTTTTTGCCAGCAGGGCACAAAATAATACGTTGAAAATCGATTTCATCACGCAGAGAACCTTTATACCGATCTCTGCTTTGTGGCAACAAAATGCATTAGGAAACATTAGCGCATTAAGACCACTGAACAGCAGCTTTACCCGTGCGTTCACACTGTCTGGACACCCAAAGAGGCCTTTCCAGCAATTTCCAATGGAGCTTTAAAAAGCTCATCTTTTATTTATGTTTCTTGTGGTCCTTTAGAGGGGAGCAGTGTTTACATGTTTGAAGTGTGACCACAGATGGATGGTTACAAGTTAGTGGAAGAAATGGCTCTGTAGCGGTGCTCCAAAGGAAAAAAGAAAAAAATATTTTCATATATAAAGCAAGCCGAAATTATGGCATCACAACAAACAGCCGAGAAGTGAGTCATCGCTGTTTATACCAAGATTCCAAGATACCATCCGTTTGCAGCACCACAGGGAACATAAAGCATGAAAATGCAACATTGCAAAGATGAGGAAGTATGACGCCTGTTTCACAGTGACTCTGCTGGAATGGTTTCAGAGCCTGACAGCTGTCACTTTTCAGACATTTCTTACATTTTTACTTTCACATAAATTAAAGAATAAGAACAGTTTCAGTGAAACCTTTACAATATTAAAATAGAATGTAACTGAGAACATAAAACAAAGAAAATACAAACAGCTCGAAACAAATGATAGATTACAAAATACATTAGTGTATTGAATATGTTAATTACCACATAATGTCATAAACCAATAACTCAAAATGATTATTTGATGACTAACTGATGAAAATTAAGTAGTTAAAGTTGAGAATGTTGCTGTAACTCTGAATCTTTCAGACGGAAACTAAAATTCTAGATTTATGCTAACTTGTATAGTACTTTGGATGCTTATCTAAATTTAAATCTCTCTCTAAACCAATAAAAATGGTAATATATTTCTTTTTTTGCTTCTTCCAATTTCTTCTTCCAGTTTTTTCTTCAATGCAACACCAGTACAGTCGCCATGTCACATCCCTGTAGCTTCTTCTTTCTAAACTAGTTTGCCCCTCTGGTTGATGTCAGTGGTGTAAATAAAAAATAGACACACTCAGAAAACCAAGATTTTTTGACCCTTTTTCTTAAATTATTAAATTTCTGTTGCCTCTCTGGAGGTTGAGTGGCCAGTGTGTTTCAGTCACAGCCTGAGGAGGTATCCTTGGTAAATCCTTCTATCTTTGTTGATTCTTTGGCTATCACGCTCTGGATAAACCCTTAGACAACATGAGCCACATTTTAATGATGCTGGTTTCCGATGATGTAAAAACATCTTTTGAAACTTGTTTTCTTTTTATCATTTTAGTGGCAATATAAAAAAAGAAAACTTTTCCAAGAACAATTTTGGTCATTTCAGTCAATTTAGCTATTTCTCTAAAACCTTATTGTTCTTTGGGTTTAACGTTTGTCAAAGCCAAAGCGTACTAAAGTGTTTTTTTTATTCTCATTTTAAGATTAACATGTTGGCAAAGCAAAAGTCAGATTCTCTTTGTTCACCCAACATTTCAGAATACTGTCAAAACTTGGATAATATTTGTGTCAAAGATAGCCTGAATAAACCCTATAATAGAGCAATTATTCTCAAACAAAAATGTCACCTCAGGAGTGACGACATGCCTAGAAATCAATAAAGCGCCCAATTACAACCAAAGTGTTGGCTCAATATTTGGTTTCCAGCTATTTCCCATCTAAAGGTGTTTGAATTTCAAGGCAACTTAATTTCCTCAGTTGTTGAGATTAAGTCAACAAATGTTACTCTCGAATCATTTGCTACCTTCTGAAGTTGCCCTTTTATCAGCCAGGGCCTATAAGGAGCCAAGTTTTTTTTTCATACTTCATATAAAAGAATACTATCTTCAACAGAAATGTGAGTGGGTGATGAACAGTGGTACTCAAAAAATAGTGTTTGTGTGGGCTGGGAAATGTTTTCTTAGCTGAAAGTACAGCAAAGTACATAAAAGCCCACAAATATAAAAGCCAAATTCAGTTTGTTGCAGAAATTCAATTTGCCACAGCCTCTCACTGTGTATGTTTTGTGAGAGTAGAGTGTACTCCAGCCAAAAAAACAAGGGTAGATTGTCTACATGGAGCTGCAACTCATCGGCTGGCTTAAAACATCACAATATGTGAGATTTTGTAGCCGGGAGAAGTAATGCACTCACCTCATCATGCTGGAGCTACACTGATTTAGAGGACGGTTTGTAGGCTGGCTGGATGAACAGGCTATTAGAGTTTAGAGCTAGGCTTTTCATTCAAGATTATCATCAAAGTAAATCGGTACTGGACAAAATTGCAGCGGTTGTGCTGCTTTGTTTTCAAAGAACTGCACCATTGGCACATATTCATTAATTTTGCAAACAAAATCTAAGCTTAATTTTTAGTTCAAGTTTTCTATTGGATTTAGAGTCTATCCAATAGCTTTAAGACCATTTTCTGTATATTTTACATACACACATTAAAGTCCTTATAATGTACTTTTTATTGTTTTTGTTTTTCAAATGTGCCTTTTTTTTTAAGAAAGCACACTTGACGCATAATATATTCAAAAACATTGGAACTCTAAGCTTACAGGTATTGTGAAATGTATTGAAATGAACTATTATAAGCTCCTTTCACAAAACACTTCAACTCAGCTTTGAGACACATTATTGGCCTCTTTGTGGGACTTCTGAAAGGAGCAAGGCAGCATGGGGGTTTGGTGTCACCCTGCCGCTGTAACACCTCTGAGCTGCCAAGCAAAACATTGACAGAACCATAATGCGCTCAAAACACTCCACGTCAGCACCACTGAGTTACAGTCCACACCTCCTATCCTTCATCCCAGGGTACCGAAAATAACAAGCCCAACTGCAATTCTAAACAGATCCAGATTCAAATCTACTTACAGGCAAAACAATGTTATCACAATAAAATGAAATTAGGAACATTATGAAATGATAAGTAGTAAATCTGATCTAACAAAGTCAGCAGATTGCTTCAGATCTTTCGACACCATCTCCTTTACACTGACGACAGTGGGGAGGTATTGGTCCCTTTTAACAAGGAAAACATCTAACCTTAGCCAGCTGGGGGGGTTGAGAAGACAAGAAAGAGAGAAAATCACTATGTTGCACAATGTTCACAATGTTAGTCACATTGTTAACTGCAAACGCAAACATAGCGAATAAAGAGAATAATGACAGCAGAGAAAAAAACGTGGTCAGTATGTTCTTCAGCAGCACAAGTAAGGGACAGATTATAATAATAATGTAATAATAATTGTAGTTGAGCTGAGGCAATACCAATGTCACATTGCAGAGATAGTGTATATTGTCAAAATGAGTGGATAATATATTTATGAGTGAACCTAATACTTTTAATGTCTTAAGGAAAAGTAAAATGCAAATCAGTTACTGAACTTGACTTGGAGCAAATGCATCTCTCCATGTCTGGGGTTCTTCTTAATGGATATAAGGAATCTTATTTTACTATCAAAATATGAATTCTATACATTTTGTTTCTTTTTTTAATTTATTTTTGTTTTCACCTTGATCCCTTTTTTTTGGTTAGTGCACTGAAACAATTCATTTTTTTTGTTTATGTTGTTTCTGATTGTAAATTTGCCAAATGACCCACCGCCAGAGAGGCAGTAATAATAGTAACAAGCCCACATAGCTCTTCTTAATTACAGCTCCTCTGCTGTAGGATTGTGCAGTGCTGTGGAGTCTTGTATAATTAGATGACAAATTGACAAAACAGCATCAATAGCTTCTCCCTCAAGTAATTGACATACTCTATTGATTCCAGTCCAAGAGGCATTCTGCATGAACAAAAACCTTGTTAAACATTTTATTTATATTTATTTATTTATTTAGTTTGTCTGTGCATATTGACATCAGCAATATGCACAAGTGCATACAATCCTCCGCTGGCTTCAATATGCATAAACACCATGCACAGAAACTCAATCTCAAGTCTTTTTTTTCTTTTTTTTTTCCTTCTGCTTCTTTAAACCGCCTCACCCCAGCACTTTCAATTCATGACCCGCCTCACAATTTTCTCAAACTCTTCTGCTCTCTTTATTGTTGTGAAGGAGGAGAAGAGCCACACAGTCCAACCCGAGTAGCTCTGAGATTTCTCAAAATACACACTGGAGGTGAAAACGTAATACTTGGTCCTTTGGGCTCTGTCAGGGACTCAGAAGTGGTCCTTTTGCTGCAAAAGCTTTTTTTGTTCAATTTACCAGAATTCCCATGTTGATAAGGTTTGAGAAAACAATACACTTGAATAGAGAATATGCTGAATAAAGGGAATGCCATAATAGAGGTTCTGAACAGTATGAGGTACAACTCATTTTATGTGGAGTTTTTTTTTTTTTTAATGGATTATTGTGAAAGTCTCCACTTATTTCTACTTTCACTATTTCCTGTAACTTACCTTTCAGCTGATTGTTTGCCAAGTTTCAACCTTTGGGTTTGGACCCAAAATTTTTTGTAGATCAACTAGTGTTCTGTATTGGTTTAAGGTTTTACAACAGTAGCTTTTAGAGAAATTAGAAAAAGATGTTGCAATCAGTTATGTTAGAGCTCTGCAGTGTTTTCACAATTCAATTAAAGGTAAATAACAGTGCTGCAGTCTGTGAAAGTGCTTTGTTTATTCTACCAATCAGTATGAGTCAGATGAAACGGATCATTCCACTTATAGTAGTTTATTAATTTTGATTGGTTGACGTTTGCTCATATTAAACAGTAATAGATGGTTTGTTTGATTTTAGAATTGACAGCAAATTGAGAAAGTTATTATGGATGAATGTTTAAATGTGTCTGATCAAACTAATGTAATAAGATTCATCAAAATACAGCAACATAAATACGCACTAATCGAAGATTTTCAGGTTTGATTTTTGATTTTTTTTTAAAGCTCCTACCTGTCACTATCATGATCTTGTATAGAAGTAACAATAGTTTTGACATTCGTCAAAAAAGTTGTTGGAAAACAAATTTTCTGCAGAGAACAGTCCCACGAGAAGACATCCTGAGTCTCAAGTATTATAAAGACATCTTTGTTTACTGATTGACAGATGATCTTTATTTCAAAGATACGAACCTGATGCATCCTTTTCTTCCCACTGTAGACCGATAGAGCAAACTGCTGCACACTTGAGAAACGAGACTATTTTAAATGTAAGCATCAGCAGCACAGACAAAAGAAATTGGGAGGCAAAAATAAAAATGGAGGTAAAAAATATATATATTGGTAAATCAATTAAATTGAAGGCTGATTGTAAATGAGTCATTTGTTGTTTATTCGCACTCTGTGGGTGCTAGATTGTGTCATTCCAGTCTTTCAACATATATTTGATGTGTTTAATACAGTGTTTCGTTAACTCACTGTCATCCATTTACATTTTGTCAAGTCTGCTTTCTTTTCCGGACACCTTAGCCCTCAAGTGTCACCATCGGTGCTCATTATCTGCAGCTCACTGTCCGTCAAAGTCCCCAGTTCTGCGGCCATCTCCAAGTATGCCAAAGCTGTTTTGGCACTCACCTGAGGGTTTGTTCAGGATCACAGGGTGCTTCAGTTAGGCTGGCTGTTTCAGAGTCATTCCTATTTTAGTGCATTCTCCTCCCCAGTAATTGACAGCTTGGATACCGGAGTGCCAGGTTTGAATTGAAATGTCAGGCTTTGTATCTGGAAAGTCGGCGTGAAGGGACCCAGTGGAGATGCATTGAATCCACATGATTATGATGGCTTCTGGGAGTGCAATGAAGGTTCTGTCGCAAATGTGTAATATACAAAATTAATGTGTTTTAACTATTTGTGTGCTGTGTTAACTACTTTTTAAGCTATTCTTCTGGTGTTTGAACACTTTGTGGAGAAAAGTTGCAGCTGACTTGATGCAAGCTTGTCCTTGTTCTTTATGACTTTCAGTTTTTTTTGGCAGCAGAAGCAGCAGCAGCCGGCGGAAAGTTGAAAAATGACTAGGGTTTGTGCTTTGCGCATTCAGAAAAGCAGAAATACAGTGGGTTTACAAAGAACTGCTGTCTTTAATATTTTAATATTTCTGCCTAATATGAATTCATATCCAAAAAACTGCTAACAGCATTATGTAAAAATGCTGCCTACTGGCTTGAATTTTTGAATTTTTTTCTCTTTTTGATTTTATTCAAACCAAAAATACATTTAATCTCTTTTGTTTTCTTCATATGATGAAAAATGTCAATCAATACTTTACAGTTTGTAACCATAGAATAATTTTGAATGAATGACTTTTTTATTTCAGACAATTAACAAATTTAAATAATAAATAAATCAATTTCAGAAATGCTTCTAAC
>JARVJO010000165.1:355261-375579 GCA_031762555.1 Cynodonichthys magdalenae | reverse complement strand
TAAAGATATACAAACTGCTTAAATGAAAAAACACCAATCTTTATTTTTTTTCACAGTGAGTGAACGTTCAGAGTTAATGTTCAGACAATGTTCAGACAACGTTGGGTCCTGAACATTCGACATTCGACTTTCAGACGATGTTCAGACAACGTCATCTGAACATTCGCTTGCTAGCTGGGTTAGTGTTTTGTTTTAAAATCCTACAGAAAGGTAATTTCCCACGGTGAGGTTAAATATGTGGCTCAGGTGCCTCAGAGGGGAGGTCCAACAGATGCTCCACAGAGTGATGAAGAATAAAGCAGAACAGAACCACGACGTAACAGCCTTCACACATGGAGTAAAACCTCAAGCTCCAGATGCTGCGTTAGAAAATAAACTCGCCGCTGACTGAAAATTTAACAAAATGAACTATTTTTATCATCTGTGGCACTTTTTTTGCTGTGCTTTCTCCACTTTCTCTGCTGCAAGGAGGTGATGTGAACACAAACTGCGTGTAAAGTCACCGCATAACCACATTAACGCTAATAATGGACAGCTCCGGCTGTCATTTCACAATCAGTCGAGCGCAGACGTCTTACAACCTATTTTAAATGTAGCTATTGCATATTTATATAAAAAAGAAAAATGTCCCCAAAATCAGAGCCGTTCATTAATCAGTCAGAAATCACATATGACACAGAGTGTTGAGCAGCTAAAAGCAGGGCGGTACAGGTTAATATAGAGGAGCGCGTGGGGCAACAGCTCCGTACCTGGTCTGGCTGTGGAGCTGCTTTCGACGGTGCATTGCTGCTTTCCTTCGCCGTGGTCATGGCTCCCTGAAGCGGGGGAGAAACAGTTTGTTTTCCCGGCAGGTGGAGTGTGACGGAGGAGCAGGAACAAAAAAAAAAATGGAAAACGAAAAAAAAAAAAAAAAGAAAGAAAAGAAAAGAAAAATATACAACAGACGGGACGAGCAAAGGAGAAATTCACGGTGAGCAAAAGGTGTGAACAGTGAAGGTCGGATAAGGCGAACAGCTCAGAAAGACGAGAAGAGATTCAGTCAGTGGGGGAGAAAAAAAGAGGAGGAGACAGAGGAAGAGAGGCAGAGAGAAGCCGCGCATCTCCTCACGCGGGACTCCGTTCAATATTCCACAAGCGCGTGCCCCTCCACGCTCCGCACAGCCCCGCGCGCGCACACACTATTGGTTTGCAAAGCAAACCGAGCCACACAAACTTAACCTCACTGTGGTAAATAGAGACGCTGAAGTGAATGGAGGCCAATTAAAAGCTTTTATAGTAAATTTGCATGGAAGTCGATCTTATAAATGATTCAGTTACACCCACAGTGATAATACTCTTATCCTTTATATTTGTTCGCTTTAACAAACTAAGCTTTTTTTAAATTTACTGCCTAGCTATGCCTTTACAAAGTTGCTGAAGCTACTTTTCTACCTTTCATTATTTTTTTTCTGTTTAATTCAAATTTAATTTCCTATGTCATGTCTAAAATAAATTAACAAAAATACATGCAATATCTTAATGTGTTGTTTGCATATGGCTTGAAGCCTAAATTCCAATCAATGTCCATTATTGTTTGCAAAAGTCAAATGTTTAAATGTTAATGAAGACAACATAACCCATAAAACAAACAAAAATATAAATATCGAAACTATGTGTACAATAATTTTAGTTAAGATGAATTTGGTACAAGCAGACACATGGGGAATTTAAATAAGCAGTGTATTCTAGTGCTGGTTTTCTCAGTGAACATGTTTTTTTATTTTTATTATCGATATTGAAAAAATATTACAAATCAGAGAACCTTAAAATAAAAGGAGGACTGGCCATTAACTGCTCCCCTTGTTGGAGCTACTGCTGGCTTTTAAAATCATTTTGCTGATTACCTCCACAACAAGGCCATTAACATATTTAAAAATCAATTTTCATAAATGCCAGCTGCATATAATTTTATTTATTTATTTATTATGTTTCACATACACACCATAGACACCATACCCCAAACACACATGTGCAAATAAATTTTGAATAAATTTTAAAAGTACAAAGATTTATATCAATGTTAAGATAAAGGTTGGTTCAACAAATGCCTATTTCCCACTGCCTTTCATCTCAGAGTTTTAGATTAAGATCACCTTGATGAGAACCTCCAAACCTTGAAATTAACCGTATATTTAATTTTTTTGCAAATGATGCTTAGCTACAGCATCAAGCTTAATCTTAATGTCCGTAAAATTGACTGTTATAGGCAATTTATGTTTTGAATTAAAAGTCAGTTAGCACCAACGGTATTTAGTTGTATCTGTACATCCAATAATTACTTTGAGGATTTCAATTTAAATCTGTCCAGTTTTCATGAGATATTGGTAACACACACACTCACATTCCAGCAATAAACAGTAACTAATTCTCACACATGCCTCAAATGACCCAAACAATGGTTGATGCATTTGTTTATTTGTTTCTTTTTACTCTATCCAAATCCTTAAAACTGCTTATTAAAAGAACAAGAATAAATTGCCAGGCTCTTCAATCTCATAGGAGCAGATAAACTAAACATATTTAGTGATGAAAAGAATAACCTGTTAAAAAAAACAGTATGCAAAACTTTGCATTAAAAAAAAAGTTCATCTAATTGGAAAGTTTAAAAAATTGCAGGGGCTGGAAAAAGACCAACACAGCAGTAAATTGTAACAGCCTCTTGTGTTGTGAACATTTCACGATAAGAACCGAACATCTTTTCATTGCTTGTTCAATTAACTACATCTGCAAGAGTTCTTGTACAATCCCCATTAAACACAGGGAGGAAATGACTTACTTTGATTTGTTCTGAGATGTACTTAGAGTTAATTAATGCCCCACTCTCCAGTTTGACGCTTTATATTGCAGGTTTGTAACCGAATGTGCTGCGCTGTTAATTAAAGTCAGGTGGCGATGGGGCGAAGTCAATTACCTTGGAGTCTCAAATGAATATCTGCAGTGTTGTTTCATGTGACCAACAGGGTACAAACAGGCAGAAAATAAGGTCTGTTCTTGGAAAACACCATCTCAGAGGAAATAAATCACTTTCAGATACCCTTGAATGAGATATTATTGAGTTGTGTTGAGACAAAAACATATTGTTTTGTAATTTTCTTTCAATCAGGCTACCTGGCGGGGTAAGTTTTCTTTTCGTTCACATGAACAACTTTTAAAAAATCCCAGGAGGAATAGTTTCTGCTATTGTATAGAGCTTGCTAATCAAATAACCAACAGAAATATTTGTTTTCCTTTTTGGTTTTACTTTAGATTCAGTATTATTCATCCCCATCTTGGAGTGTCACAAGGAAGCTGGTGCCTATCTTCAGCAGTCATCGTACAAGAGGTTATCACAGGGCCACATAAAGACAAACAGCCTCACCGAGGGCCAATTTAGAGCTCCCAGTTATTCTAGTGTGCACTATCTTGGGGCTGTAGGAGAGAACTGGTGTACCTGGAGAAAACCTCTACATGCATGAGAAAATATCTCCATGCAAAAAGGCCCCAGCCCAACCCAAACTCAGAGCCTTTTGTAATGAAGTGAGGTAACTGTATCAACCAGCCATTCTAATGTGCAACCCCTAAAACAACTCATAACACAACCCATTGCATGTGTTTTTAGTCCATTGGAGAAATCAGATTACTCAGAGAAAACCCATGCAAGCCTGAGGAGAACATGCAAATTATGCACAGAAAGACCCCAGGTTTGAACCCAGGGATCAAATCAAGGACCTTCTTGCTGTGAGGTATCAGTGCTAGCCATGCTACCGTTGTGCTACTTTTGATTTTCCATGTCTTGGATGATTGAGAATCCACAGAAACATATGATAGTAACATTGTTGGACCACATTGATATTTAAATTACTTCATCAATACTTCAAGCATGTCGTTTCATTTCAAAAATAAAGTTATGCACCGGAGCAGCTGACCAGAGGCAACTTAAAATATAAACCCTGAACTAAACAAGCATGTCAAATAAATATTTAAAGGGGCAATATCATGTAAAATCAACTTTTTTGAGTTTTATATCATGTTATAGTGTTATCCTCTCATCAAAAACATGCCCAGAGTCTTGCTTTCACTCATTCATGCATGTTTAAGAAATCCTGTGGTGTCCTGAGGCAGCCAGGCAGGAGAGCAAACACGACCGGTTGGGTCTAGAACCGCCTTTTAGTAATATCTCCTCCCCTGGGTTGGGTCTAAGAACCGAGCTTCCTCATCACAGAGCACACCTCCCCACCCCCAGGCCCGTCCCGTGACTCCTGCAGGTTCTCGGCAGCAACAACTAGCAAACATCTGGTGAAAACCGTGTCTGCTGAGCTCCAATACTAACCACTTATCTCTCCAGTCATTTTCAAATCAGATTCATGTATGTATCCTGAGATGTAATTTTCCAAAACAGATATTGTATAATGTTGCTTCTTTTTTTAATTATCATTACAAAGTCTGCTACGACGCTCCAGGCTGTAAACAGAGTCCTGTAGAAGCAGCTGTGATGACGTGCTGAAGCGGAACGAGGTTCTTAAAAGAGACAGAGGCAAATTTCAAGGTGTTTAAAAATGGATATGATGAGAAGTCAAGTTTATTTTCTATATAAACAGCATTTTAATAACAACTTAATGTGGCATAGTTACTTTATTATGGTATAGAATTTCAATATATGCCAGAGAAACACATATTAAGGCCCTTTTAATGAACTCTGATTGCACAACAACTTTGTCACTTCATTACATTGTACCGGAGGAATATAAGAGGTTTCTGGGGAACATGGAGTGTACTGGGGAAATTATAGGACTTGGGAACATAGGTACTGGGAAACATGGGCACCTAGAAATACAAGGTTAGGTGTGCTGAAGGGAACATAGGAATCTGGGGACCATATGCAACTGGAAACCATAGGGATGACCCCGACTGCAGTTTATTACTCATTATCTCTCCACCTAAATAGAAACAAACAAAAAAATTAACCATTCATTCATGTCTAAAATGTGTATCCCAAATCACTTTTGGTAGTAAAACTCTAAAAAAATTAAGCTGATTAAATTCACCTGATAGTAGTTTTAAAGTAACGAGCAGTAAACACAATTTCAGAGTTGCCTAATCAAAGCTCTATTTTTTCCTGATTATCTCCAGCTCATTTTTTGACAAGGTTGATTATGGTCTGAAGGTGTAAGAACTTTTTTGCCCACTTTGCAGTCATGTGTATTGCAACTAAATAAACAGTGTTGTCGACCAAAATCACTGAGACTTTAAAATTGAACATAATTTATAACAGTGCATCATGGAAACCATCAAACACACAAGCTTATATTTTGTTTTGTAATATTCTTGAGGATTATAGTACAATGTAGAAAAAAAAAGTGGGCAATCATCCAGTACAAATTAGGATTACCTGCTAAACCTTACCATAGGTGGGGGTAATACATTGGAATGGCTAATCAAAGCACAGCCTTTGCTAACAAGGCAAGAATTTATGCTGCCATCTTGGTAGGTGCTATATGGACATATTTTCTTACTGCCAACGTTGCAGCATACTACGGAAGCAGAGAGTGGTTGTTTTCAACTTAAAATTATTTTCCCATAGTTTTTTAATTTTGTGTGTGTGTTTGTGTTTTGTTGTGATAATGACGTATCTTGTTATCATGACATATCGAGGACCGTTTTCTCAGGATAATGACTTATGATTTTCTTGTTTATCATTTAGTAACCATGGAGCTGGCCCTACCCCCTCAGCTAGTGACAGATAGTTTATTATATCAGCAGGATCACTGTGTGAACGCCTGCTGATCTGCCAGCCGTCTCCTTAAATGACGAGGGCTGATATGAAAGTTATCTGAGAGAGAGAGAGAGAGAGAGAGAGAGAGAGAGAGAGAGAGAGAGAGAGAGAGAGAGAGAGAGAGAGAGAGAGAGAGATAAAACCGGAAATTATTTCATTATCTCGAGAAAACGCTTCTCGTTACTTCATGATAACAACATGTCATTACCACAAAAAAAACATTGAAAATATTTATATGTAGAAAACGTTCGCTCTCGGCTTCCGTAGCATACCATGAATTTCCAAGGGGAGAAAAGAATATATTTGACATAAACAATTAAAACAAAAATCAGCAAATGAGTTCAATGTTCTGCCAATATATTTTATCAGAACTTTCACTTAAAAAAGCTGGAGACTTACCTTTCTTATCTCTGGACATTATAATCCAGATATCTGTGTATTTCAGATTGGTTAAGGAAACCAATGAAAAAAAGGCTACCTTCCCCATGCTATATGCTACAAAAAACAAGTTCATGCTTTTTTTAGAAAGGGTGCTGAAAGTAAATCAAGTAATAACAGCTACAGTGAAAGTTTTGATGTAATAAGAAGAATGGGAGCAGCCCTGTTTTCGCACCACCATCTGCTTGTGGCTTCAAACCACAAAAGCAGAACTCTCCAGCCACTCAGTCAGCGCTCACTATTAGGAGGATGATATATGAATCTGAAGCAGCTAACCAACAGCCAATCAATCAGCCCCAGAATAATGACGGCCACTTTCGGCCAGCACCCTTTGGCTCCTAGCAAATGCTTTATGTGGTTAGACCGTGGTGGTCGAGGAGACAATAACCACTTCTCAGTAGCTGTTTTACAGAGTGGGTATACAAACTTCATGTCCCTGATGTTGACAAATGGATGAGACGTGGCAGTGATGAATGCTGTGAGGGGCGTCTCTGTTTAAATACACATACCAGCAAAGTTGTGAATTAACTGAAGGACAATGGCAGGCTGCCCAAGCAAATGGCGCCAACCACTCATCTCTATCATCATTTCCTAACCAATGGCACCCAGCTGCCAACCTCCCATACTGAGAAACACATATCAAAATTAAAACTTCAATGTAATCAATATTTGTTAGGATCTTAAAAATAATGTACATTGATTAATCATTACTGGCACAAACCAGAGCTCTAAAAACAAATTTATGGTCATTGAATGGAAATTACATTAAAGTTAATGACTGACATTGTTTTAAGTGATGTCACCAATTAACCCTGCAGCATTTCAGGCTCATATGTGTACTTTAGCTACTTCAGTGCAGCTAAGGGATTTCCAGACTGACTCACCAGATCTTTAGTGCCTGTTACGTGATTCGAATGACTTCACATATCAGTCGTGGGCTAGAGGATCAAAGGAAAATGGATAAAAATAAAAGATGAGTGGAAAGTCTGAAGAGCCATTGAGAACAGTTTCCTTCCCCCAGTTACATTTTAGAAGAAAAAGCAGAAGGCTTCTAAATAAATTTAAGAAAAACAAACAGGTGTTTCCATGTAATTGAGGCAAATATTGAATTACATTTCCATTAGTACTGTATTAGAAAAAATATCGGTAACAATACAGCTCAGTACTTAACAGTTAGGTATCCAGTACACTCAGTAAGTAGCCAGTACATACAATGTAAATAACAGGTAAGTATTAAATAAGTAACCAGTAAGTAATAGTTATATATTGTACCAGCTAGGTTTCCATTATGTACTGGTACACGTCATTTAAATACTACACAGTACCAAGTACAGACCAGATATGTACCAGGTTCACAACTTCCTAGTTTGAACCAGGTAAGTACTGGGTACGTAAGTGATACATACTAATATGTATTGCTATGAAAATTTCATGCACATTACCTGGTAATTAGCAGACACATGCCTTGTGTGTACCTGATATGTACTGCTACCAAATACTGTGCCATTGATAATTGGTTGCATTTTTTAAATCAAATCTGCTTTCAAAGTCCAGACATCGACAGATTTTTGAGAAACAAAATTGCTTCAACTAAGTGTGCTTCAGCCTCCAGTTCTTGTTTAAAATTTGTATTTGTGTATATTTTTTATTTTATCTACCCACATTTTAGAGTTTTTTTTCCCCAGTTGGTTTTAAGTTTGTGCATTCCCCCATCTACATCCAGGAAATATGTCCCATTACAGCCATTTGTGGAGAAAATAGAATCTAAAAAAAGAAAAAGAAAAAAAAAGCATATCTTCTGTTAAAGACAGCTCCACTCTCCCAGAACATATTCCGTCATGGCATATGGCTAAAGCCATCCATCAGCTTTATTTTATCCCTGAATCGGTCCCTTCAGTGCAGCCGGTCCCTAGCATGCTGAATATTGAGGACAGGTAAAGGAATAGTTCAAAAACTAAACATATTCAATCCCGTTTCCCAGTGTGACTTGTTTTGATCAAATATACTCAGGAAGTATCAGCTTCCCCGCATTTTTTTTCTTTAAATGTGTAATTTAAATTCTGCTTAAGATATGTTAGAGCAGGCATGTTCACAAAAATTGACAGTGTTAAAATTACTATTCCAGTTCTGACACAAGAACAGAGGTCTGAATATCTTGCTTAGAAACTCAGCTTTTGCAGCTGGTGGTGCATCACAGAAATGGATGTGACATTTTTTCACTCTTCTTTGCTTGACATCAGATGACAAGCATTAAATTATTAGAAGTAAGCATTACCACCCCCCACCACCACACACACACACACACCTGCCCTCCTATACGCCTTTCTGTTGTGAATAGTCTATAAACATTTCTTGGCACCATCATCCCAGAAGATAAGGTATACATCAGGCTGCAGTTTCTTCTCTTATCAGCATACAGCCTTTTTATGGCAGGTGTGACTCATGAGTCTTCGCATCAGTCAGCTGCAAAGTATCAAGAAAACCAGATTCCACAGTCATGTTTTTTACTTTTTTTTGCCTCTGAGTTGAGCTGAGTTTTCATCTGAGGTGAAAAAAAGCTTCAAGCCATGTATTTATTATTTTTTATCAGCACACTCTCTATGTATACAGCATGTTCCCTCTATAGTTCTCTACAGTAAAATAGGACTCAGATGAGTCAGAAAACAATCAGAATTGCCTGTGGTGTCACATAGGACTTTATTTTCATGTTTGTGTCAAAGTCCTGAAAGGAAATAACTTCAATAAAAATGTTCAAGCATCTGTCAAAGTCACTAAGGTCACCCATGGCAGTGAGGAATGCAGGTGTTTGGTCAGTCAATGAGGTGTATTGAATAGAGGTACTGTCATGTGACTTAATGGTTGAAGAGAGCAGCCATGGGTGGCTGTGGTGGAGTGGTTAGGGGAGTCGTCCAGGAACCAAAAGGTCACCAGTTCGATTCTCCATTCCAGCTGCCTCAGTTGTTGTGTCCTTGGGAAAGACACTTCACCCAACTCGTGTACTGATGGTGATCAGAGGGTCAGGTGAAGCCGGTACAGTGTCAGTGTGCCCCAGCGCAGCTGTGGCTGTAGCTTACCACCATCAGTGTGTGAGTGGGTGAATGCATGAAGTGTAAAGCACCTTGGGGTCCAAGTGGATTTGATAAGGTGCTATACAAGTTCAAGCCAATTACCATTTACCATATTGTTTGGGGTGAGGACAACTCAACAGACAGTATTGTTAGCCGTTGAAACTGACATGTTAAAATTAGGTCAGCACATCAATGAAACTCAGTTTGCTATTGACAACCATTATTTTGATTTGATAGAAATGTTTGTCAGTACATTTTATCATATCAGTCAACAACATGTTGCCAAGGTATACATGTCTGCAACAAATTATGTTTCTAATAGGCAGAGGCTGATCAATGAAAAAATAATATTTATATGCACTTCTACAGAGAAATCTAGCCACAATATTTTATTTACATGGACAGCCCTTCCTTTTCAATATGGCATTGTGCTCATACCACAATGGTCTATCTTCTGAAGCCTCTAGTTAATACACCTCATTGTGTCAATATGGTAACTATGAACTGTAATGGGGAAACACAAAAATCACAAAACAGGATCAACTTTTATATGTTTTCAGTTATTTATGTAGGATATGAAACAAATAAAAAGACTCTTTACCTCCAGTTTTGAACAGAAGTTGGGGACTTGAAGGGTTTGGATGTGTGCACTATGATATCTGGGGAGATCTAAGACATACATTGAATGAAAGACAAAACAAAAACCACTGTTTGATGTATAAAATGTATAAGAAGTGGCTTTGGGAATAAGACGAGTTTGTTTGCAAAATTTTGGAAAGTTTAGACAGCTCAGATGTTTGACTGACTGCCACAAAACTGTAAAAAAAAAAGAAAAAAACAAGTCATGAAACTTGGATTGTGATAAAAACTTGAAAATATCAAAATGTTTGTTCAGTCGTTTAAAGTCCAACATTCTGTGACCCGTTTAATCTTCCAATAACAACTGTGCCACAGATAAAAAACAAGGAAAAAAAACTTTTATAAAAAGAGCACAGTTGTTGATTCCTGTCTCTAGCATTTGAAAGCAGAGCCTTTGGGAACATTGCAGTTTCCAGCAGCAATATGAAACAGAACCATCTTGGAGCTTTGTGCCGGGAGATTGTGCTACAAGCCCTTTTACTGAAGGCTGTTTTCTTCTCTTTTTAGCAAATTTTAATCAGATTCAGGTCAAAAGTTGAATCTTAAGCAGTCCATCTTTACCCCTTCCAGCCTTTTCTTTTATTGCTGATGCTTTAAGTTACTGTGCTACTATAAGACTTAAACTTGGACACAATTCCTTGAAAAATGCCTCAATCATCTGGTCTTGCAATTCTTTTGCCGCTTCCAGTTTCTCCAACAAAACAGCCCCTAAGCATAATAAAGCCTCCTCTGTTTCACTTTGATAGGAGCTTATATTGATCAACTCACAACAAACCAATGACCTACAGTACATTGTCTCTTTCCTCTCCAAACATCACACAAAAAGCTGGCTTATGTTTGAACCTTTTGCAAACTTTACTCATTTTGTGTTATTTTTTTTCTTTCAGTTGGATAGTGCCAGTATTGAAGATACACAGACATACTCTTACATTTAGGTAATCACTCCAAATAATTATCAATAATTAAGTGTAGTTTTATTGTTTGTGTAATGTGGTGTAAACTTCAATTAAAACACTTCCACATTCTGTTCTGATAGTTGAAAATCAGCTAGTTCTGATTGACTATAGACCCTTTGCAACTACGTCACATAGTGTCACATGGAGGTGCCATGACAGACGTCAGAAGTGAGGAAGGCGAGTATTGAATGGAGGAATAACGATTGTTTTCCCAAGTTGTTTTTTTGCCAGTATAGACATGGATGTTTTAGGTAGAGGGCTTAAACTTTTAGGGCACTTCATTTGCATACACTCAGAAAGTTCTATCGAGTGGTACTTTATCAGGCAGTGGAACAGATTTGATGAGTTCTCGCTGCTCGTCGGCACCACTCTCAGGCACATTTAACATCAGACTGAAAGCTTATCAGTTTATCAAACCTTCAAAACCTGAACCTCATTCACACGACTGAATTTAGTATTTTTGTTTTCATATCAACTGTTTCATCTGCTTCTTTCTCTCCTGTGGACACTTGTTCACCCACAGCTGATGAGCTCATTTTGGCAATGTGTTGTAGGTAGCATTGAGTAAACAGAGCGGTAGCGCTGAGTGTTGGTGTCACATCTGTTGATTGAATTATTTTAAAAGTCATATCACAATTATTTTTTTCTTGTTTTTATTGTGAAGCACTTTGTGATTTTTTTATATATGAAAGATGCTATATAAATAAACTTGCGTACTTACTAGTAAAAAAAGTGTTTGCTGCAAATCAGTGAATACACAGAGGGCTGCCAGTCCTTATGGATGATGGTGGCTATCCATTCTCTGTCTTTGTCCTCGTCCAAAAGTATGCAATAAAATAACAGAGTATGATGGTTCGGTTTGTTTCCTTGGCTGTTTGTGGAGCCAACTGTGCAGCACCCTATGACCATTTTTTACAGACAAATCAACTAAATAAAAAGTTAAATTATGCTATTAACTGTCTGTTTTTTTGATCAGCTGTATAGGAGTTTAAACGCACAGTCGTTTTGACTTGCATCATGGTGGAGTGGGCCGCCTTCTAAAGAGTGTTACGTCACGCACAAAGGGTGCAATAGTAATATATTTTCTTTGTAAGATATTCTGCCACTAAATGCTAAAGCTAATAAAATACTTCCAAAAATAAAACATGACCATCATCTTGATTTAAAAGCACTCCATTGTCATGACAACAGCAACTGCTTTGAGAAATAAATTTTCTCAGGATTGCTTTGAATCCATACAAATTTTTTTTTTTTTATTTAATTTTTTTGCAACTCATATGCTTCAAAAATGAATCGAACAGAATAGCTTCCTGAAATAATCTCCAAGCTCATTTGAGGAAGTAGTAGGCTGAAAAAAGAAAAACATTTTAGTGATGAAGAGAAAAGGCTTTAGAGTGCAGCACAAGCCCATTTTGGTTATTTTGACACAATGCAATCAAAGAAACTCGTGATTAATGACACTATCTGGTGCTCTTTGAGGAGCTGACAAGTGGCTGATGCAGCGGCCCATCACCTCTTCAAGGACTAACGCTTCCTGCGACGTGTCAAATAATAACACGCTTGCACACAGCACCTGCTCACACACTTCAGAGCTCCGCCACCACCTTCCTCAAAAAAAAAAAAAAAAAAAAAAAAAGGCCAGCATGCAACTGCAATGTTTCAGCAAGCTCCCCGATACTGATCCAGGTGCCATTAAAAACCAGACTGGGCTGAAGTAGATTTCAGCAGCACTAAATGGACAGCTCCAGTAGAGTATTTCACCGCCACGTCCATGACTCCTTTCACCGGGGGAAGTGGGAACCTGGAGAGAAAACTACCAGCACAATGAGCTGCTGCCACTTTTCCAGGAGACGGTGAAAGCAGAAGCCACGAGGAAATGATCCTGAAAAGACCTCAAATGTCATCAGGCTCCCATCATTATTATAGATGAATGGGACTTTCTTGTATAGCAGTTTGGATATAATAACACTATTATTTGCAATTGCAGCATTGAAGATCTACTCTGAATGTGACAGTTTTTTTTCCTTGCTGTTTTTTTTAGAGAGGGTAACAGATTTGTGTAACTATTTTAGACCTACAGTAGAAATGTTTGTTTTAAACACAATTGTCTAAATTTGTACTAAAATGGATAGTATTTATCCAAATCCAAATTTTCCAAATCCAAATTTTGTATCATCTTTCTTCACAAAGACTCCCTTGTTGCAAACTTGAAGATACCCACATTGTGGGATGTTTGGGATTGTTTTTCCACAACTTTGTCTCTGAGTGGAGAGTTCCTTGGTCTTCATGCTGCCTCTTGGTAAGTAGTATCTGTTAATTACTATTAGAGACTTTTTTTTTTTCCAAATTAAAAATTAAATAGAATTCTCAGTTGTGAGGTAACTAAATATTTTTTTAAAGTGCCTTCAGGGATTCATTTTATTTAACAGACATCTAGAAATTTATTAGACTAAAGAGCAAAACGGCAAAAAGCCGTTTTGTTTTTATACCATTTTAGGATTAATAAGATACTGTTTGCAGCTAGATTTTTACTTTTCACAATGTGTGCCACATAAAAAGGCGCACTATTTTACTAGAAGGGCTAGTCGTAGGAGGCATCTTCATTTTAAACTCCAACTATAGGTCATAATAACAGCTTGAACAAATGACCCGTGGTGTAATTTCTCGAGGGAGGACTGCATCCGCCCTCATAATCTGTTGTGAGGAGTCACAATTAATCACTGCTTCATCCTGGGGATCGGAAGCCTTTATGATCTGAAACTACTTGGCAAGAAACAACCCCCCCCTACACACATATAACTTCTTGTTCCTGAATAGTATAATGACATGGTTTGCAATCTAATGCAAAACACAGAAAATGTACAGCCTGCCTACTGCTCATATGAACTTGTCCAGCATTCTAGCAGTGTGCCTCCATTAAAGCAATAAACAGTGGGATAACAGACTGTGTGGTTCAGCAAATTTAATCTTCTGCCTAAAAGAAAAAAAACAACAAAAAAGAAACAAGTGAGAAATGAAAATGTGTAAATGAGTACAGTCCTACGAAGAAATATTAAGATAAAGCTTAGTTTTATTAGAATGATTTATGAACCTCGTGATTTAAAAAGAACAGTGTTCGAAATGTTGCCTTTTTGCCCTTCGAGCAGTTTGAGAAGTTGCGATTCAAATAAATTATTGGATAGAAAGAAAAACTAAATACTTTTAAAAAGGGAAATAATAGAAAGTACAAAAAACATAAAAAAAAAAAAAAAGTAATTCATTTATGTGATCCACTACTGCACTGGTTTAGCTGGCACTATACGCTCCGTGCTGCTCTCTCACTCCCTAAACCATGATAAATCACAAGTTGGGAGAACATTTGTCACAGTGGGCCACACGTCCTTTCATCACACCAAGTCTCTCTTTTTTTTATTCCTTCTCCTTCCCTCACTCCGTCTCACTCTCCCACTTCTCCCTCATTCCTTCGGCCTCCATGCTAGTTTCATTCCTCACAGAAAGAAAAAAAAAAAGAAGCTTTGTTGTGAATTTATTACTGGCCTAGCCGCTGTGCTGTATTAGCTATGCCCTTGGCTCTCTGAAGGGCCTGCAGTGCATGTTGGCACTGGAGCAAAAGCTGGGTAGGGTGCTCTTTAACCCAGTTTAAATGGAGGATATGTGGATGCAGGAGGAATTCTCACCAGGAAGAGAATTTTACTTGGATGGATGTTCTAAGTATGAGTTTAATGCACAGCTGTGAAAGGAATGAAATGTGTAATAAAACATATGCTAAAGATGAGAAACACATTCTGATAATTAGTATGACTGGTTCCTATTAAAGGCTCTGATATTTTATGTGACAGATCCAGTCAACCTCACCTGAAGTTAGACAACATAGTAACTCATATTTTGGTTCCTGGGATAGCTACATTTTTTAAAAGAAAATAGGCAGAAATGGCAAGTTATTTTAATAAATAATATTCATCATTTGCATGATTTTTTAGACCTTGATATGCTGATTTTTTTTAATTTTTTTTCATAACTACAGCTTCCATGCAAGTTTCAATATGCAGCCCAGCCTGCCAAGATTTACGTCAACTAAAATGAACAGTGTTTGGGATGTCTGCAAAGCACCACAACTTTTATTAAAAAATATTTTTTACGCATGCATTTTGAACAGGACTACCTCTGCAACTCACAAAATGAGAACCTCCATAGAATACATGAAAAGGCTCTGTAACGCCGCATTATGTAATAAAAGTCTTTAAAGCATTTTGTAATACTCACAGCGGCATTATGTAATAACACTATCACATTTTGCGGCAATTGTTACAAAGTGCAGTGGTTGCTCTTTTTTAGAAAGTAGAATGTAAAAAATGTAATAAACGATCACGATCATTGCGCACATGGCCTGCATTTGTGTGGGCGATGTGCGGTGAAGGTTTTGTGTGTACAGCTACCCTCAGATAAAATCCTGCACCTCTGAGAAAATTTTTGTGGTTCTGTTCAATTTGGTTTGTGAAACACTGGTTTGTGATCGTTTATTACATTATTGCGTTGCCATTTCTAAAAAGAGCAACCACCCCATTTTGTAACAATCCCTGCAAAATGTAATAATGGCATTAGCTGCAAGAATTACAAAATGGGTTGAAGACTTTTATTACATTTCGCATCAATAATTACATTATGCGGTTTTAGTGCCATTTTGTTACATTTTGAAACCCGATTTTATTACATTACATATTGCAGCGTTATTACATAATGAGGCATTACAGGCTCATTACATTGAACTTTCTCTGTTTGACCATGTGTGCACATTAAGTACAAATATAAATAGTACTATGATGGATGTTTGACCGGTACAGATTGTACCCTGCCACTCACACAATTACTTCTTTAGATAGGCATCAGCTCCCCTGAACGGAAAGACAAGTAGAAAAGTTGGATGAATATAATATGTAAAAGCGATACAGGCAGAAGTCCATGATATGACAGTAAAGTAAAATTATTCAACGAGAGATATTATTTTTCTCCACTTTGTTCTTTTTCTGTCTTATTTAGTAAAAAAAAAAAAAAGTGACAGGTTAATTTGATGTTTTCATTGCTCTGGGTGAACATGAGGATGTTCACGGTTTAAAACATGTTTTATTTAGAAGCAGACAACAATTTCGACAAATCCGTGATACTGTTACATTTTGTGGCAGCACCCTAAAGGTGTGTTTTGCTGTTAAACACATTTTGTTCTGCGTCTTCCTGGTACATTAAAATCACTGCCAGATGATAAATCCAGTGCCATTTTTCATCACAACCAAGCAATTACCACTACCATCTTTACACATTAACTTGCTTGAGATTGTTTTTACTTGCTTTTGTGCTCAAAGTAGAACGTGAGAGAAACAAAATACCATTTGATTTAGGTGAAGACACCTTAAACATTATCAGAAATATTTCGACTCAATTACTGAAAAATTGTCACAAAACATTAAATATGCTTGAGACACCATCATCATCATCTCTGAGATAATCCAGCATGTGTTGTTCCATCTCAAAATATTGCAGCAAAGGAAAAAAAATACAAAAGAGAGAGAGAGGAAAAAAAAGCTGCAGCAGCAGAGAAGTAAAGCTGTAAAAGTGAAGCTATGAACTCATTTCTGTCTCCATTCCAAGAAGTCAGAGCCGATTTATACCTTCAGAAATCAAAAAGTCAACGACTTTGCTGGAAGCTTTGAAGATAAAATAAATCAGTGGATATCATGAGCTTACTTAAAAAAGGTAATTACTGAAGTAAAAGTATCACACATATTCAGCTTAGACCCACGGAGTAATCTTTCATTTGAGAGTGAGGTGAGGGCAAAATATTAAATATTTGAAATATTAAAGGTGAGATCGTTGGCAGGGGGGTAGGGGATGGGCCATCAAAACATGCAATGAAAAAAACTCATTAAAACTCCTCCTAAGACAGATGATAAGCAACTGCATTAGCAGGGAGGCAAATTCACAAACCAAATAACCTGATCAAAATCGCCCCATTTATCAAGATTTTTCTGATTCGGTGTTGAATTGCCTTGCATATAATAATTTGAATTTTAATAACAAGGACTTTGCCTGAAGAAAGTTGATAATACAACCTAGATGACAAGGACTTTCTGTGTACAGGCACATTCAAAATGGTCTGGTTTTAATGGAGCAATCAGAAAAGAAGATGTCAGGCTGAAAAATGACTCACCTTGAACTAAATGCTCGGGAGAATAAATGCAAAAATAATTCTAGGTTTGTTAAAACAATAAAATAAAACATTCAAAATTACTTGAAACACTTCTAAAATTCAACATTTACTGAAGTCTTTTGAGTTAGAATCTGAAAACATTACAAAATGCAAATACGAAAAAATGTTTAAGTGATTCAGATGGCTTCAAATGAAAAAAAAAAAAAGTCAAATTCAGTGTTTAGGTGTACGCCATTTCAAAAGCTTGTTCGGTCAAGATCAGTGTTTGGTGCTTTAAGTGGTTTGTGTTTTTTTTTTTCTTTAGGTTTATTTAAAATTTGTGATGCTTGTGTTTAATTATGTTATTTTTCTTATTATTTTATTAGTCACAGCTGCAGCCACTCTCCCCCTTCAGCCTAAGTCCAAGAAATCCTTCGGTTTCTCACTCAGGTTAACATTATGCATAGTTATGCCTGTTTGGCCTCTTCTTGTCTGTCTCCCTGTGTCTACTTTTATAAGTTTTGCTGCCTCGTCATCATGTTTGTCTTGTTTATAACAATATTAGCTTTATTTTTTGAGCTCCTTCTTGTGTTAATGTGAATTTTTGAGTCCAGTCTTCATTAAACGATGACACGTTCAAAATATGTTTGGAATTTTGTACAATTTGCTGTAAGTTGTTGCAGAGTTGCCACAACAGTCTCAAACCCTTCTCAGTTTTGTCACAGGAGTTTTGAACGCATCTCAAACCAATCTCATTGTACTTTCTGTAATTTCCAGAGTGCTAGAGCTGTAATTTGACACCTGTAGAGGAGCTTGTTTATGACAGAAAATATCAAAGGCTACAGGCCCAGACATTCCTGTCTGTTAATCATATTGGTTTTAAATATTAAATCATCAATATCAAATCTGGTTCAAAGATTCCTATTCTTATCACTAAAGTACACTCAAGAAGATTCAATCATGAATGTGGGCAAAGTGGGTTGAGGTGTGTTTGATGTTGACAAAAGAGGGTAAGAAAATAATGTGAAAATAAGGCATGATTTCCCAAAATTGGCTGCTCAAAATGCAAACAGCTTGCTGATCAGAAACAGTCTGTGAAACTGCAGTTGAAAATATGTTTATTTTTCCCAAATCAGAATCACAAACTAGTCACCAACTGTTGCAAACCAGCAGACACCATCTTCACCAGTAGTCAGTATTTCAGTAGTGAAAATAGCTGAACAAATATTGACAATGTAAACATCTATCACGTGATGACAAGTAAAAATACCTAAATTAAGTGTTCACTCAAACTGTTAGAAGGGTTTAGAATGAGTGGGTACTCACCAAACTTTTGAGAGATTCTTTGTTATTCTCCAAACTGAGCTTGCTCTGACTACCATCAGCTGCAGATAAGATACTTACAAGTACTTCACACAACCCCCTTATAATGCAAAAACAAAAATGTTCCCTCAGCTGAGCAAAAGATTTACTTTGCAAAAATTAAGTTATATAAAATAACATTAGGTTCACCTATATTCTGTATGATGTCCTTTTCCCATCAAAAAACAACTCTTACACAAAGAACACAGTTTGTTACCAAGTCATTTGGGCCCCGAGGATCACCTTCCATGAATACAATAAAACATTCAATTAAGTTGGTATCTTTGGATTTTGGAGGACAAAACAACACCTCAGACATTTGTGGTGTTCTCTCAGCCATTCTTAAGATGTTTAACAGGATCCCCAGCTGTTATTAACTCAGTTTTTGTTGCTACTACCAAACAACAAACCAGTAACTGTTAAAAGTGGATGCCTTCAGCTTCCACTGTACCCCGGCAAGAGATATGAAACATACAATACCTTCCGATTTACTGGAGCAAAAACCTGCCTAACTGACTTACTCCAAACACATTCATGAATAAATGCTCTTTGCAACAGAAATCAGCCACGACAGGCAGAGCTGTGCACACGGTGCAGAGAGAAGGTATGACTTTAGTTGGTGAAGGAACAAAGGAGCAAGATAGAATCACAGAAATAAGGTTACCAATATACTGTAACATGGATCATATAAAATGAGCACAATGGAAAAACTTTTGAATTAGAGTAAAAACAGTTTATGGTATCAGGTCAAGCTAATAAACGTATTTATGAAATAGAGAATAAAATGAGATGGGAAAATTGCTGAGTGGATAAGTACCAGATAGAATGTGCTATTGTGAAATTAATATCTTAAAATCCTCATTTTGGCATTAGATCATTTCTGTGTGATGTGTTTGGAGAAAGTCAAGAGGGAGACCCAAGAATAGATTCTCATACCCCTAGAAGGACCGGAGGAAATTTGCAGAAAGAGGGAGGTCTGAGCAGCTTTGAATACCTGCTGCAGTCCGAACATACACAATGATCAGCTGTTTAAAACAGTCAAACCAAAAAATGGATGAAAATGTTGATAATATTCTACAAATTGATTTAGCAACAGAAAGCAACAGCTAATTGAAAGCATGTTTTTTCTGCCTGTTCTTTCAGCATGCCTTTGGCTTGTCAACAGAAAAAAAACAAAAAAAAAACCCAACAAAAACCAAAATACATGGTACAGTTCACACATCACTTGTCTGGCAGGTCTGAGTTTTCACAGCAGAATGGGAGTGGGGGGAAAAAAATATGATGGCCATAAATCAGAAACTAATATTTGAAACAAAAGTGACAACTTCAGCTGCATTTGGCTGGTTCTGTCTGCCGTGTGCGGAAAATGACATTCTGAAAATGCCAACGCACAGCATGTGTCAGCGAGCAAGTTGTACTTCTGGGAGGAAAAGGTGCACCCAGACTGTCAAATCAAAGGGAAATCAAAACACTGCATGGTCGACTGGTCAAAGTGTCAATGAGGACCTGTGAGACAGAGCAGCGTCCTGCTGGGCAGAAATACAAGCTGATGAAGTGAAGATGCTGACATCTGGGGAGGACAGACAAGCCTGCAGAGACAGTAAATGCCTGATATCAACACTGACTAATGTCTACGCAGAGGAGGGAAAAGAGCATATTGTCCATGTGTATTATATATTGTGTTAAAGATTAAAACAATGCTTCTGTGCAATTGTCCAACTGTTTTTCATTTTAATACATTCCTAACACAAAGCCAGTTATAAACTTCTGTGGATATTTTAAATGAAGTGAAATAAATTTGAAAAAACAAATAAATGCATTTCTAAAATGGAACAAATACAAAAGGCAAACAGAGCTTAAAAGGGGCAATATCATGTAAAACC
>JARVJO010000165.1:323916-334296 GCA_031762555.1 Cynodonichthys magdalenae | reverse complement strand
ATTGGTAACTCTAAATTGTCCCTAGGTGTGAGTGAGAGAGTGAATGTTTGTCTGTCTCGTTTGTCTCTATGTGTGGCTCCGTGATGGACTTTCGACCTGCCCAGGGTGTACCCAGCCCCTCGCACTGTGACTGCTGGATATGGGCACCAGTGACCCCCGTGACCCTGAAAGGAAGAAGCGGGTATAGATGATATATATAGATAATGGATGGAACTTCCTTATATAAAACTACAAAATGCAAAAATTCCAACTTCTATGACCTCAAAAACAAGTTCAAATTGAAAGCCAGAATAAAACATAGGAAACTGATGCAGCCCTCAAATATTTACCTGCAAACATGTAAAGTTAGAACCTCACAGCGCTGTGGACCATTCATTCAGATCATCCCTCTGGTTTGGGAGTCTGAGCAAAACGCCCGATCCTTAAGTGATCGCAATACTTGATCAAAACCCAGTCACTTTCACTGGGGGTTGTTCCTCTTGTGTCAAACTGCAACGAGAGAATCTGTTACCAGGTTTTCAGGCACATAATCTCTGCAGCTAGTAAGATGAGAAAATATGATGCATTTGAATGTTGTTGTTTGAGGCGTGAGGCTAAACAGAGACTTAGTATGAAGTCCCAGAACAAAAAAAACAAACCTTTGTTTCTCATAACATTTCAAGCTCTGTTTAAAGTAAATGACTATATTTGATCACAGCAATGTTAAGATTACAATTTAACCATAAATACATAAAAATAGAAAATCTAAATAAAAAAATGTGTTGGTGAAATGCAGTTAATAATTAAAAAAAATTTTTTTAGACCATACCATCGCTCAGTAGAGAAAGAAAGGACAGTAATTAAGCAACAGTTTAAAATGTGCGTTTATTTTGAATTACAAAAGCTCCTGGGATGAAAAGTGAAACTTTTTATAAATGAAAATAATTAGATGACTTTGTTGAAACCTTTTAGGGTATTATTCATAGATACCCAGAGATAAAGAAAGATAATGTGGTAACCTGATACTGTTTTTGAACAAAACATTTTTTGAGAATATTTTATATTAAACATGATCAGATATTTAACTTAATAGAATTTTTAAAAAAGTCTGCTAGTTCTAATTCTTTGAGAGAAATCAGAATTGGCTGAATTTAAAATTGTCATGTCAGAACTTCACAAAAACTGGAAACCTGTTTGGTCCTTGAAATCTATGAGTACCAATACAAATCAGTGGGTGATACTGTGGCTGTAATTGAACCTCAGGTCCCCCTCGATGACCCCTCTTTTCTCAACGACCTGCACGACCTATTAGAGCGTGGCTGAGTTGCAGTAAATTTAGAAAACTTGCTTTGGTGTGAAGGCAGTCTTATCATTGCTATTCTCTCAAAGAGGTTTTTATCTGATGTGTTCTGCATCCTGGAGACAGTCTTCTCTTCACTCACCACACTTTATATGCTCATCCTGACACAGCTCTCCCACATCCCATCAGCATACCGCTACACGCAAGGAGATCTCGTCTCGTTAACGCAGCACAATCACCATGGTATCATATAAGCAGTAGATTGTTTCAAGCTTTCAATTTTTGTTTGCTTCAAACATTTTGTATTCATATTTAGTAAACAAGAGTACAACTGGTATACATGCAT
Organism: Cynodonichthys magdalenae; assembly: GCA_031762555.1. Taxonomy (NCBI): domain Eukaryota; kingdom Metazoa; phylum Chordata; class Actinopteri; order Cyprinodontiformes; family Rivulidae; genus Cynodonichthys; species Cynodonichthys magdalenae. The sequence goes on along the minus strand of JARVJO010000165.1, from coordinate 332,671 downwards.
TTGAACAATACTGCACTGGATGTTGGTTTAGTCGTGTGTATATATATATATATTTTTTTTTTTAAATGTCAGTTTAATTACATTTGGGTAAGTGTGCAGTGCTATGTGGCCCTCTTGTAGTGTCCCTTCCCCCAAAAACTGTGGCCCCTTTCATCATTTAAGTGCCCATCCCAGCCCTAGCAGGTCAGCTTTTTAGTAGATAATAGGATGTAAAAATGAAGTAGCAAATTGAACTAAACTTTTTTTTTTTCAACAATCATCTATGTTTTTTTTCTCTCCTTTTTTTCTAAGTAAAGTTTCAACCACAAAGGATGCTGAAGTAATCTTACAGCTTCTGAGACATCTTTGTAAGCCAGACTGACGAGCAGAAACTGCACATGAATATAAATTAAACCTATTACCATCTTTTTTTTTTTTTAGAGATCTTAATCAAAGATTTGAGCTGCAGATCAGCTCTGGTAGATTTAAGGAATTACAGCATTATCACATCAGATTGGTGGTTTATACATAACAATCAAATGAGAAGTTACTCATTAGTGCTGTTTGAAGATTTGACGACAGACAAACAGAAGTGTTAGTTTTTTCCCTCAGACAGACATTCAGACAAACTCATTATTGTGTTTGTTGGGCTTGAGCTTAACTTGTTTTCCTTTGTTGGTTTAATTCCTTTCTGTCAATACATTTGATAGTGATCTTTCTAAAATCCTCTCTGATTATAATCCCAGGCTGTCGAAACAACTCATTACCTTCTAATCAAACAGGGTTTATTTTTGATTTATTTATATATTTTTTTTCCAAACCACCTGCCTTATCTAATTTTTTTCTCCAAAAACTATATTTACAATGATTGAACAATGTCCGGCGTTATCCCAAATACTAGATGGAAAACTGTATTATGTAACGTTATTTGTCTCCCTTCTAAATCTTTAATTCCTAAGCTGCTTCATTTCAAAACAAAGACTCTTACGTGTCAGCCTTATTCATTAGAAACACACTGAAATGGTGCTTTTGACAAGCAAAAGGTGGCCTGAACGGCAACTCAGCTCTTCATTCACTCCATGAAAGCTTGATCCCTGCAGTGTGATTTTCCTTGTCTCAACAGAGACCATTACATGAGTAAACATCTTTGTTTTCCTTGTGTTCATGTCCACTCTGATCAACAGAATTGTAACGAGACTCGGGAGATAACCAGCTAAGAGTCAGACCTCTAACTAACACAACCCAGAGGTCATGCTTTATGTTATTTAAGTCACATACTTTGGTCCCACAATCATTCTATTTTACTCTCGCATCTCTTTGTGTCTGTACTTTGCATTAAAGAAGGATGAGGCTACAAAACAGGAGGGGGAAAAAAATCATAAGAGCTATGTCTTCATTTTGCTTTATACATCACAACAATTTCCACCCAAAGACAGGATAGTTTTCTGGGTTTGAATTATGAGTCGGCCAAGCCTTGCAGTGCTCTTTTATTAAGCTGCACCAGATTGGATTCTGCTTTTATAAAAACTCAAATAATAATGATGGACAGTGGAAAATACAGCAGTAAATATAAAGTTTATCATAAGTTGTTTTTTCACCCATTTTTTTTTCTCTACTGTGTCAGCAGATGCAGAGGTTGTTTTCAAGAATAATAGGTCATAAATAAGTCATGGGATTCATTTTTAGCCTCCCAGGGCAGCAAAAATAAGACTTACTGTTTCTTATTTTGTTGTTTTTTATGTTTTTGTTTTCTTTATTGCTCTCAAAAGAATGGATTGTGCTGAATTTGTTTTAGTACCACTCCCTTTATTGCTTTAATTCTGCTGAGACGCCATTGTCCCAAAGCTTTGTTGGTTTATTGTATTATTTTATTAGTTTCCTTCTGATTGCTGAGAAATCCCAAGTATTTTCTTGTTTGTGTGCAAAGTTAGTTAGATAAGTAATGTTTAATTAGGCTTGTACATTTTCACTGAAAAATATCAGATATAAATCAAGGAAATAGCTCTCAGAATGAACTTAATTGTTTGCTAGTCCAGTATGAGGAGCTGCATATGTCGGTGTCTGAAGACCAAGTAAAATGTTGTAGTTACCTGAAATTTCAAAACAACAGTTTGTATGAAGCCATTTTGGTAATTCAAAATAAACGAGTAAGAAAAATGTTTTTACTGTGAGGACATGAACCTAAACAGCTGTTTGAAGGTAACCATGAAGCTGCTTCACTATTAGCGCTTGTCAAACAAGTTGAACCCTGCTCATTTCAGTGTTCTCCTAAAACACCCTCCTGCACCTTGACTCAGCTCTATGTCTGCCCTAGTTTCACTCTCTCAAACATTAGCATGCCTTTACCCCTAGCATCAAGTGCTAACTTATTTTCATGACTGTGTCACCATCACAGCTGTAGCTATAGCCATGATGCAGGTGATCTCTTCAAATTCTCAACAACTAACTTACACCTGTGCATGAAACACATGTCATGGAAAACCTGCCATGATACTTTACCTTGGACTTTGATACTGGATATTTTCTGATGCATCTTAATATTCCAGGCAGAAAAATCAAAATACAGTTGAGTAGTGTGTAAAGTGGGTATTGCCACCATAATGATAAACCACAACCGTCTCCCCTCTTTTGTTTTGTGAATGGTCAAAACCATCATGGGTTTATTACACTTTAACGTACTTGGGAGGACACTGTGTTCATAATGCATTAAGACCCTGTGTCTGTGTTTTTCTTTTTTAATGTTATAGCAAATACACTAAGGTTAGGCAATAATGATTTTACCCATTTGATACTATTTGCAGAAAGGTTGGGTTTACACCTATGACTGCGCAACATGTGAAGCCAGTTCAGCTCAAGATGTGGACAGATGAGTTTTTAAATAATTGTACGGGATGATGTGGAGGAATTAGGCCACACACACCCAAAATTGGACTGCATTCCTGTAGTGGGGTGGAATAGGATCAACCATAGTGAGTTGAGTGCAGATTGGCTGAAATATGTGGATTTTACAGCCAAACATAAGTCAACAGCATGTTAGCTAATTTCGTTGCACCGTCATGACCACGCCTTTCACCAAAACATCTTTGTGCTTGAAAGCAAGTGAGATCAATGTATGATCTGTGTTCTGACAGGATTTGTTTGTGATTTAGTCAAGAGGGTCAGAGATGTAGCTTTCTAAGCAAAAAAAGATCACCTCCTGTTGTCAGGGGGTGGGGCTATGATGATGTCACATGACCACATGGTATGGTTGGGCGTGCAACATGGATGACTCATACCAAGTTTGGTGTATTTTAGCATTTCTATGTGAAAGTTACAACTTTTTGAAATTGTAACAGATGGACAGACAGACGGGGAGCATTTTCAAGTCCCCCGCCTTAGCGACGGGGGACAATAATGCTCTTAATTTAAAACTCTGCCATAGAAGGTGGAAGGAGATATGCATTCTGTCAATGAATGCTATGCCTTCAATGTTACCTGCTTTCTATTAAAGTTGTAAATAAATACCACTTAAACTAATGATAATTGCTGTGAATTCCTCTTCACATATGAATATTTTTAAATACACTGAACTGGCATTTTGTAAATGTTTGCCAACATTTAGTTTTGTTCAGACCACTTAGACATCTTTATGTGGTATGCCACATACTATGTAAGCATTTCTGCCTCTACTCTACTATTTGCTTTTTTCTGTTGAGGCATCAAATTTGGCCAAATGTTCGTTTTAGTGCGTCTAAGTCCTGCTTGAAACAGTCCCAAAAAAAGGAGAATAAATCAAACCAACATTAATTTTCTTTACCTACATATTTCCAATTCCATTTTTTTATACTGAAATATTGTCACAACTCTCCATGTTTTTCTAAGGTAATGCTTTACACCTTTACATCTCAGGTGTAGGAGGACATGTAGCCAACTGCTAAAATCTGGAGCAGCATCTGTGTGCACTCAACACAGCCTCATTTCTTCACTCTTGTACTTAAGCAACAAGGTGAAAAGTGGGGCATTCTGTTAAGATGCTGCTGCATGTTTCAACAGTAGAAAAATATAAAAGCACATATGCACCATCATATTAGAGGAATCAGTAGGTATGGTGTATGTAAGAAATCAACTTTACAAAATGAACATAGCTGACCATCAGCAGAAGTTCACGATAAGCCACACAAAGATCTTTGAACAGAAGTAAATAGAGATTTAAAGATGGGTTGTGTATGGTGGATGCTCTTCAGCTGGTGGAAAAACAAATGTGCTTTTAAAAGCTTTGCACATTGAACCAACCAGGTAAACTTGCACAACATTGTTTGTCTGTTATATATTTTTGTATAAATTTCCACCAGAAATGTACCCTGTTAGTACCAGATATGTTGTATAAATATCTAGTAATTTTATACTCGATAAGTACAGGGTTACTTTGCATAACAAACCTGTCCCTATAAAAAAACAGGTACATACAATAATATGTAGCAAGTGAGTATTCACTAAATACCAGGATGCATTAAATTCCACTACCAGTTTGCTTGCAGTGTTTTATCTGCAGAAGTTAACATATTAATATCAGAGCCTTCATGTTTCCAAGGACCACACTTGTTCTGCATCTGTATTTTAGCATTGTCATTGTGAGTGTGTTAGTGTTGTGTTAACCTGCAGCCTGGCAGCTAACGCACTGAATGATGTGAGATGGTCCATGTAAGCAGAGCATGTGCTAGAGGGGGTTTGCTTTCATACAGTGGTAGCAACTGTGAACTTCTCTTAATTAGTTCAGAGTAATGAGCTGCTGCTTGTCTAATTTCATCTGATTACAGGAGCAAAATTTGCCTTGTTTTGTGTTGATTAGTAAATTCTCTGCGAGCGATCAATAATGGCCCTGGGAATATGGAGTCATCAGTGTAGACACTTGATTCAGGGTGGCATCTGGAGATATGTGTGTGTGTTTGTGGGTTTGCGTATGTGGTTGGTAATATAGTGTGACTTTATGATGATGAAAGCTTCTCCTGCTCCTGCAGGGTAAAAGGGAACTGAGAACGAAGGGCAAGAGAATAGCAAACACGTGTTCCTAATTGTACCCTTTTTGTTTCCTTCTTACTGCCATTGTTTTAATTTGGAGAGACATCCCCTTGAACTCCAGCTTCATGTTTGTTTCATCTAACACTTTTTTTTTTCTTCATCAACTTGTGCAAGGAAACTTTGAATAAACACGACATTTCCTCATGTTTTTCCTTGTATTAAATTATGCATTCAGCATCTTTAAAAAATGGCTGCATGGTTTATTCATAATTGGGAAGCTCTCTCAAACCAAATCAGGTGCATATCCTAGGGGTGGGAGGGGGATATGTGGCATTGTTGGTAGGCCCACATTGACGGTCCAAGAAACAGAAATAATGGGCATGATGCATGACTTTTAATTAATATCACCAAATACCAGCTTAATATATTTAAAATTCCCAAAGTTAAAAGCACTTTTGTGCTTGCTATGTTTGATCAGCTTTGGCAGCCATCTTGAATGGTGTTGACTCCAAAAGTCAATCATTTGTAGATGTACACTTATTGATGGTGTTGTGTGAATTACATTAAAAACTGTTTATTGGTTCATGAGATATTTTGCTAATAGACACACACAGAGAAAATTCATTATTGCCTTTGTTTTGGTGGCAGGTGATAATGTTGGCAGAATTGAATTAGCTGCTTATTAGAGCTGCCAAAATAGCAATGTAAGTCATTCTTGGACTGGAACATCTCTGCCTCCGTCAATCACTGTTCGACTGCTGTCGTGCCTCCTGGAGCCCCTGTTTTGCAGAAATAGAGAAACTATAGAATAAAGACTACAGATATCCGAAGAAAAAGGCAATTCATCAATAACAAGCACAGCATCATGTGTCTCACTGACGTCTGCAGCTCTCCAACTGGTGCCACGTTCCTCTTTGTGTTGCTGCTTCTCGTCTGGCAGCTTGCTGATGATAACAGATGGCGGGCATTAATAACTTCATCTCAGCGTAAAATGAATTCATATCCGGCCTCTTCACGAGGTGTTTTCACCAGGAGGAGAGGCAGGCAGGCAACAGGAAGAAGCAGGAGGAAAACGAAGCACTCACAGAAATATAAATATATATATATATTTCTTTGTAGGATTTTTTTTAGCACAACTTCCTCCCCTCCCTTATCCCTCTCCCTGACATAGAGCACCACACAGATGCACACACAGGCAGGGTTCTTAAGAGCCACACATCTTTTCACTTTATGGGTCAGAAAACCAGAGAGCTGATTTAGTCATTATTTATGACTGGACATGCATATCTTAAGATTGAGGGATGAGATAGCAGAAAGGTATACATATGTAAAACAGTTTTTAAAAATATTAGGTCTAGCATTTCTTGTAACAATACATTTGACTCAGTGCCATTCATTCCAGAGTTTTAGACTATAAGATATTCTCATGTTGAGAAATGATGGAGGTGTAGCAAAATTGGTCAAATCTTGAAGTTGAAAATAACATTATGTGCAGTAGTGTGGAATGTCCCACTAAGTTTCAGAAATGACTCTCCACTATAAAACACACCCAATTTGAACTTAATACAGTACATGCAAAAATTACTATGTTATATTTGTTTGTTTTAGCTAATGTTGATTAGCTGGTGTGGTCATTGTTTGACCGATCCACTCCAAAAATCAATCAGTTGTAAATGTACAGCTAATGATTACTTTTTAAAAGTTTCATTAAATCCCCTTTGTTGATTCTTGAGCTATGCTGTTAACAACGCTGTTGACTCTAGGAGTCAAAGTTCATTTTTAAAGAAATGATCTAACATAATGAGCAACACTTATTATATGTAATGTGGATGACTCTCAGCTATAATCACATCTATTTGTTACAGAAAACAATTACTATTAACTGAAATAAACTCATATTTGTGTTTTCTAAATTCACTTGGCTGTGACAGCCACCTTTTGATTAGTTTGACTCTAAAAGCTGATCAGTTGTACAGGGTGGGCCATTTATATGGATACACCTAAATAAAATGTGAATGGTTGGTGATATTAACTTCCTGTTTGTGGCACATTAGTATTTGGGAGAGGGGAAACTTTTCAAGATGAGTGGTGACCATGGCGACCATTTTGAAGTTGGCCATTTTGGATCCAACTTGAGTTTTTCCAATGGAAGAGGGTCATGTGACACATTAAACTTATTGAGAATTTCACAAGAAAAACAATGGTATGCTTGTATGTATACTTTCATGGGTTATTTACAAGTTTCTCTTTGTTTACAGCCATTGACATGTGAGAGGTTGACACGTGAGGAGCAGATAGAAATTGTGCTCATGTCTGGTGAATGTAGTACCCTGGTCATTGCAGCAGATTTCAATGCAAGACACCCTACAAGACCACCCATCTCCAATGCTACAGTTAGAAAACTGCTTGTTTCGTAAAACTGTTTCACTGTGTGCCAAAATGTGGATGCATGAAAACTGTCACTAATGAAGAAACATCAGTGGTTGTCCTAGCTTCATTCAGCAAGAGCCCACAGTGTAGCACTCACTGCATGTCACTGGAGAGTGGCATCAGTCAAACATCACTTTGGTGGAATTTAGCTACTCTCAAATGGCAGCCTTAGAAACTCCAGCTGCTGCAGCATCTCAATGAGGATAACCCAGATCGGCGCACTGCTTTTGCAGAATGGGCAAAACAAAAATTGGAACAGGACCCTCAGTTTACACAGAACATTTTTTTTCAGTGATGAGGCAAACTTTTATGTGAATGGTGAAGTTAAAATGGCCAACTTCAAAATGGTCACCATGGTCTCCACCCATCTTGAAAAGTTTACCCTCTCCCAAATTCTAATGTGCCACAAACAGGAAGTTAATATCACCAACCATTCCCATTTTATTTAGGTGTATCCATATAAATGGCCCACCCTTAGATGTAAATCCATGCAGTGGTTCAGTAGATATTTTGCTAATAGACAGAGAGTTGAGTCTAAAATGTTTTTGGCCTTCAGATTATGGTTTGGGGATTAGTCTCAGTTGCTACCACACAAAACCTTAAGTCAATACATGTGCGACTTATAACCTTATTTTTGTAGTTTTGTGTCAAGTTGGCTGTCAGCCATCTTGAATTGGGTTAACTAGAGGTGATCAGTTGTAAATGCACAACCAATGATTAAGAGTTTATTACATTTTATCTATTACTTCATGAGATATTTTAGTAAAAGACAGACAGAAGAATACACACTCACACACAGGCTGTCCCTTTCAGCAGCAGGAGATAATAAGCATGAGGTTTATATAAAAGAGTAAAAAGCTTTTAAGTGGTCAAACTCATTTGACCTCATTAACTCAGAATATATTTAAGAGTTTTACACAGATGATGTTTGCTCCAGAGGGTTAAACTTAGCTGTATGTTTGCTTCTGTCTTCAGATGTGGTCAGCATGATGTCTTTATTATTCATTTGTATTCACTATTTATTCCAAGGTACTGTTCAGTTTTATGTGATTTGACCCAGAAAGCTGCAGCAGGCTGCAGTTAAACCAACCAAACTGAGCTCAGGAAAGAAATAAACAAACAAACGAACAAAAAAGAAAATGTGGTCTTATGGGTAATTAATATTAATAATGAGCTATTGACAAATGGTCAGTCATGTCAGCAACTATCAGATAAGAAGTGAGCCCCTTGAATAAAAAAGCATCAGCTGAAGTGCTCCTTCTGCACCACTAGAGGATGTCCTGTTCCTGCCCACACCCACGGTGGGGGGGGGGGGGGGGGGGGGGGGGGGGCGGGGGGGGGGGGGGGG
>JARVJO010000165.1:259715-275867 GCA_031762555.1 Cynodonichthys magdalenae | reverse complement strand
GTAAAAAGTTGATCTCTGCGCGGACCAGTCCGGCGGACGGCCGCTTCAAGTCCGCATCGAGTCCGCCTAGAGTCCGCACGGACCCCCGCGGAGCGAAGTACGCCCGAGTATGTTGGGGCCTTAAGAGTCATTCACAACAAATGTATTGTATCTTAAAGTTTTAAATGAGAATAATAACTGTGTCTGTTATTTTTCAAAATAAGATGATTTTAATATAAAACCTAATGGGCGACAGATATTCTTTTCAGGAACAATAGACCTTTAACTTGCACAAGTAACTATTTAAGTAAATTGCTGGACACGGGTACCAGTGACCCCCATGACCTGAAAACAAGGAAGTGAATGAATGGACTGATATATGGACAGACAGACAGATAAATGGATGGATGGATAGACAGACGGATGGACAAACGGAGAGATGGACAAATGGATGGATGGATGGATGATCCATGTGATGAACTTAAAACCGGGAAATCTCTCAACTTCCTCCCACAGGGGTGTCCCTTCGCAATAAGTAAATATTTCTCACAGTTACATCTCATCTGTAATTAGCAAACTATTGGTCAGCATGACAACATTCCACATATTTTTTTTTTAACTTCCATCTGTTTTCTCGTAAGACCAAAATAAACATAAAGCAGAGAAAATTATCCAAAGCTCCAATGTGATCCCTCACTCCAGGTGTTAATATATCTCAGTAATACTCACATCAAACTTGAAGGAAACACCTTCTGACTGATGATAACTGCTGCGGCCGCTCAAACTCCTCCGACACAAATGGAACTTTTGCAAGACAAGCATTTGTGTTTTGCATAAGAAAGAGATGCAAACTGTCAGTGACAAATTTCATGCAGGAGTTTTTGTTTCAGTCCGGATACAACAACAGAGGCACAGCACGATGAAGCATGGACACCCATGGCTGCAAAGTCATTTCAACAGGAGAACCACAGAATTGTTGATATATTTCCCTCGAGACGAATCATATTTCCCTCCGCTGTAAAAACCATACCCAGAACATATTTTGCTCCATTTAGCAATGAAGCCAAACAAGGCTGAATTTCACTTCCCTTCCCTGTAAATTTTCAACAAGTGCCTTATTCAGCAAATAATTAGGAGCAAATTGCACAATTAGTTTGCTTTCTAAACAGGGAGCATTTAGTGCACTACAGTAAAATGAAGATGAAGCTGTATAAAATGATCAAATGTGCATGTCCATAGCTACATATTCATCTCATTATCATGAATGCATTCTTATTTTTTCATGTAATTTCACAATCGCGTATGCGTGAGGTAAATGAAGGGGAAAACTTCGGAATTAAATCATCATGAAGAAACATTTGGACAGTGTGTTAAGTGCTGGGCTATTTAGCATATAAAACCCAAGAAACCACTGACAAAAACAAGTCATTTGCATATCTTATTTAAAAAATCATTTAGAGAAACTCATTATACACTCAAACTGCTTTTTGGGAGTTTAGTGAGGGAAAGTTTGTTTTATGACATAAGGAAACTTTTTTTTTATGTTTGTTTGTTTTTTTTCCCCCTCTCCAGATTGCCTTTGGTGTGTCCCCTGAAATGTCAGCAACTTTCATGAAAATGGTTGTGTTGCAGAAAGTGATGCTTTTACTAAAAGTAGTGCAGCTGATTGGCCTGGGACCCCCACAGCAGAGGAGGGGAACTTACCTCCCACACCAACTTGGAGACCTATAAGTAAAATTTTAATTATAAAAATTACAGTTCAGCATTTTGTATGACTTCATTTTATTTATTGAACTCATCGTATTGATGAGCTTCTTATATTGTCGGGGCTTTATAAACTGGCTGCACAACAGAGATACAATAATTCAGGGCATTTTTAATTTATTTATTTTTTTATCTGTGAAATATTACGATTATGAGATGATCAAAATACTGAGTTGTGACTTCTCCTTCACCTCGGTTTATCTATGAGAAGCCAGCTGTCAGTGCAGATTTCTTCTCAGCAGTGGTTTGTTTTAGAAAGCACAGCTTCTGTAACTTTTCCACTTAAGCTGAATGGTCTATTATGCTAATTTAGCATTTTATGTGTGAAATATCTTTCTGAATAAAATGAAGATGAGTCAACAGACAAAGTATATTTCATTAGCGCTTGGGCCAAATCCAAAATGAACAAGAAAGGCATCTTAATTTGTTTGAATGAGAGAATATGGAAGTGTAAAAGGTTGCACATTCATTATAATACACGGTCACATGACTTTGCATCAATAATTGTTCTTATTGCTATAAGCAGCTTCTGCAAAGTGACTGAAAGTCAGGGAGTTTCAAGCAGCAAAAAGTTTCTATTTCCAAACTTGACTGTAGGGAGCTGGATGTGATCAGAAGAGGACAAGAGACAGACAGACAGAGACAGAGGCCAAGACTTGGCATTGACTCACTTCTCTGCTGCCAAAGTGCCAGCTGGCTGCCGGCTCTGGCATCGGTCACTTCGACTTTGCCTCAGAAAGACAAACATAAACACAGAAGTTTTGTTGTAATTTGAATATTTCCCACGATGACGGAACATGTCATACTGCGAACTTCGAATGGGTTATGTGAAAATGTGGGAGGTACAGCAAATCGTTTGAAAAGTTTTCTTTTTTACAAACTTAAAAATGTTTGGATCTATAATTAGCACCACAAAAAGAAATGCAAATGATACCATTTTCAATTATGCAGCAGAAATGTCTCAGCTATCGACGTAGCAAAGATGGACAAGGCATCTGTGCCTCATTATGTTGTTCAAAACTGAAGCCACAACAACCCATTTATGGAAGATGAAGACAACCAAATCCATCCATCTCAGTCTAAAAGTCCCTTTGCTGAATTCAGAACTTGATCTCAAGTTACAAAGTTAGAGTGGAGGTACATTTTGATTGACTGACATTCAACATTATTTCATATGAAGACTGCTAACGTAAAAGAATACGATGAAGCACAAGCCCAGAAGATAATAACAAGAATGCTCAAACACCAGTACCCTAAGCGGTTTGAAGAGTTAGCGGCAGCAGCACTAAAAAGCTTTGCACATAATAAAAAAAGCAATTTTCCACACTCAGCCGACATGACAAAAAGAGTTTTATTTTTCAGTAACCTCTTTAGTTTGCCAGTAATCAAATTACCATTCTCTGCTTCGGAAAGTGACTAAAGAATTAAAACTACATTTTTTCCTCCTCCTTGTGCATTCATTGTCATCACCAGAGTTAATATTCTGCACATATGTGCGTCTCTAACTTTTACTCCTAATTACTTTCCTGTAAACTTTTGAGAGGCAATTATCTCCTCTCCACCTCGCAGACACAAACACACTATTTAAATTCCAGGGGCAAGCTTTGATCACCACTACATTAGCTTTACATTAGAAACAATCATTACCGAGGACATCATCCCCACGACCAATTTGCCTTCAGAAAATAGCAGTGCTTCAGAGTGCCGCAGCCCACAGAGGACCAATGAGCCACACAAAACTTGATTAGGCCTCGTAGTAATGTATTGCCCCTCCAAGCTGAGACTTTAGAGATGAACCACTTGTCTTCATATTAAACACTCCATCTGGAAGAGGGCTGGAGTGGACTAGTTTTCTAAAAATGTCTTTGAGGAGTAAGAGACAAACGTGTCAAAAAGGTACAATGTGGAATGAGTTTCACCTGTTCCAATAAAGCTGTTGAGGGGCTTCCCAGAAAAGATTTCTTTTTTTTGTCACAGAACCATTTCTAAGGCTATTTATGTGAATTCGACAACATATTTACACCAAATTAAACATTTTTAGACTCTGACAATTGTTTTAAACAGGGGTGTTTCTCAAACCCAGCAACTAGGATGCAGTTGGGAATGTAAAGTAAGTGTAATTATTGTTGTTGTTTTATTGATAGCTGAGATAAGTCTTTTCTAATGTGACTGCCAAAGCTAATTGACATTTGACCAAACAAAATGGCTTAAAAACAGTTTCACATATGCCGAACTTAATTTGGTGTGGTATGGGCCAAGAGTCATGTTCAACACATCTTGCAACTTGTTGCATGATATGCACATAATGTTAATAACCAGGTTTGATCAAATCAGCTAAAACTCCTTCCCTTCTCAACATAGAATGAATTTATTTTTAGTATTAAGTGTATTTTCCATACACATAGTTTGATTCTATACCATGATAAAGTAACTATGTTACGTTTTTGTGAAAAGGCTGTATTTATCAAAAAATAAATTTGACTTTACATTATAGCCTACTGTGTAATAGTAATAATGAGGGGAAGAACATTACCAGTAAGGCTTGTTTTTGACTGGAAAATTGCATAATTTTATGATCAGAACTGTAAATGTTTACAGTAAACATAGCCTTTATGACCTGTTTTAAAGCTATTGCTTGAGAAAATGGGATTCACTATTTTTTATTTTACTACACTGCAAGATATATACCTACATCTCCATCTTCTTCCACTTAACTGGTAATGAGTCCAGGAGAGAAAACCAGACACTTTATAACTTGTGGGACCCCAAGGTTTTCCCAGGCCAGAGAAGACACATAATCCCTCCAGTGAGTCCTGGTTATTCCCTGGGGCCTCCTACCAGTGGGATGTGCCCGGAACACCTCTAAAGGGAGGCATCAGATGAACCAACTCAACTGACTCTGTTCGATGCGAAGGAGCAGTGGCTCTACTCCAAGCTCCCCTGGATGACGGAGCTCCTCACCTTATCACCCTAAGGCTGAACCTGGCCACTCTACAAAGGAAGCTCATTTTGGCCATTTGTATCTGGGATCTCATTCTTTTCACAACTATGCTAAGGGGAAGGGGTGCTCTGTGGGACAGGAGCTCAGTTGCAGACTGAGCCCCAGGGAGGAACTTTGTACAAACAGGTGGTGCTTTGTAGCAACAAGCGTTTAGGCAGCTCCACATGACTACCACAGGAGATTTAAGAGTTTGTCAAACATGCATGAATGAGTCAAAGCAATATCTGGATATGATTTTGATGAGGAGATGACATTTTGATTATGCATACCACCCCTCACCGCCAAAAAAACCCCAAAACAAAACAAAAAAAAACACTCTATCATGTAAGGTACAAGTTCATTTGCACTCCTTAAATGCATCTTAGGCCTTTAATTTATTTTTATTTTGCTGCTAAATAGCCTGACTTATTGGTCTTGAGCAATGCTTCTTCAAGGTTTTAGTGATGGCACTTCTGCTCTTTAGGCTTTGGCTGTTCTTTTTATAGGTGAAAATTATCCCCCAGGATTGTAATGTGTGCACTAAAACCTTAAAAAAATGAAACAGAAAATATACTATGTGAGATCACATAAAAACATAATGTGTAAATACATTCTAGACGTGCACAGTCCCATGTGTGGGCCCTGATTTTAAAGCTTTTTCACTTCCAGGCTCAAGCATAAGCTGCTATGAAATTTTGCTCTGGGCATGTGATAGCAGAACTGGAGCCATTTTGTGGTTTAAGGGTGAAGTTTCAGGGAGCAGATGGATGCAAACTTTAAACTCAGCAGGGAGAGAGCAGAATCGTCCAACTGACAGTGAGGCTGGCCTGCCTGATGTTTGATTAAGAGGCAGGTTGACCTTTCCAAGGCTTCGGGGGGTGCTGAGATAAACTCTCACCTGACAGCCCGCAAGTCAGAACCTTCTAATTATGGCAAAGATCCATCAGTCAAGATGTGAGCTTTTGATTTTTTTTTCTTCCCCCTCTCATTTTTTATCTCTTGTTTTCAAAGAAAAGAAAAATCCATGGAATTGCAAAGAGGAAGTACAGGATGAGGAAGATGTTACTGAAAGGAAATCATTAAGAGTTAAATGTGGAATAATAAAAGGTGGAATGGGGTTAGGTCTAAAAAGACTAGAAAAACAGATTAGAAAAAATGGTGCTGTAACCCATCAACAATCTCTTGTTGCAGGTACTGTAAATCATAAACCAAATAGTGTAAAACTCTAAAACAACACTAAAGAATCTTCTGAGCATGAAGCTAATGCCTTTACAACAGATTATAATTGATGGCCAGGAAGAAGCTGGGGCAGGTCAATACAGTGATGAATCGAGCCTGGATAGTGGAATTGGGTGTGTGCTTCTTCTGTTTGTGACAAATTGGCCATGTCAGAGTCTAGGTATTTCCCTTAAAATCGATCCTTTTTGACAAAAAATACTGGTGGGGCCTGTTTTAGTTTGTAATAACAGAGATCAGACAGATAGAGATGCAAAGGAAAGTTAGGGATGTCTCAGTGGGGTTTTGTTTTTTTTTTTTGCCAAAAATGCAGACTCAGCTAGACCATTTATATTAACTTCAGAATAATTTACCATTTAAAGAAATACATCAGTTACAACTACCTGCCTCAAGATGTGTGACAACTCCCCGTCATCAGCACCACTAACCATTTGGGCGTGTAATAACTTTTCAAGCTACTATTTTTTTCAGAATGTTTTTTATAACTAAAATAGCAACTTTTTAAAGTCAGACAAAGAGCCAAATAAATACAACAAAAAAGTCTCATACACGTTTGACATTTAAGAAAATAATTGCATAATACGTACATCCACTGATGCATCTGGATACATCATCAGTGATGTTCCTGATAAAAAAAAAAGTTTTTATATATATTACCTAATAGATTGGCAATAAATAAGTTGTGCAATAAATATGTATATTTGAACTAACAAAATAGGAATTCTGCAAAGCATGCTTTTTGATGGTGTGTGTGTGGAGTGAAACCAACATGCCATAAGGCCCATACTGTACTCCCAGTGAGCATACCTACCAGTGAGCATCTGCTCATACAGTAGGTTCTGCCAAATGAGCCCAGGATGCTACTGTAATCCATTAATTCAGCATCACTGCACTACCTGTACGATGGGAAGCAGCACGGCCCTGCGTGTGTTGGGATGAATGACTAGATTTCTGTGTGCAGTCAAACAGCAGACTGGTGTTTCTGTGTTCTCCACTTGCCATTACCAAATCTGATTAGTTTAAGTGCGCAGCGTTGGCTCAGCCCACAGCACAGTTAGGTTTTAGTTCATTTCATTGCAGACAGAAAAGCTCCAACATACAGTAGATCAAACTAATTCGTTAAACCAAACCTTTTAGTTTGTCTCCACATTTCTTCCTTTCATTTCTAAAATGTATTTTTCCCATTAAGGCAGTAAGTGTGCTTTATTTAGTGCAAATATGTTTTTTTTATTCTTATGACAATCAAATGTCCCATTAAAAACAATATTGTAAATACAGTATGTTATGTTTGCTGTTGCAAACTGACTGGTTGTCCGATCCATTATATCAGTTTTTTTCCTTTTTTTTAATGATCTGAATTTATGCTTGAGCATTCTAAAATGATTATCAGGCAGGCACATCTCAGGGCAACACAGTGCTGTTAGTTATGACATTAAACCTTTGTGTCAATCAAACAGCACTTATCCATTACTGAGCAGTTGGTAGAGCTGTTACCTCACAGCAAAAAGTTTGCAGAACCTGGCCTGGGACTAGATATGTGATGTTGGTGAATGATATGAGTGGAGTTTGCATGTTCTCTCAATCCCCATAGGTTTTCTCCAGGTACTCTGGTTTTCTTCCACAGACCAAAAGCACACATTAGGCTAATTGGTTTAACTCTAAATGTTCTCTATGTATATATTGTTTGTCCATGTGTTCCTGTGATGGACTTGGAACCTGTCTATGGTGTCCCCTGCCCCTTGCACTATAACTGCTGGACATGGCCACCCATGACGCTTGAAAAGAGGAAGAAGGTAAAGATAATGAATATTTTTCCCCTCAAAATATTTAGGCTGTAAAGTGAATAAACAATAAATTGATATTTGCAAAAGAAAATTAAAAAAAGGACTCATTTTCCGCTATAAAGTCTTTGTGTCTAGAAATCAACTGGTGAAACGTCTACATCGATCAACTTCTAGTTGTCATTTTAAGTAGACAAACTTTTTCTTTTTGTCCACATTTTAAAATGAAAATAAAAATAAACATTTGTTGGATTGCATAAAAATGCATTAGGTTCATTCCAGTGTGTAGACAAAAAAAAAGCCCTTGAGGCATTCAGTAAGCTCCCAATTAATTCCACAAAGTGCCATGAAATAATTATTAATATATCAGCTGAGCAAGTCATGGTTATACAAAAGTTAATTTACCATTTCTCCCAGTGCACTTCTCAAGGAGGTAATATTATTTTCTAATCTTTAGGGAATACACAATGTTCCCCTCTACAACAGGTGCTTTTTTTTCATTTTCTGTCTTGCTAGCTTTAATGATCTCATTAGACAGCCACTCTAACAGGGAAACCACCAATGGCCCCAATGCCACTCAACAGGGAGTACAACAACAGTGCAGAAAATGGATTCTATGGCATCTGTCTGATGTTACAGTTGTGCAAAGAGTTGCTTTTAAGATGGACATGAATCTGAGAGGGTACTAAAAATGGCTAATTGAATTCCCCATGTATATACGAGCACAAGCTTTCCCTGTAACATGGAGGCTTGAGAGGCAAGCGATGAACCCTAGACAGAGTTGTACATCGTTACCCAAGATTCTGGCAGGCAGTTTCCACAATTTTCATTGCATAACAAAAAATAGTCAATGTTTTTTTTTCCTGATGATAAAGGAGAATAAATTAAAATAGTGCAATAAAATGGTTCCTACAGAAAAAAATATTCCATTTGTTCTTTTTTCAATTGTTCTAATTCAGGACACATGGTTGGAATGGGTACAGGGGCCTCAACAGTAAGATACAAGTTTGTCAGGTTTTAGGTTTTCACTTCATGTTTAGAACAAGTGTTGTTCTACTGCTTTATTTCTAGACATATTTTTAAATGTTAATTTATACAATTTCAGTTTATATGGGCAAGAAAATAAATATATAACAATTATCCACAGGGACTCTAATGAATTATTTGTGTACTTCTTATTTTTAGGAGTTTGATATCAAAGCATTTAAAGCAATGTTGAATCGAAATCTAATCAAAATCAAATCGATTGTGACCTAAAGTATTGTAATTGAATTGAATACCAAGCCCTAAACATAATTAGTTAGAACATCTTTATGAGTAACGAAGCCTAGGCATAAATTCAGACTGGAAGACTCTTCCCACCTCACCTGCTCCACCTGTTCGCTGTGTCATGTGCCCAGCTGTGGCTCATCAGCGCCTGATCCCCTCCTCGCTGTATCCAATCGTCTCAGAGATAAAGGCCCAGCACCCAAGGATCGGTCTGCTCTCCAGACATGTTCAACCCACCTCCACTTTCATCTCTGGCCCTTCCCGGCAACCTCCGGCCTCCACACCACTACCAGTGTCCGAGCCCCGGGGGGAGAGACGTTCTTACTAAAACCTAAGCTGATTGTTGGCTCACAGCAGTTTGCTGCACCCACGTCTTCTGCCGGGGCTCGAGTGCCAAAGAACTTTCTCCATATCAATAAAACTGTTTAACTGCTATCATTCTCTGTGTGAGTCTTTCCAGGTTGAAATAATTGTAACACTAAATCCAACAGCACTGTAGCCATCAACAAAGGCAAGTTTGTCAGCAGCACATTCCTTATTTTCTTTACATGTCTTAAATGTTAATCTTCAAGAAGTTTTTGTTCTCTTGACTCTCTTATGTGTATGATATAATTTCCATTACCTTTGTTAGTTTTGCTACTTTTTACTTGATTTCTGATGATCTGCAACCAAGACCAAAATTTACAGAATGACAGAATGTGTCTAATCTTGGTAGACATTTTTTTGGCAACTGTTGTCTTCAGCTTAGTTTTTAATAGTTGTCCAAACTCCCTAATCGTATTGGACTATGTGATCTAAATTGAAAGCCAAAACTTGGCATTGTGTCCACCCCCAACCTCCTTTCAATCTGCCCCTGTTAGTCTGTTTCGTTATTTTTTTCTATCCTACCTTTTTCTCTTGTACACTCAAAAAAAGCAACAACTTTAACATATCATTTACCATTCTCATTAACAGTATCTGTATCAAATAACAATCTGTACACACTCAGTATCATAAGCATTGTAGTAGTGTAACAAGACACTGATTTCAGACAAACTGAGCTCTCTAGTGTCCCGCTTGCTCACTTAGTGCATTCAGTCTGCCTTTAAAATGCAATTACACTCAATGCCACGGGTAAGTAGTGGAAAGCAGCTTATCATGTCAGTCCTAATGAGTGCCACTGAGGAAAATTATTATTAACGCTGAGCACAAAGACAAAAACTCTACAATAGTACAACAGAGAATGTGAGACCAACTTATAGACACAGCTTTTATTATGTGTTATTTTATAAATCTGTATTTAACCAGGCAAACCCCTTTTGAGATGACAGATCTTTTTTTGCAAGGGAGGCCAAACATGCACGTTTTTGGTCTGTCAGAAGAAAACCAGATTACTCAGAGAAATCTCATGTAAAAAACAAAAATGTGCTTTCATAAATCATAAAAACTTACTTCTAATTGCAAGTCAAGATAACTCCATTGAGAGAGATCAGACTAACGTAACTAGTAATAATGCATGTTGCACACTATTGATGTTTTGAGGTGTCTTACTTTGAGTACAGTTTTTGACTTTTTACGTTACTTTACATGCTTTAGATTGATGTTATTTCCTTAAGGGCAGTTTGCATTAATTGTACCACACAAAGTGTAAATTACCCCACAGAAATGTGACACTTGCTTGTGATGGGTAATTCGTCACACTCACCTCACCTTTGGTTTTTGCCAAGGTTAATTAGTTTTGCAGCTGGGATAAAGTACATTTTGGGAAACTTGGACAACATCAAAACTTAAAAAAAAAATCAAAAAATTAAAATTAAAATAATAATAAAAACCTGATGACAAATAATGTATTAGTTTAAAACAGCTTTGTCTCCTTTTACATTTCCGATTGTGTTAACATCTTTTTGAGTCTCTAACAGCATATTTAAATGTCCAATTAAAAATGATTATCTAGAAATTATTGGTAATATTGTTTTCATATTAACACCACTAGAAATCCATCCATCCTTCTAGTGTTGTAGTACTCAAGACTGGTCTAGGTCTCAAAACTGGTCTCAAGACCACTTTTTGATGGACTCGGTCTCGTATCAGACTCGACCAAATTTGTACTCAGTCTTGTCTTGGTCTTGGATATTGATTACTCTGGATTTTATTTCAAGACCAGTCAATACCACAATTTCACAAAATTAATGCTTTCATTGGATGTAAAATGCACCGATTCAAATACAAATGTAGCCTCTTTCATAAGTCAAATCCGCATTATCACCACACAGACTTGTCTGGCTTTAATCCGCCCAGGTCATTCATAAGATCACAGGTGAAGGTGGACAGGTCACGCTCACATGTACGCGTTCATAAATGAACCAGCAGCGCGTATCCAAAAGAGGCGTGGAGCAGAATCCAGCGCAACATATTTATTGTGGGACAGACGTCTGCTGCCTCGTATCAAACAAAACAAACTAAATTAACTTACTTTAGTGATTCTGTGGTGGTTTAATAATTTAAACTAAAGTTGGTGTTTTGTGTCATTTTTAATATTCCGTTGGTAATAAATCTGTAGATTAAACCTTCACCGCTCACTGGCTCTGTGTTATATCAGAAAGAAAAAAACGAGAATGAAATCAGCTCATTATAGCAAACCTGTGGCTCAACATTTTTTAAACCAACTACAAAGTTGCTGTTTCGTGTCATTTGTAATATTCCCTCTGTAATAAATTCATTTGTCAGATCCTGCGGTCGCTCACTGATGTCATCAGCTCATTATCATTTTCTGAACGCGGATCGGATTGCATTTACACAAGTGGGTGAGCCGCGCTCAAACTTGCTTCTGATACTACCTTCACTGGTGGATCAGGGGCGCATCAGAGGTATTTACTCGCCTCTACGCCTTCGTGTTTTTTCTCAGGGGAGGACAGAATACGCATCAGACCTGTACTGAGCTGTCTTATGAAAGGGGCTTGTGACTCATTGATAATTATGTATTTTTGTTACCACTGTCACCCATCCCCACCCTCCTTCATTTGCATGCAGCACTCCAAGAAAATGAGCAGTGGCAAGTAGGAGAAGATGTCTGCAAAATCTTTAGTAACCCAATTTGGTTATATAAATCACACACAAAACAACATCCAGAAGAAAACATGCAGCAACTTGAAAATTCTGCAGTGCCTTCAGAGACCGTGGGTACTAAGTCAAACTTTTATTTTTACTTAGAAAGAAAGCAAAAAGACTCTGTTTCACCCTCCATTGATCTTGGGCTTGATTTGGTCCAAACCCTAAGTCTTAGCCTTGACTTTATCTTGAGTTAGGTGGCCTTGAAAACTACATCCATCCATCTATCCCATTACCTAAATAGAAAATGTATTCACACTTTCTACTACTGACTATTTACAAAATGTTCTTATTTAATGGTCAGGCAAGTGTGGAATGAATGATCACATAATTTTTGGCACACCCATATTATGTTACCTTTAAAGAATTAATCAAGCAAAATCAGTGACTTTTCACAGCTTCATCGAGTGTCAGTTTAAAAAAAATATTTCCTTGTAATCATACGAGAAAAATTATTAAATGGCCACTGCACTCAAGTAAGATTCAAAATACTATAACTATTAGGTAAAATTGCCTATCCTGAGTAGCTACTTTTAATTTAAGCAATGATCAAACAATCACAATTTCTTCTTCATTTTTTAGAATTACCACAATGAAAAGTGGACCATTATGGTGCCTTAACTTGCTAAAACTGTGGTAGTGTGTGTGCCTGAGGAAATCTTGAAGCTATGCTGTTCAGGAGCTCAGTGTTCCTAGTACGTCCAATTATAAAGACTGAGGGGTATCGACAGCCTAAGAGGTGCACCCTGGTCCTCCATGTTGGAGATTATGCTTTGACATTCTACTCAAGTAAAATGCCCAAGAGTTGCAGAAGCTACAGAAACATCAACATTATAACAACAAAAATTTGAACAGGGAAAGTTCTGAAACCCCTTTCTCACTCTTGACTAAGCCAAGAACCATGACAAAGATGTGGAACTTTTGAACCCTTTATAAGAGCAGGAAGTCAGCTCAAGTAGCAAATGATGAGGAGCTACAGCATCAAGACCTTAGGCATGTGTGAGATAGGATAGAATAGAAAAGGTCAGGGGTCGGATCAATCAAGCTTGCGTATGCAGGCACAAATCATGCCCAGAAACTTGCTTACGTCACTTTTCATGCAAAGGTTGTGATTTAAAAAATCCAAACTTGACGTGAAAATGTGTGGTTCCTCACGCCAGCTCGACCTATGCGTACATTCGTTTTGAAAAGGGAAGCTGGCGACAGATGTTGTAGTGAGGAATTTTAGCCACACTGCATCATGATCACTCATGATTTTGTTTCTGCTTGCTGAGCCACAAGGACTTCTCAAATAAAAATGACATTTGTAAGCTAACTGAAATCTTAAATAAAAGTTCACGCATCTCTTTCCTGGCAGCCCTCCTCCTCAGACGACCCCCACAGACCCCTCCCCAACAAGAGGAATAAGAAAAATTTCAATACGAAGCACCACAGCAATAAGGTTTACTTTATAAAATCCGTATTCCTCACACACGCGTGGGGTGGGGTTTGGGGGTGACCAGCCTCAGATATTGCTTGAGCACAAAGCAGAAGGAAATGGGAGGAAGAGTGCTGAACTTAGGTGAAATATGTGGCAATGTTTGAGTTATTTAATTTTATTTATTGTGTTTATCATCCTACAGGCTCTGAAAAAAACAAATTTGAAGTTGAGTTTTTGAAAAGATCCATGACATTGCTCTAAACATCTGCATATCTGTAAAATGAGGGAACATCTGCGTAAATTACAGACTATCTGTTGATGTGAGCAGTCATCAGCACCTGTCCTCCTTCAGACGCACGGCGGAGCGTGAATAGTCCGGTACAGCCTTTGGTACTTTTCCTTAGAGTTCGGTGTACTCCATTATCATTGTTGGGTTGCAAATAAATCTAAACAAGATTCGCACATTTAATTACAACGCTGCCCAACCACACAGAGACTGCTAATTGCTAAGGCCGGGGTAGAGTTAGGTCAAGCTGAGAGCAGCAGCGCCCTCTGCTGGATGAAGTCAAAACTACACTGAAATAAGGTGAATGTTTTCAATTAATCGAATGGAAGGAATTTTAATCTAATAAACTATTATTCGACAATTAATCGTAAGTTGATTAAATGTTTGCATCCCTAGTTTCCACACAATCCTTTATAAATGAGGCCCCAGATGTGGACTAATACCAGACGAAACCATCATTTATTCATACAAGGACCTAAACCACGGCCACATGTGAGTAGAGCTGTTGATGACACCAGAGTCTGCAAGAGCACTGATGGCATGGAAATTAATTTCACTACAAACTAGATTCAACTCCAAAGGAAGAAAGTTGTCAATCATTTAGCATGCTCTTACCAATGCGACTGAGGAAAGTAAGGAAGAAGAATGCAAAGTTCTCAGCAGGGGCTGTTAAACAGAACACCAGGGAGAAATGTAAAGATCATTTTGGGTGACTTGACTACAGAAATGGGTGACAACAATCTGAATAAAAGAGCTCATCATGGTACAGCAAGGCACAGATACTTGAAATGAGATAACGGTTTACAGACTTCTGGACTTTCTAATGCCCAAACCATTAATTTTATTGGTTTTCACAAAATTAAATCCATAATACATCCTGAATCCACAATGCAACGTATCAGTTAAAAATATTTATCTAACGTTTCATGGTTTGTGTGTCAAAACTTTTATAGGCTTTTATTGAATTACTCTACAATTTAGGGTAGTGATTATGTATCAGTACAGTATGTAATGACTTTAGAGTGAGAATAAGTGGCTTGGAAGTATTATTAAAACAAAATATTATGTGTTTATACAACAATGTCGCACATTAAAATACTTTAAAAGGAATCAATTAAGGGATAATAGCTTTTACCCAGATTCACCTCATAAGCACACCTCATTAAAAATATGTCATTCTAATTCTTCACAAGCGTTTGCGGAGCAGACACTCTCTATTTAACCATGATGAATAACTTCCCATAAAAACAGAGAACAAAAAGCTCAGTATGGCTAAACTGGCCCAATTAAAGCATCAGCTTATAAATGGCTAACACCAGTGCTGTCAGGTCTGAACTCGCACAAATCCTCAATTTCAAGGTGCCAACAATAAGGTGTGCTGTTTAAAATATTCACCTACTGTAGACTCATTATTTTACTGACATACTCAGCATGGTATAGCCCAGCTAAGTGGTGATTGATTTCTCAGTTCTAAGGAGGGCGTGCAACAAAGTGAGATGACACATACTGTAAGCAAAAGGAAGGTTTTGAAGGTCAAGGATATTCAGAACATTTGCATACATAAGAAAAGAAAATATGGATGCAGGCCACTGCAATTCCACAACACCATTTTACCTGGAGAGACTCACACACAGAGAATGATGGCAGTTAAACAGTTTTATTGATATGGAGAAAGTTCTTTGGCGCTCGAGCCCTGGCAGAAGACGTGGGTGCAACGAACTGCTGAGAGCCGATAATCAGCTTAGGTTTTAGGAATAACGTTTTACCCCCCGGGGCTCGGACACTGGTGGTGTCGTGGAGGCCAGAGGTTGCCAGGAAGGGCCAGAGGTGAAGGTGGAGGTGGGTTGAACACGTCTGGAGAGCAGACCGATCCTTGGGTGCTGGGCTTTTATCTCCGAGATGATTTGTTACGGCGAGGAGGGGATCAGGTGCTGATGAGCCGCAGCTGGGCACATGACGCGGTGAACAGGTGGAGCAGGTGAGGTGGGAAGAGTCTTCCAGTTTGAATTTATGCCTAGGCTTCATGTTTGAGGAGTTACCTACATGTTGTGACAAAAACGATGGGTAACAATAACAATTTGTGTATAATTACTCAAAACAGTTTTAATGTATATTGCATAAAAATAGCTGTTCTCCAAAAAAGAACAGCTAAAAAGAGCTGCTGGTATCACCACGCTGTCTCCCTTGTGCACAAAAATTGTACAATTTTTATTTGAAGATTTGATGGAATAGTTGTAAAGATGGATGCATTTTCTAACAACCTCAGCCACCCAGGGCCTCATGTATCAACAGTGCGTACGCACAAAAAACGTGCGTACGTCATTTTCCACGCAAAACTCCGGATGTATCA
>JARVJO010000165.1:246580-257370 GCA_031762555.1 Cynodonichthys magdalenae | reverse complement strand
TGTGATGGACTTGCGACCTGTCCAGGGTGTACCCCGCCCCTTGCACTGTGATGGCTGGATATGGGCACCAGTGACCCTTAAAAGGAAGAAACTGGTAAAGATAATGGATGGCTGGATGGATGGATTTCAAAAATCCTTATAGTTCAGCAGCAGAAGCATAAATAATACTGTTAATAAAGCTTATGATAAAGATGATGTAAAATCTAAGTCTGATTATGAAATTAAATTTCTGAGAGTGATCATGATGCAGTGTGGCTATAATTCCTCTCTTTACCTTTTCTTTTGGTTGACCCCCCCCCCCCCCCAAATAAATAAATAAAGTTAAAAAATAAAGTACATTTATTATACTCCTTTAAATTTATTTCAAAGCAGTTCCATTTTACAAAGGGTGGGGATTTTCTTCAAGATGCAGTGGATTATGAGCCCACAGATTTGTCTAATTCTATGGCTAGAAGCAACCATGATTGTTGAGCAATGTGACACCACATTAAGGTAGAAACTTGTTTCTTTTTTTTTCTTTTGAAATGGAACACAGACTTCAAAGTGATAGTAGACTATGTGGTTTTGACCACCATTTCACCCTAATTCCAGTTATTTGGAGATTTTTCAGCGTTTCTCCTCTATGTCCAACTGGGTCACCTGAACTAACAGCTATGATAATTGAACACAAAAAGACTGTTTGAAAGAACAAGACTTCACATAAGGCCAAACAAAATTAGAAATCTAACCAACCCTGTCATTTCTGTTTGTTTATTTATTTATTTTATCTACTGAGCAGCAAAGGACAACCACAACCATCTGCCAGCTTTGCTTGATTGCTCAACGAACAAAATGCAGCCAAAAGGGGAACACTCAGAATGATCGATTCTAACATGCCTAATGAAATGCTGCTGTTGTGCACTGTCACCACTGAAAAACTGCGGCCCGCATAAAAGGTCACTATAAATCAGGTCCCACGGTCCCAAACTGCTGCATTTCCGATGCAGCAAGGAGCTAATCCCAGTCAACCACATAAATATCTGTGAGGCATGCACAGACATTACTGCTGGTTCATTTGTTCAGTGCATTGTGCCCAGAACAGTCTATGATTGGGCCTTTTGAAAAAAAAAAGTGATTCTGTTTAACTGGCTCGGACATATCACTGATCATGTTTTGTTTGAAAACTCCAATATTACTTTAATAATTGGAAAAATATTAATTTATTTAATTAACTAATTTGCCATCAATTTGATCCTAAGTTGCTGCAGAGTTAAAAATGTTTCCTTGTTGCAGCTGAACATGTCTTAATAATGGTGTTTGGGAGTCATATTTTCATTTGATCTCTTTGAAAGCCTCAAAATGAAGCGAATACTGCGAAACAAGCTTTGATGGTGCTGACCCATGCACTACAGGACCATAAGTAACAGGTGTACAGATACCAGATGTCTGGAAAATCATGTTGCAGCATGCTGCAGGCGTTGCACAGCAATCGATAAAGCAGCATGCATGTGGAGGCGGTCAAACAGTGCTGTGATTTCAATTCCTCTTCGTGTGATTTGGAATGGCTGAGCACAAAAAAACAAGCAAAGTGAGCTATTGACATAACTCCTACAAGCTGGCCCACAGCCGTGAAGGTTTGTATTGAAAAGGCATTAACTGTGCAGTGGAGCACCAAACTCAAGCACAGTGGTCCTCCATCAAAATACAATCGTCAGCCTAAAGGCGCACACGCAGTCGCAAACCACCAAACAGCTGTTTGTGGTCCACAACAGCAGCATTCAGTATGTTACCAGCTGCTTCCACTGTGTGCTCTGGGGAAAACATAACAGGCAGCAAATTAGGCTGATCTCCAAAAAAAGGTGGCAGTTTGTACACTGAGATTATCACTTTTGTCTTGTAGAATATATGTTTTTTTTCTGCCATATGTTTAACAAGAAAAAAAAAAAAGGTACATTTTTCGTGTGTGATTTTTTTTTTCTGTAATTTTCATTGTTGATATTTTGTTAATCTAAGAATGAAATGTGTGACACATTTCTAATGTTTAACAACAGTCCGACATGACTATGATTTACTGTGTTGTTCACTTCCTTAATCATATACTAAAATAAGAATGAGTAAAATTTAACTTCTACATTTTGTATGGAGCCAATGGTGACTTTAGATAAAAAAAATATAAAAGAATTTTTATAAAAAATATCTAAAAAATATAAAAGTAAAAAATCCTGAGACAGTGTGTGGTTATGGGATAAATAATGTGACCGTGCAATAAATATCTTGTAGCCACAAGACAAATATTGCAGTCATTTCCATGCAGGGACTATTGATTGTTCACATGGACAAGTTTGAATTTATTTTATTTTATTGTAATATAGGAATGAATGACATACAGTACTAAAATCCCTTATGTTAGGCATGGAGTAGTTCTAAGCTTTATATGTTGCAGCTGTAAGTCAAAGGTGATGACTGGAGTTGCATTTGTATTATTATTTCAACACTCAAAACAAGCTTCTTACTCACACTGTGCTTTAGTTCAGGATCACAATTGAAAATGTGTTTCCTGACACACACCTAAGGCATTCATTGTAAAAGACATTTTATCTTTGTGAAAGATGAAACATTTATAATAGCATACACCAAATAAGAATAATAGGTGTGATTTAGGCTACTTTTGAACACTTCAAAATAAAAACAACATATTCAAAATCTCCAACAATGTTTGTATTAGGCTGTACATGCAGATCATAATTATTGCATGGCCACACATTTTTCATCCAATGTCACTGGATGGGCACTGCGGTTTTGCAACCATTTGGGAAGTTTTCTCAGTTCAAAACTGGAGAACAATGTGGAGTTCCAGTTCCAAGCAGTTTGGAACTCAAAGCTAAATTTTGAATTAGCCTAAGTTCAATATTAGCTGGTCAAAACTGTACAAACATTAAGTTGGTATCTGCCTACAAAATGAGTTCCCCTGCTCCTGTTTTCATTGACTTTCTTCACCACTGCAGAGAGGTATTTAACCTTAACATAAATCTATAAGCAACTAAGGCTTCCTGCTCGATATGTTGACTTTCTGACTCTTCATTCATTGTAAACATGCCACTCATCATGAGAGCATCCTGGAGATGTTAAATGAAAAAAAGGGATGTGTCCAACTAATTGTATTACTTTACAACAATTTAGAAGAATAGAAAAAGCAAATAAGAAAACTAAATAACTGTCTTTTAGTTTTACTAGAAGATGTGATATTCAGAATATTTGCATCAATGAGGTAAAATGATTTAAAGGGTGAAAACAGTAGATCAGTCAACTTTGACCAATTTAAATCACTATTGGGAAAGATTTGCTTTTAGTAAAAATCAGTTCCAAGTTGTGTCAAAAGTATAGACTTCAGACTTAAACTTTTAAATTGTAAACTTTTTGAAAAATGTTTGTTGTATTTGAAGCGAAGGGGAGCATCGAGCAGAATGACCGGGGAAATCTCCAGTCAGTCTGTCTGGCGGCATTAATCGTATTAATCATCAAGTGCCAAAAAATAATCGATTATTGTTTTTCTGGCGAGTAATTGCACACGATACGATTATGCCCAACCCTACTCCAGATGTGGTTGTGATTCAGTCATTACAATTACATTGAGCTGCTAATTGTGAAAAAAAAAGCATGCATCAAGTTGCATATTATAAGTTTGTTGACATCTTCACAGCGCAGCACAACTGATTTTGAAATAATTTAATACATGACATCCTGACTAAATCTTTCTGGTATAAAATATATGAACACATGTCTCCAGTTCAGGCTTCTTTCCAATGGCTTCCTGCTCACTTTAGATTAAGGAAAGTGTGTTTTAGACTTTAAGGTTTAGCCCCATCATACCTTTGTGACATTACCACTCCAGTAAGAGCACTTCAGTCATCCAACCATCCAACTAAGATGTTCTGAAATCCAAACTAAAATTCACAGGTGATCAGGCTTTTGCAGTGTCTGCCTCAAACCTGTAGAATGGTTTACCGTTTTGTATCTGGATCGCTGAGCCCATCGAGACTTTTAAATCCAGACTCATCTTGGCTTTTATTTCTGGCAGAGATTGAAATTATTTTAAAGCTAATGTGTTTATGTTGTTTTTCTTTATTTTATATTAACATTACTTATTTTTGAACATTTGTTTCTTTGTTATCTGTTCATTTGGCTGAATTGTTTAGCACTTTCGTAACCAGGTAACGGCCGCCGGTACAGGGAGCAACAAAAATGCCTCCGAAACTCACTCAAATGAAGGAATTCCACGAGATTTTGTGTTTTGTACTGCATTCCATTTTGTTTGGGAAATTTGGTGATTCCATCCACATTTTCCACACTGTGAAAATCATAAGGCCGTAGACATTGTCTGACCCGAAGTGTGGGCCGATTCCGTATTGGTAAAGGTGGCTTTAATGTGTCAGAAGGCCTTTTTTTAAATAAGAAATATTAGCCCACAATAATTAAACAATCACAAGTTAAACAAAATATATAGAGAACATTTCATATATCTATGAAATATATGTTTCAAAAACTTAATTTTTGCAGCCACATGGCCTCTGTAGATAATGAGACAATGTTGCTGTAGGATCACCAACATGTGTTTACAGGACTGAGAAAACTGAATATTATTTGCAAGAAAACAGCACTCCACATAGTGAGTCTTTGAAGGTCTCTCTTCTTTGACAGGAATAAATCTCTGTCCAATTTATTTCTTCTTCTTTTTTTTTTTTCAATTACAGCTGAGAGAAACAAATCATTAGTTGTTCAACAGCACTGTCGTTTGTTGCCCTTGAGGCGGGATGTTTGCCATGTCAGACAGCAATTATACACAAACAAAGTGAAAGCTACAAAACCAATGCCAGAGCTGTTCGAGGGCCAGTCTCACATTTTCTGTTAGAAGCAGACATCAAGCTCGAAGCGCACTCCACACTGTACCACAGGTAAACGAGTGAGAAAACAGACAGCGTATCCCTCGGTAACGTTTACGCTGTAATTATCGCGGAGACATCTGGATGTATGCTCAATTAGCTGCAATCTCCTGTGCTGGCTTACACCTTGGGGGTGTTTTTGCCACCCATTTTCACATACTTACTGCACCAATGACAGGAAGACATCCCATCGGACAACAACACTTCCCACCGCTCATGTTTGGTGATAAAAAAAAATCAGGACCTTTTTTTTTTCCTCCTGCTAGTAAGAAGATGTCCCTCTGAGGAACTACACTTCATCTTTGTCCTCAGTGGATGGGACTCATTGTAAAAGAAGTTCTCAGCTGCTAAATTAAACCTGTCAATCTGAAGCCGGAGTACATTGTTATCATGTTAATACATGCTAAATCACACTGTTGAGGGTGACTAATGTTGCATTTGCTTCGATCAAGAAAAAAAAAAGAAAAAAAAGTGTGACTTAAGGGATGCAAGCATGACAAAACATCTAGAATCAAAACAGAGAAAAGAAAACAAAGGCAAAGAATTATTTTCCAATAGTCATCTAAAAATTTGAGTAGAATTGAACTGCTATACAGGCACACATGATAATTTGATATTCAAGTATGTTGTTCTCCATTGGTGAACTGTACTCAGAGGTTATAGGTGTCGAAGAGGAAGAAGCCCCACTCTTAAAAAACAAAACAAAGGACAAAAAAAGCAACATGTTCTTTTAGTTTGAACTTTTTTTTTTGTCTCTGAGCAGTGAATGAAACACACATATTTTACTAAGAGGAATTTTTCACAACTTTTAAAGTGAGGTTCTGTGGAAAGTTCTGAAAGAAAATTTGGTGGTGATAGTGTTTTGATAACCTCAGTTTGGGGAAATGAAGTTTATTTCGAACTGAACTAATGATCTAATGACTAGTCTAATGACTTGTCTGAGTGGGGCCAAAACTCACGTGGATTGCTGTCATCATAAAGCATCTTTGATCTCAATTTGGCATCATGTTTATTTTTTTATAGAATTATATGGTTGTTTGCAAGCACAAACAGCAGCTAACTGCAGCACTTCTGGGAAAAAAAAACAACAACAACAAAGCTGGAGCAAGTTATTGGTTGTGATGTAGGTGTTTCCAGAATAATAATTGCATTAAGTTTTTATATTTCTTGAAATTTAAGTTGTTTTAAGATGGCAGTAATCTACTTTAGCCGTGGCTCCACTTAAGCTTAGCTTGTTAATGTGGTCAGAGTTAAACTACTTCTCTAAACTGAAGTTGTTCTAAGAGCTATCTGCAACAGGTAAGATATTAAAAGTACTCATTGCAAAACATAAAGAAATTATCCTGAACTATTGATTTTCTTCTTTTAGCAACTTTCAATTAATCAGCCAAATCCCTCTGAGATCACAGATCTCATTTCCTATAGATGCCTGAACCTGAAGGCAGCCTATGCACCTTTCCTGGACTGTGGGAGAAAACCCATGCAAACATGAGCAGAACATACAAACTCCACACAGAAAAACCCCAGGTCCAAATCAGGGCTTGGACCCAGGACTGTCTTACTGACTACTAAGGCTTTAAAGTGACTGTCTTAAATTCAACTCTGAGAAAAGATTATTGAAAAGCACAGGTCATGTTTGCGTGTGTTGTTTAAGAGACTCCAATCAAGATTTAATATGAGTTGTGAGTGATATGATTTATGATTCTTCTCAGTCACTTTGACTCTTTCCATAAGTAAATACATTTTCTTTAGATTTTATTATTATATATTATGAAAAAATAATATGAAAAATATATTGTAATTATTAAGAAAGGCGCAGGTTTATATAAGGGTTTTCTTCGTCCTGCTCCCTTTTCACTCATGTTTTATAAGAAAATGGGTTTATGTTAATGATGAAAATTGTTAAATTGAGTGAATAAAATATTGATTGATTGATTATTATCTAAAGATACATTAACCATCAATATGAGAATAATCATTGTAAAGATGTTATAATTTTAACAGTCTCTTTGAATTTACAGAGTACCTTTAGTTGATCATAATCTTCTCACAGAACCCCACGTCAAAAGACCTGCACAGCTCCAATCGGCACAGAAGTGTTTTCTGATTTGGAAATTGAACAACATCCATTTGCCAAGCATCCCAGGTTTACGATTTATAATGCAGACATGTAAGCTACAACAACAGTTAGATATGAACACACTCTCTCTGCACAGAAGGGGGAGAGGGGGCCGGGTTCAGTGAAGGAAGAGTTTGAAAAAGCCTGACTCCACACAGCTGTGCCCCACATCTTCCAGCATGGCCAGTGTTTGCAAAGCAAAGCCTATTCAGCCAGAAATAAAGCAAGCATGGCTCAAATCAAGAAACCAAAGTTTAGTCTGATGTGAATTCCAATGAGTAAAGAAACTTCGGAAAAAACATCAGCAGAATGTCTTGTCTTGAGGGATGAAAGAAAATAACTTCTAATACAGAATGAAAGGTAATATTTTCTAAAATAAAAACTAAAATCTTAATATCTGAAAGAGCCCCAAGGGACACATCCCTCCACACCAACGTTCATATTACTGCCTGCAGCTCCCTGCAGATGGACAGGCAGAGTAATATATCCTGCACCTCGCAGCTTTATGCAGTTAAATATTAATGGGGACCCTCCTTGGGCAAAAGGTTACCTGCTCTGCCCCGAGAGACATGACAAGGCGAAGGACACAAAGCCAAAACTCAGGAGTCATTACAAGTTCCCTTTATGCATTTATAAAAAAAAAGGGGGAGACTGAACTTTTCAGCACTGCTTACTCTCACCTCCTCTGCCTCCATCCGCAGCAAAGGGCACGGACTATTTAAAATCATTTAAAAAAAAGCATAAAAAAAATGAAATGAAACTTATCGTTGGAACAATGGAGGCGCGTCAGAGCGCAGACGCCTGCTTAACAAGATGAAATGACTTGATCGGCGTCAGGCAAAACATTTGCGGGATATATTCCAATAAATTACAAAATAATGCGCCTTACCAACACGTTTCCCTGCATTTTTGCAGTCTCAATCAGATTCTTTTCCTTCATGATTACCCCGCCGCGGTTCCAGGTTGCTCCGGAAAGGTTGGATTTATGGACTTTTCCCCCTCGGCTTCTGTCAGCTCTCCGTCCCGCTGTAGATCCCAGCCCAGACCCTCAGACAGTGATCCGGTTCATAAGTGGGTGGGATTACAACCCAACCGACTGATTAAATAACGGGAAGGAAGAAGGAGCACAGGCTCCGCACGCTTCCGTTTCATGTAAACAAGAAGGCGAAGCGAAATGATATTCAGGAGAAGATAAGAGGCGAGTTGTGTTGATTCTGAGGGAATCAGCTATTGGGGGAAGAAAATGGTTGTGAGAAAAGTTGAAATATCTTCCTACCAGTCATGATAAATGTTGGAAATGCAGATATTGTTATCAGATATGTTTTCACTATTGAAAAAACCACAAGAGTTTCAGATGTTCTTTTTTTTTCAAAAAATGATTGCCCTTCTAATCAAATAAATCCTCAAAGGTCACAGCCTATAACTTGTTTTCTTTGTTTGTTTTTTTTTATCTCTGTGACCTTCTTTATGCTCTTTGTGTTTATTTATTTATTTATTTACAGCTTCACTGTTTAATTTTTTCTGCTCGTGAATAAATGTGTTCAATCAGTTTACATCATCCTCGTTTCGCTACTTTGACTTCTGGGATCCCTCAGAGTTTATTCAGGATGAATAACTGTTTTTCGATATCCTTTTATTACTTGTATTAATGGGAATTTACAAACCAAAACAATACAAGCGTAGCAGTGTGTTTTCCTGTGTCCTGATTGGCCAGCAGAGGTGATTGTCTACAGCTGCAACTGATGAGCTCCTTGGGCTTTATAAGACTTCTGTGACTATCTGGCCTTTGGAGCATCACATATCTAATGGATTATTCATGTGCTCAATTCCTTTACCTGAACTAGACTTGTGCCTTAGAAATACCAGATTTCCTCACAAAGTTCCTGTTTGTCACCAGACTCATATCCCTGGAGAGAAAATACTTACCTGCCGCAGCCAGCTCCTTGTTTGCAAACCTACTCACCTGCCTTGGACCCACACCTGCTGGCCCCTCTGCCTTAACACTTACCTGCATAATCACTCTCCTCTCCATGCCGCCTCATCTCCTGGAACCTGTAAGGTCCAAAACCCCAGACCCATAATGTTAACCATTTCAGAACTCCAACATACCTTCTCCTTCCTCTATTAGATCTGGACCACCATCACTGTAAATATTGTACACTTACCTTTCATATTTGCCTTCCGTGTCCGTTTACTCTCAAACCACTTGCCTTTGACATTCCCTGGGAACCTGATAAAAAAAAGTACATCAGAACGTGCAGAATTCCAAAACAAATGACACACAAATAGGTGTAGCTGTTTTGAAATACCTAGCTGTGCACACACACACACATGCACACAAACACACACACATGTACAATATGCGTATATATGGGTGGATGGGTCTACATTTTGTTTCATTTTTTCTTTTATGCTAAGTGTTGACATTTTCCCACCAAAAACCTGTTTAGAAGCAGAAATAACTTCCTCATTGTTTTACTGATGACAAATCTCTCATGTCTCATACTTAAAAAAATATCCTGAATAAAAAAATTAAAAACTGAAAAGAATAAAAGGGAGAAAAAAAATCACAAGGTTATGCAAAATCACATTAGTCACATTCATTCCCTTTTACATTTTGTACTACATTTAAAGAAAAGAAGAAAATACAACTCTTAATTGTTAGATTTTACATCTAGAGGTTTGATTTAAATTTTGCTTCATGACAAGTTTTCATTTCTAAATCCCTTCTGCTTCATTCAAAACGAAGGTAAAGCATTTTAATGAACACGTGATTTAATCAATACAGTGGCATTACTACATATTGACTGTCTCCATTTTAATCTCACACGTCAAAAAGGAGAATACATGAACTAATTATATACATGTAATTAGCAGCAATATGTTCCATGTGTCCATGCTTCTACTTTGCTGGTTGTAATTTCTGTTATAAAAGGACCCCTGCTTTTAATGTGCGTCCGTCTGTTTTCAAGATAGGCTCTGCTTTACTTTCAGGCTGATGCTTTAAAAAATCAATGTTCCTCTGAAATCTTCTGAATTTATGTGTTTACTGGACTGAATAAAACACACCGCTGATGATGCAGCCAGGGAGCCGAGAGCCCTAAACTCCCAGCAGCAGCTCACAGAGCAGCTCTCACCAGCTGGGAGGCGCAAAACAGCATGTCTCACGTAAATCTCATTTAAGAGTGCTTGGTATTAATTACAGCAGATATGGCTGTCAAAACAACCTAATGGGTGGAATAAGGCTCCCTCGACACCAGCTGGACTGCTGACAGAGGAGGAACACAGCGGCTCCTAAGACAGGTGTCTCTTCGAAAACCGTGTCTACATTTTTCATGAATTCTGCCTCATAACTACTCTAAATAGCTCTGCTAGAAGAACGATTAAAAGTTAACTACAATAACACACAATGGGACATAACTCATCAGAACATTGCTTCATGTTTAGTCAGATTTATGCATTGAATGTGACACATAAATCCTGCTTGACCCAACAAGCTAACCTCAAAATGTTTGTGAAGAACAAGACAAGTAGCTGGCTGATGTGAAAAAGAAAAAAAGAAAAGAAAAAAATTGCAGATAAACACAGCTGGTCAGGGATGGGTAGATGCTACTAGGCTGAGAAGCTCTACAAAAAAAATGTTAAGAGAGCAGACAGCTGCCAAAAGCTACCGAGCTGCATGGGAGCTCTGCTGAAGAGAGAAAATCTGTTGAGTCTGGATGGCAACTTCTAGAATTCTTACATAGAGTCAC
>JARVJO010000165.1:225941-240186 GCA_031762555.1 Cynodonichthys magdalenae | reverse complement strand
TATTGGAAACTCAAGACAGCCATGACATTATGTTTTTTACAAGTGTATGTAAACTTTTGACCACAACTGTATATATGGGACTCGTACAACTGTGAAACATGTTTTTTTAAAGGGCCAGTTGTTAAAAACTTCAGTGTTTCATGTTTAACTTACACTAAACATGAAACGTCATATTCCTCGTCTTGTTGCTATTCCTGAACACCACCAACAATAACTGAGCTCTACATAGTATTTTGTGCATTGACACAGCATATTAACACGTCCTTTTATAAAAACTGAAAAGTACTATGTGTACAACTGACTAAATTGTGAAATGAATACTATAGAAATACCATTAAAAATAAAAGTAAAAAAAAAACCTCATTGTTGAGTTGTGGAAAATGCTTATGTGTAAAGCCACATAAAATGCTGTGGTGGGCCACATGTTAACTTAACTTAACATGTGGCCCACCACATGTTAAGTTAAGTTAACTGATTGACAGAAGTTCTATCGTCAGGGTGCTTTTAATGCAGTGATTCCCAAACTTTTTAGGTTTTAAACACACAGAACTAACTAAATAAATTAATAAATAATTAATTATATAATTAATTAATTAATTAATTACTTAATTAATAAAAGTGACCAATGCTTATAACCCCATACATTGCCAGTTTGAATACATAAACTTTGCAAATACAGCATAATGATAAACTACTAAAGATGTATCTCCTGAAAACTAATTAATTTAAAAAAACAGGAATGTCAACAACCCCACCATGCTGACATTGTCAGGATGTGCTAAAAGATTTTAGATAAAACTGCTACAGAGTTGCCACCAACATCTGCAAACACTATATAGAAGTGTTAGTCAATACTATCAACTAATCACTCATAGTAATGATTTTTCAGTGCTTCTTGTTAAATATCTAACATTAGACACAGTTAGTGGATGCAAAATATAAAAAATAAAAATCTTTTGCCACTTCTTACACAGTGGTAAAACTTTTTCAATTTAGTTGTCAGAATATCTTCTTCAACATTTACATATATGTGGCACTCGACTGTCAGGAAGTAAAAATGATGAGACCTGGTTACTCAGTAAAACTAACAACCATTGAAGGTGACTGATGGGGCTGTGATGTGCCATGGTGTATGTGGAGCTCATTTATCTGTCAAAACATTACAGCCTAATGAATCTGATGGCACTTCTTCCTCTTTTATGATGATTTCCATGTCATGTGTGGTGAAAGGTCTGCGTCCTTCATGATTAAAAAGTGAAAATATGTAAAAATAAAATTAATAATAAACTTCATGTTGGTTATGTATTATGGTCGGTGTAAAGCCTCTACAACTTTTTATTGTACAAGTCAACATTTTATGTAACAGAGCAAAACCATCAATCAATCCATCCATCCATCCATCCATCCATCCATCCATCCATCCATCCATTACTGCTTATTCATAAACAGATTGTGGAGGTAACCTGTCCAGTAGAGACAGACATCTCTCTCCTCACTCCCAAGCTCCTCCTGGGTAATATAAAATTGTCAAGCAAGTTCTGGGTCTGCCTCGGGGTCTTCAAAGCAAAACCTCCAGAGAAAGGTGCCTAATCTAATGACCAAACTACTTCAGCTAACTCCTTTTGATCTGGAGAAGCAGCGGCTCTACTTGGAAGACAGCGTTCCTTGCCTTATACCTACGGCTTAGCCCAGCTGCCCTAAAGAGGAAGTTTATTCCAACTATGCAGGCTCTCGTTCTTTCAGTCAAATTCTGCACCTCATGACCACAGGTGATGGCTGGAAAGAAGACAGAAAGCAAACTCATTGTCTTTCAGCTCAGCTTCTTCATCAAATTTCAACTTGACAGAAATATAGTTCCTTTGTTTGAAACCAAGTGTAAGTGTTGGTTGCATTTAAACAAAGACCTTATGTGTTGATTGCTGAAATCTTTTTGCTGCAATTTTAGAAAGCAGTTGTTGGTCTTCTATAATTTCTGTCACTGCAAACTAAAGAAATCACTTTGAAACACTCAGTTTTACTGTTCTTTTTATGTGCCTCAATAATGAAGAATTGGTAATAAATAAATTAATAAGTAAATAAATAACAGTGTCAATGACATTTTTCCACTGTGTATTAGATTCTCCCCCCCGAACTGCTACTTCTGACTCATTTGAAATATCTTCCTTAAACAAAAGAAGACCCTGGAGTCACACCTGGTATGAAATTGGATCATGTGTGCATAGCAGTATGAGCTTCATTTGTCTTTTGTCTTATGTCACTTGCTTGTCAGGGGCAACATTTGAACCATGCTTTCCCTAAAAGAAGCCAAAAGTAATGACTTACATTGGCATCATACAAATCACCCATTTCCATAATCATGCTGCAAAACTGAAGATGCTTTCAAGCTATACCTTAGATTAAAAAAAACTTCTGTTATTGCATTGAAATGAACTTTATTCATACATTTTATTATTAAAGGCTGTCTTTCATTACTAGTCAAGGCCTGTCATCTTCTGTGGACGCCCATTTGGGAAGATTAACTACAGGAAAATACTTTAGTGTCTGAAAACGGGGACCTCATATCACATCACCCAAGGTGGTTTCTGGGGCACTGGCATGGCCATCAATCAGGTGGGTGTAATCTTGGTAGAAATCGTTGTCAGCATGCAAATTATTGTGACATTTTACACAACGGGCCTGTGTGTACAAGCAAGGGAAATTGAAAAAAAAATGTATGGTAATAGCACAGTAAAACTGCATCTGTGTGCAGTAAGTGTGCTTTCCACAGAGATAATATTTCAAAGTGGAACTCAATTTAGCTGTTAAAATGTAAGCACATTACAGTGCAAGGTGAATGCATCAAGCCTGAGATGGAACAACAGACTTATTTTAACATGGCCTGTCAGGTCCAGAGAGGTGCAGAAGTGTGACCTTTTTGTGTAATTATACAGTAAAGAGTTCAAAGAAACTGTTTCTTTTTATTCTTACACATTTGCTTTGTCACTAGAAAATAGATTTATTGCATTCCATTTATTGATACTGTATATAGTACTTCAACTGGGTACTTGCCAGGTAATTGCCAATACAGAGTACAGGTACCGAGTAATTACTAAGTTAGAACCTAAACATTACACAGTGACTTTAAAAACAAAATTCTTGAGTTTTTTTTTTTTTTTTTTTAATTTAGGACAAGGTAGCTCTCCTTTATAGGCCTACAGCCCCTCTGACTATTAAATGTAACATGCATCATGGTATACAATGTTGTAAAATTTTATGATAAATAAAAAAAAAAAATAATAAGATTTCCTCTCAGTTTGTGTGACTTTCTTAAACAAGGAAACATTCACTTCAAATGTAAACTGTAACACATTCAATAAATGTATCAACACTAGTATACCAGTATTGATACAGGTATTGGTATTGGTTCAGAGGAACAGGACATTTTGTACGAGTATGAGTACTTGTAAAATTGCAGGTATCAGGACACCACTACACCAGGTTAAATTGCTATCTGAACATTAAAAAGCATTTTTTTACTCTTTAAAACTATGTAAAATTTAAATATTTTACAAATTTGATTTTTTTTCATGTTGGATTTTTATTTTTTCATACCATATCTGCAGTAGACAGTTGCACAGATTATTTGTGTCTCAACTAGTTTGTTTAAATTTAGAAAATGTGATTTTCTTTTGTCTCTGACCTGACTACAGTTTAACACAATTCACTGATCAGCAAATTCTTTTTTTTTTTTTTTTTACCAAGAAGGTGCAATAATACGAATTTAACTACTCATCATGTACCCCGAACTCATTAGGAAAGCAATAAGATGTGCTTGAAATTCAAGTAAATATTTACGATAAAACTTTTAGAATAACAATTTATTAGCTAAGCTCTAGTTTAAAAGGCAATACAACATTGTGTCCTGGTGCCACAATAAATCCATTAAATTAAGTCTAAACTTCATTAATAATGGAAATATTAAGAATAATTCCTGAGGCAGCCACTCTGCACTATCATGCAACAACCTGCACACTTGTATACACTGCAAATCTAAATCTATGCAACAAAACCAGGTTGAGCAAAAGCACCGAGCTGAGTGGACATTTTTTCCCTCCTACCACTGCACCTGCATGTTTGTCCCACTTTCGGTGCGACAACTTGCTGCTGATTTTAGACTGCAGTATCTCTGGGGACGCAAAACTCATTAAATGAGACTAATACAAACAGGCAGCAAGGAAAGGTTAAAGAGTTAGAGACTATCAGGAAGTAATACGTTTTTGTTACACTTTAATGATGACTCAAGTTAAAGCCTGAACTCAGACGATGCTTGATAGCTTCAATGATCCCCTCATCCCTCAGTTTTCCATCGATTTCTTCACAAAAGCACATATGATCACTGTCTGACAACACCCAGTCGTCACTGTGCTTTTTATCTATCTGCAATAATGTCTCAACAGATGTTTTTGTTGCGCAGCATGAATCTGTGTTTGCATGCCTCCTGAGGATTTACAGTGCATCAGTTTTTGAAGACACATTAAACGTTGTTTATGTTCAAACTTTGTATGTTTTTTTGTCAGAGGTAGCAGCATCTTTGTTTTACAAAAATGTAAAGTACCATAAAAGTTAACAAGACAAAATATTTATTTTTATCTGTCTGGAATGTGAGGGCTTGG
This sequence comes from Cynodonichthys magdalenae, assembly GCA_031762555.1. Classification (NCBI taxonomy): domain Eukaryota; kingdom Metazoa; phylum Chordata; class Actinopteri; order Cyprinodontiformes; family Rivulidae; genus Cynodonichthys; species Cynodonichthys magdalenae. The sequence continues at coordinate 235,534 of JARVJO010000165.1, read as the reverse complement.
GAAGCCTATGCTGTTGGTTATACGGTGGCGCTTCGTAATAAGTCAATAAAATTGCCTCGACTAGTTTCCTGAAAATGGCCTGTAGCAGGGCCGAGCAATACGTTACAATAAAGACTGAAAATTGAAACCACGGTGTGGCAAGGACGGCACACAGAAAACAATATGTAAGTCATGGCTGAAGCCACCAGAGCACAAAGTCATCAGGCAGAAGGATAGTCTCAAGTTCAATGATTTTGTGTAACTTGTTTAACAATTTCATTTACTTTTTGTTATTTTCTTTTCCATATAAAGGAGGTAACTCGAATACAACTAAACTCAAGTGAAGAATGCAGAAAATATGCAGCAATATCAGGCCATAAAACATAAAATTGACAGTGTTTGTGTTTTCTGGTATTTGTTGCTCCTAAGATCAAATGTGGTCTGATCAATAAAAAGAAATAAGAAGATGGAACATTTAAAATACCACTGATGCATTTTAAATGTCACTGTTGATGAACTGGTTAAAGGGCTCTTTTTTTTTTAAATACCATGTCAGACATTTATAATTCATTATTCAGTCATTTTTTATTAAATGCAGTGTACATACATACTGTATGTGACAAAATTACACAGCAAAATTCCCCAAGCTTAAATAACACTAGTCAACATCTGTGTTCATTCTTTCAAGTGTTAAATTACCAGTCAACTCGTCTGTTCTTAACACTTGAGGTGTTAGTTTTGATTGAATAATGGTCAAAGTTGATTTTGCAAACGTATTTACTCAGAGTGAGTATAAAGATACTTTGTAACATGTAACAAGAAGGAGTGCTCTCTGACTGTGACCTCTGACCCTGAGGTTCACTTTAACAGAACGAATCTATTTTCTTTACTTTTGACGTAAATAATGTTTAATGTTTTCCTGAAGATTCATTGTTCATTTAGATCAGCTAGAGTCTGACAAAATGCTGACACATGCCTTTTTAATCTTAAAGTCATGACATTATGTTCTTTTATTTCATTATTACATGTTTTATTTATTGATAATGTTGATTGATGAGTCACAACATTAATAACAATTGCTTTTATTAAAAATCATTGAAATGTTTTAATACCATAATCATCTTATTTTATTTTTCAGCCAAAACTCCTCTTTAACAGGCACCTGTCTCTGTGTGTAAGAGTTTGGACAATAATTAATTTCACTCAGAGGGAGTTTCATCATAACTTTGAGAATTAATAAACAGCCCTTTACTGACATACATAAAATATTTTGTGTGCAGACATGTTAGCTCAGTAAAAGTGGGCAATACTAGGAATTTTGGAATGGATGGGATGCTAAATAAATACAGGGCTTGTATCGCCGATACTGATACCAAAACTGATACTTGTCATGTTCATTGAATATGATTTAGTAGATTATGATAAAAAAAACTAAGATTTTAGGGAAATATCAATGTTTTGTATTAACTAACTACAACAAAACAAAATCATGTGACACTTTAAAAATAAAATAAGTTCACTATTACTTACTACTATCTACAGTAGTTTAAGAAAAAAGTGCTAGTGCAAAATGCCAAAAAAGAAGAAGAATGTAGCAATGTCAATAACACAACAAAAAATAACTTCCATTTTACACAGACATGATGAAGAGGACTAATGATATAAATCCAAACAATTTGGGGACTGACTTTATTTTTAAGTATATTTGTGAAAAATAAAATCAGCAGTACAAATAAAATGTAAACAGAAGTGTAGTAGTATTGATCCAATGGTTATGATAACTTGACATTAAACAAAAAATCACATGGTGTGATACAGTCACATGACTCTGTAGACAAATTAAACGTGTCAAACTTTACAGAATGACACTTAATGACAACAGTCACAAACATTCATGAAGCCTCCATGTTCACAACAGGTGTTATGTCATGTTATGACAGTGTCACGTCAGTCTTATGCACACCCCTTCAAATAAAGTCTTGCCAAAAGGAAAAAAAAAATCTGTCAAAAAATTATTATTTTTGTTTTGATAAATAAGAGTTAATCTTTGATTAATCCTTCTTTTGTCTTAGTGGATAAAAAAGGTACCACCCTTTTATCTTATGACTCACCTCTGCTACAACCCCTTTCTTCCTCCTAACTCCATCCATTCCCTTTGATTACCATTTCCATTCAGGGTCATGGGGAAGCTGTTGCCTATCTCAAACAGTCATTAGGTGGGAGGTGGAATATAACCTGGACATAATTGACTGTTCATGACACGTTAACATAAACAACTATTCATGTTCTCGCTCACACTTATTGAATAAAACAGTGGTACTCTTCAGCCAAATAAACATGTTGCTCTGAGAGAGAGAACTGCTGAAACCTTCTTCATAAGGCAGCTATCACCACTGTGCTACACTCCTCCCACCTCAACACGTTTGCACTTGTTTTACTTGAACTTACAGCTAAATGTGTACTTTGGAAGACATAAGCACCATTTGGAGTGCAGTGTTAAATACAGAAAGTGGCTTCTTTGCAGCTCTAAAAAAGTGCAATTAACAAAACCCTTCTATGCATTGCACAGCACTCAAGAAGATATTTGGCAAAAGCTGAAGAAAAGATCACTGATGAGTATCATTCAATAAAACATTCAGACTAATTTCCACTGACAAGTTCTGGACCCACATGTTGAAATATTGATAAAAATGATCTTGGCAGACAATATTACTTTGCAGAGTTGATACTCTTTACAACTTTGTGTCAAATTATTTGTGACTTTTATGTTAAATTAAAAATGATCTGCTTTCATGCAACTGCCAGATCACAAAAAAGTTTAATAAGTAAAGTTTGAGGATAGATTTCATAGAAACAGCTGAACTTTTAAAGGGCAATAAGTGCAGTTATTTGAAGCTGGAACGATTTTCGTATTTATATAAAACATTACTCTGTAATTTGTAGCACTGTATTCTTGAGCTGTTGTGCAGAATAAAGAACACAAGGGTGTATAGATATTTGCACACCGATTTCTAAAGCCATTTAACACGTTTGCTTACTTTGAGCAGAGATGCAGGTTCAGAAAAAGAAACAAATCCAACTAAATGTGTGAATTCAGCAGAAAACAGTTTTCTGTTTCCCCTTGTACTTCCTTTTTATACACCCTCTCATGAACAAAGATGGAGCTTGAATAAAATTGTGGTTCATTTCCAGAAACTGATTTCATGTTAAGTAATGAGAAATTAAGTCCCACTGTGTTTTTATAGCAAAGTAGGACACTAGCATATTCTCTTTTTATTTTCTGTAACAATAACTAGACTGCGTGAGAGCATGATTTTTTTTTGCAAAGAAGCTTAAGAACATTTTATCAACCAAACGAAGACTAACCCCATCCTATAAATAAAACTCTATTTAGTTAAAGCTGCAGTAACATTTATAGATTATATTTTTTACATCTTTGTTAAAACTGTCACTATGTCCTCACAGTAGAATTTAAAATATTCTGTGAAAAAAAATAAATTTTCTCTGGCTCCTGCCAGTGGTCCTTCTGCCATTTGCAGGAGTCGTGTCTTACCAGTGTCAATCACTTTTACTTCACCTGCTTAGCAAATACCTTCATTCCAGCACCCAAGATCGCCAGTGTGCTGCAGCTGTGTTGATGGAGGAACAACAACGTTACAGGAAAACAGACACTTTCTGAGAATTCTGAACGTGCCATGCAGTTTATCTCCATCATCGGTGGCCCTGCTGCTAAGCCTGCGTGTCCACGATGGGCTCTGCTGTGGGAGCTGTAGAGGGTGGTCTGAAGCCCATCTGAGGGCAAGGAGGAGGGACCTGTAAGGTGTTGCTTTTTCAAATTTTCAGGATAAGTTCAAGGTTTTCGCAGAACTCCCTACTGCAGTTTTAAGTTTCGTTGCATTCCATGGAAGTAAAACTAGTAAATGTGGTCACTGAATGCACTAGGACTGGCTCTGATAACAAATCACTTTGAATGCCTTGAAGTCAGTCAGATTTGATGGTGACTAAGGCCTCTGTGGGACACAATAGTGGATGTGTTTGGGATTTTAGATATAGCGTCAGTGTCTGTCTTCCAACCCTCGGCTGCTGTTTGCTGCCATGGTGCCATTTGTCTCATCGGGCCTTGTTGACCGCTTGAGATACACCGCCAGATGGGCTGTCATGACCCAGGCATTTTGCCGAGCCACGCACTCACTCAAAAGGCCAGGGAGGTCCCGGTGACTCATGCAGTTACACTCCCCATGGTGTCAATCATCCTCGGGAAACAAAAAAAAAAAAAACAGCGACCCACGGCTGAGTTGTTGCAGCCGAGTGACACAAACACTGTTTTGTTTTAGTGTGTGTACACGAAAGCGCCACTATGTATTTGCATGTTTATTTTTTTCCTCAAGGATTTCCTCTTTGCAGTGCGAGCTCAGGCAGAAGCTGATGATTAAGTGCGCGCACACACCAGTCAGCTGCTAAAAAAAAAGTGCTACAACAGCAGAATTAGAACTCTCTACAACCCATTTAGGTGGAAAACACATTTCATCTGCTGCTGTTAAAATGAAAACAAAACAAAAAGATCTATTTTGTGAGCTGCATTATTTATTATATGGAGGGAAAACTCTCAGATGTGGCTCCGTATGTTATTTTGAAAACAGTGTACACAACCTTTCTTAGAAACTCAGAGTTTGTCTTTTACAACCACAGTCAAGACATTTTATCACATCACGACTCGATGTCGGCTTTTATGGGTTGGAGAACAGCATAAAAGAACATAATCAAAAGCCAGCTCCAAGGTCTCAACGATGCACAAAAATATCCTGTCCAATGGCACGCCACGATCCACCGCAGTCAGCAAAATGACTGAAAGATGTGAAAGGAAAGGAAATCAAAGTGCAAAGATGATTGAGACTGGAATTTTCTTGCCCTTTTACCATTCAGGCAAACAAGAGGGTAAAAGGAAAAAAAAAATCAATCATGATCTCCATAGACTCTTGTGAGGAAGTAAGCGTTAACTGTGCATTATAATGTGTATAATGAGAGCAGGGATCAATATTTGGCCCCCTTGCGTTGGTGTTTGCCCTGCTTCTGGCCAATAACACTGCTGTAATTAAGGAGTCTGCACTCAATCCAAATGCCTTTCAACTTCTAAAGATTGGTTTAGCATTCTTGCTTTTTTCCCTTTTTCAACTTTACTTTGTCAAAGTCTGCCTCTCTTTCATCAGAAGAAACTACTAAGACAATACTCAGAGGTTGTCAGCAAGAAAGACAGAGAAATGAACACAGTCTTTGTAGTGTATTCAATTGAATTAAGGTTGAAAAGGATTTGGAAAACATCATATTCTGTTTTCTATGCAATTGGTGTTGTACTATAGATTGATTAGACTCACAAAAGTTAATAAATATTCATATTGTGGCACAATAAGTTAGGTGTTGTTGTGGTCTTTAGTCTCTTATCTAAGCTGCACAAATTAAACTTTCATATTCTCATCATGACTCCATGAACAAAAGGAAAAAAAAGTGGGGGGTGGTGAATTTTTTTGGGACGAAGTTGCAAATGACACTAAAAACTAAAAGAGCTAATTGGAATTTAGTGTGCGCACGCAGGGCCGCGAGGCTGTCAGGGGCCGAGATAATCAAACTAGCCTGCTGTGACCGAGACGAGGAAAAGAAAAAGGAGCAGCAGGAAGTGAAGAGGGAGAAAGAGAGGAAGTTAAGCTCTGTGTTGATCACAGAGAAGTGGTGGGATATGTCCAGCTGAAAAATTCTAGTTCTTAAATTTGGTTCATGGCAAAAGAAAATTGCGTATCACTATTATATACTATGTGTCACTATTGCACATGTCAAAAAGTGTCAACCAAAAGGAAAACACAGAAAGAAACCCAGGACCTAAAATGCAGTTTCAGTTGTTTAAAATTAACTTGATGAGAAAATAATAGTCATTTAAAATGTTAAAGTACCTAAAACAAAGGACCTATCGCCTCATTTACAGATGCGGTATTATCAGTCTAACACTGCCCTCTAGTGACTCATGTCCTTAGATTATAGTAGAATGTGAACTGCCAGACTTTTTTTCATTCAAAATTGAAAAAACAACTTTAAGTCATTAGGTGAATGAACGATATATATACACATATATATATATATATATATATATATATATATATATGTGTGTGTGTGTATAACATCTATGTTATGTTTGTTTTGTGCTTTGTATGTCTTTTTCAAAATACTTAAGTAATTTATTTAGATATTTTACTAACAGCAGCCAGCCAAAAACAATATTTGTGAGCTTGGTTCACTGTAGTTTAAACAACCCAGATGAGATAAAACTTAAACTACAAGGTGTACATACTTGTAGAAATTAATTCAAAAGGTCAAACAGAAACATCAGCATAATATATTTTCAATTAAGTTCAATGTGGAACATTAAAATACAATAAAACTAAAATTTTGCATGTAAGAACCTCAACTACTAGCTTGGAGTTGGGCTCACGTTCATAGAAACATCCGCCCATAACAAACAGTTTTATTGGTTTGTGTACATGTGTGGGAAAGAAGAAAATCATGTTTGTCGGGGACAGGTAAGCAAACAGAATGCCTACAAATGTAAAATCCCAAAAAGTTTTAAATATGAGCACAGAGAAACCCTGCAGACACACGATCACATCAAAAACGAGCCTCAACCTCAAAAGCTTCAAAGTTTGTCTTTAAGATGTTGTGTTTGAAGGGCACTTAAAACTGTACAGACATGTTTGGTTTTTTTTTTATCTTATTTCATTTATTTTACTCGTTTTGGATATTGGGCTTTTACTTGAGTTGGATTTTCTTTATGAGTTAAGATGAGGAAACATTTAAAATACATACTTGGTTGATGCTGCTGCTGCATAGCAACTGCTGTGTCTGTCATGAACAAAGTAACATACAATAGTCTTTTTTTATGCTGAAGCAGAAAATTATCTGTCATAACTTTGTATAAACTGCCTATCAGATGAAGTTTTGTCATTTCCCTTTTCTTTTATCATAGTCTGAGCTAGAAATACTCATCAGTAGCATTTAAACTGTCCTGTCCAAACACTCCACAGTTAGCAAACTTGTTTACTCTAAATGTTTTCTAGAGAGGTTTGACTCTTTTTTTGCTTTTAGGTGTGATTTATGTTACATTCCATTAAATTTAACATGAGCAAAATTATTTTTAAATATTGTAGTGTCTAAAATACTCCATGTTTACAAAGTAAGAAAATTATAAAAAGTTATACCTAAGTTGAAACGTGTGACTTTTTAATATCAATTACAATTTTATCCTTAGATCTTATTTAGTTTCTGAACAATTATTATTATTATTATTATTATTATTATTAGAATTATCCTGGAAGTAAAAACATATTCACATTTACCAGAATGTTTTGTTTTGCATTTTGCTACAAAAACTTCTGATAATATTAATCATTTTCCACAAGTCTTTGTGACAGAAGGAGAGTATGACAATTTAAAGACTTAATAATGATGCAAAGTTACTTTGGTGTGCTGCTGGATTGCATTTTAGTTTACAGTCAATGATACTTCCTGAACTTAAAAATACAGCTATTTATTTATTTGCTAATAAGGAGTAATGGTTGTAATGCAATGAACACATTTTATTTTTAGTAAAGCTGTGCTGGAAATACCTTGCTGTGACATCCCAGTGCATTTATTTTGTTTTGGCAAAAAAAAAAACACCACGTCTTAAATAAAGCTCTGCAACCATCATCACAGTCTGATTTTTAATGTCAAGTAAATTTGTCTAGGATCCAAAAATAATTTAAAGGCCCCTCACACTTGGTCTCTTTTCTTCTCAGATGCTTAGACACCTGTCAAATTTTGTTGCGAGCTGACAACCGTGACCACTCGAGGCACATCCAGTTTGTAGGTCTGCAGAATGCACGCAGGCCAAAAGTTAAGCATCGTGAATCAACAAATAAACGTCAACAGGACTGGAAATAGAAAGTCCTCAGAGAGCAACAGACAGAGAACGAGAAAACTTCGGCAGCCTGAAAGCTTCAAATCGACACAATTAGAAAACAACAAAAACGTGTTTGATACTATTCTGCTGGTGGGCTAAAAGTGGCCACAGGACACAAAGTGAAACAGATCCTGCTGTCAGGAGAGCTGCTCAGTCAGAAGCTATTTTCTCACCCTGTGTTGATGGGAAAGATGAGACGAAACACACCAGAATTAGAACAAGCTGGGACTGAAAGGACACCATGAATATTCTATGGACAATTATATCAACCTGCTGGGGAAAACAAAACAAAACAGAGTACTACAAACAGGAGGAATAATACGTGGAGAACAAAAGTCAACAAAACATATCAAGCCCTCAGTCATGACTGATGGTTCCTATCCTGTTATCTACATTACTTGTGTTTTCATAAGAGTGGGTTTTATCTAGTGTTAAACCTCACAGACTATTAAAAAAAAAAGTTTTGAGCAACGATTAGTGAAAATTCTCAAACAGATTTCATCATCCCTTCATACAGCCATAGAAAAAAACATTTGCCATTTAACTTCAGTGATGTTCACCTAATACAGACATCGAGCGAGGTATTTACAAGATATGAGTAACTTTATTACTTTATTACTCAGAATGCCCTGCGCTATAGTGCACTTCCTGCTTTAGGAGCTGTCTCTGGGCCTCTTGGTGTTCACACTTGCAATCGAACCTCATCAGAGTTTGTTTCAACTGAACCGAGACCTACGTTTTCAAGCGGACCAGAGTTCACTTTTTTGGTCCGAATCAAAGTTTGATTACATCTCCCCAAACAAACCAGAATTTCTAGACAAACCAATTAGAGTTTGATTAAAGCGGACTAAACAGGGCTGGTGTGAATACAAATTTAGTTACCTGTTTTGTTATTCAGTATAAATCTTCGGCACACATTATTTTAACAGCTTAATTCATTGACTGCAGTATAAATGTATCACTAGATATTGTATGAACAATTACTCTGAAACATCGTTTTTTAAGCCTCATGCCTAAACTGTTATTGTGACAAGGTCATGGAAACAACCCAGCAAAGATATGATACTCTTCATAACAGTGGTGATCTTCAAGCAAGTAGCTATGTCAGTCTAGATTAGTGGTTCCCAAAGTTGTTGTCAGGACCCCACTGTGGATCCTGAAACAACAAGGTGGGGTCTTGAAAGGATCTTCTTATGCCCTTACCCCTATCGTATGGGCCACTAAATGTAGAACTCCAGAGATGAAAATGACTAACAACTTTTTTTTTTGCATTAGTTGTTACAAAAGATTGCAGTTAGTGTTAAAAAATAGATGAAAGGAGCATAATGAATATTGTTACTCTGTCCTTGTTTATTAGACCTGATCTTGACTATCCAAAAATAGCTGGGGACCCAGGTCTGTACTATTGGAATTTTCTGGGTGAAAAGCTAAAATATTTGGAAACACTAGTCTAGCCATCTTCTGTGGGTATTGACTAAAAGCACGAGATCGCGGATACAAGCGGCCAAAATAAGTTTCCTCCGCAGGGTGTCTGGGCTCTCCCCTAGAGATAAGGTGAGAAGCTCGGTCATCCGGGAGGGACTCAGAGTAGAGCCGCTGCTCCTCCACGTCGAGAGGAGCCAGTTGAGGT
>JARVJO010000165.1:184061-200090 GCA_031762555.1 Cynodonichthys magdalenae | reverse complement strand
TTATGAATTGTAATTCTATAGAAATAAGAGGGGTGGGTGTAAAAAATAAGTTTATATTTCTACCCACTCCTTTGACCATGTAAATATAATTTACTGTTGTTATTCTTTTGTTTGCTTTTTGTTTTAAAATTTACTATTGTTCTTCTTTTGTTTGCTTTTTGTTTTAAATTTATTTTTGTTTGTATAAAACTTTGTTTACTTCTTTGAATATATTACGTTCAATAAATTATTAAATAAAAAAATAAATAATAATAGCAAAGAACCCCACTTCCAAAGGAATAACGAAAACAAGTTTTAAGGTTCTAACAGGGACAACTAATAATTTAAAATTAGAAAAAACTAACAGAGGTACTCAAACTAAATCACTTTTCAAATAAAACAGAACACAGGACAAGCTCTGCCCATAACAAAACAATAATTAGAAAATATTCTGCTAAGCTCTCTCAGTCAGTGGGTGAGTTTAAAAAGGGGGTTTCTTGATGTTTTTACTTGAAATACCATGCTGAAATGTAATTAAATGTCTCTCTGCATTTACAAACTCTTTTTAAATAATCTTGGACAGCTTCTGTTACTTTAGAAATATTGAGGAAAGAACAGTTTTTTTTCTTCCCACATGAAGAATTTTTGCATTAGACAGTATTTAACCAAATAAAACCATAATGAACAGGGCTAAAAACACTTGGAAACCATAAATCCAGGTATGGACATTACCTGTGCAAAAACTCATGTTGCTAAAATAAACTACACCAAGGTTTCCGGTTTCATTGCAAAAGTTATTTATTTTTTTCTTACCTGCCTAAAAAGACTTATTGATCAATGTATGTTATTTTGAAAAAATTTCCAAACATTTGTCTGTCACCATATATATTGTATAAAACAATGATAAATTATATTTGACTTCGGTTCGACCATATTCACTCAAAATCAAGTAAAAAAAAACTTTCAACACACTTTACAATATACTTTGGTATCTGCTTTTAAAGCAAAATGTCCAAAAATCTTGGTTAGCTCTCTTACAGATTTGCTAGAATGTATTTACAGATTTGCAATGACGCCATTTTCTACAGTTCGTTTAATTTTTGACTAATTGCTTGACATTTGGATGGTGGATACAAAATAATTTCCATGAGCTTTTAGCCAAGATTCTTAAGTTTCTGTTGATACCAAACATGTCCAGGTTCAACTGACAAGTCTTAAGTTAACAGTAGTTAAAAGAAATAAAAAACAGGAAATGTTGTTGAGTGTGGGGCTCAAGAGGTTAAGTCCAGAATGAAAACGCATCTATAGTATTTTCCCTGGCTTTTAACACTAGTTAAAATAAAATAAAATAAATTAAAAAAAAAACATAAATCATAGCCTGGCCCTTGTCTTCCAATGTAGTCCCCTGCTCCGTCTGGGATTTCTCCCATAGACAAGGATTTCTTCGGTAGAATTTTTACCTGGGCCAATCAGCAAACAGAAGGAGGAGTTTTAAACAATGACGTCAATTTTCTGCGCAGCATCAGTTTGTAGTTTAGCAGTGGAGGAAGTGAATGAAGCCAGTTCGTGTTAAGGCTACCAAACTAAATTAAATTTGTCTGATAAAGCCTGCAGCATCATTTACAACCGTCTCGTTCAGCTCCGTATTTCTCTCCTCTCAGAAGGGTTGTTTACAGCGCACGTAATTTCCGGTTAGCTTCTTAGCTTAGCCTCCTTCAAAGAGGAGCTGTCGCAGGCGCACACATACCAATCCAATCCAATCGTTTTAAACTTCAACAGAAGTCATGCCTATAGCAAGCAATCGCTTCTCAATAGCCGAGAGTCCAGACGTTCTGTACGAAGCAAAGTGAAGGATAAGGAGCTGGTTTTTACCAGGCTAATAAAAACATAAAAGGGGAAAATTAGTATTTAATTCAATTTGAATTTTTGGAAAATTGGTGAAACTAAGTATGCCTTGGTTTCTTTTGGTTTTATTTTACTGTCAATTTTATTACTAATTTTAATCAGTTTTACAAAATTTTATTTTCATTATTATTATTTTTATCCTTAGCTACATGTGATGTGATTGTTGTAAAGCACTTTGGTCAACTGGTTGTTGTAAATGTGCTATACAGAGATACTTTGAATAGTCAAAAGCCACAATGCCATTATTCCAACTCAGGTCTTGAATATGAGGTAGAAAGTGGATAATAAGTTTTCCACGATGAAAAAAAGATGATCCACTACAAGATAAATATTCTGTTTACAGAGGCTTAAATAAAATTGAAAATGAGCCTTTAAAATACATCTTTTTTTATTCAACAAAACAAATGGTTACCCTAAAGAGAACATTTGACATATATACTATTATTATTTAGTAAAATGAATAAAAATATGTTTATTTGTTTTGACTAATTACCCAGTTTTTAGGGGATTATGGGAAACAACACAATTCTTATGATGAGTTTGAACTCATTCACGTAAAAGTGAAGTTTTCCTGTGGAACCATATAAGCAGCATCTGTGTTCAAATGGCCTCAATCGCCATAAAAACATCCTTTGTTGCACAAGCTTTGATAGGATTAGGGTACAGCTGTGGGCAGGAATATGGAAAATTCCCTTTTACAATTTTAGCATTTCTGTGTGTGACTTGGTTTTGTACAAACGTGTGGGAGCTTAAGTGAAATGTTCACACAAATACCTCGTTCACCCCCCACAAATGAACCACAATCAAACAAAATATGGTCTTCCTGTGGGTTTTAACAGCATACAAACATTAGTGTGAAAATGTGCCACAGTGTTATGTGAAATAAATTGCGTTGCTGTGGCTTGATCACGTCTGGAAACCACTGTCAAAGCTGGCAGCTTTAGCATGAATTGATAAAATTGTGCCCTACTTTCACTTGTTTAAAAAAAGAAGACTACTTATGAAAACTATTCTTTGATAAAACTGGCCTTCCTCAGCCATTTTTATCCTCCCCTCCCTTCCCGTGCAGCTGTGTTTTTTTCCTACAAATAAAATTATTTTCTTTTGTGTCTTTGTAATGTATTCATGGCACAGAAAAAAAGGAGGAAAAAAAACAGGCAAAGGATCAAGATCAAGCAGCCCAGAAAATATCAAATGGAATATATTTATGGGGTACCATGGGCTCTCTCTATGCTGGTCACAGAAAAAAAAGTAAATTAAGTGTGGTTTTAAATATAGGATAGGCATAAACGTAGCTTTGAGGCAAATGCTATTTTTGAACATGCTTTCAACTATGTTATCACATACTGCATTGTTTAAAAGATGTACCATTTAGTACACTGATTTTTTTTTGTAGTACCTTGTACTTTTATTTTGAATTTTAAAGGCCCCATATAGTCTTTTTATTAAAGGTTAATGTAGGTTGATGTGAGATGCAACAGCCTGCATTAAAGACCAAAAACGTGTTAGGTTAACTCTGTTTAGTCCCAAGGTATGACTAGGAATGTGAATGTTTGAGTTTCTTGTTTGTCTCCAAGTGGACCTATGATGGACTTTGCCCCATTAGGTGTTTTCATCCAATTTTAATGTGCATTTGAGCAAACTTTTAAAATGTTGCAAAAAAAAATAAAAAAATAAATGCGCATCAGAAATGTTTCCATCACCTGGCTTGGAGTGAACCACTTCAAAATGTGCATAAAAAACTTTGATGGAAACACGGCTAGTGACTGTTGGAGATAGGCACCAGACACAAAAAGGGCTATTTATCACTGATCTTATTTATAGAAGCCTTCACTTTGTTTTATGTAAAATTGTTCTGCAACAATGTGGTTTATTTTATTTTATTTATTTTTTGTTCTAAATGTCAGAAAAACACCACATCTAGCCCTGCCAAACAATTATCTCAATAGCTGGCCAACATTTGACTTTCACCTAAAACCAACAACAAAAATTTCAGCAAAGTAAAACACATCTTATTTTGAAATTTAGGACAGTTATTTCTTTTGAGTAAAGATAGATATACCCCCCCCCCCCTTTGTGGAGCCTCCTAGATGGACAGGGTCCTTAGCATTTGCCTATACTTCATATGTTGTGTGCCACATCTGCTTTTAAGTCCCAATTATAGTTTTAACATTTAGAATTTTTGGTTCACCTTGTACTTGCTTCATTTATTATTATTACTGTCAACAGGAGTGGCTGTCAAAAGAGAAATATTCTTATATCCAATTTTTTATTTCTGTTAAGACAAAATAAAAAAGGTTAGCCGGAACCATAGTAAAAAAAAAAAAACATGCACATATTCCATAAAACACCCGTTATTGGACTTGATTGTAATCTAACAGTGCTGTGTTTTCACGTCAGGTGCCTGTAATATAGCAGTTCAAAAAATAACATTTTATATTACCTAAACTAATTTCTATTAAAGTTATTGCAACTGCCAACAGACAAAATCCAAGTGAATTAGGTTTTGGCCTCAGTATGGATTTGTGAATGTGTGTGTTCTCTTTTTCAAAGATTTGCTTGTATCACTATGCACTGGGTACTAGATACATTTTTCTATAAAATAATCCTTAAATGCATATATAATGCTAATTAGCTTTTAGGCTTAACCCAAATCAAAATGGCATCTATGAATAATGGACATTAACAAATATGCATATTGGCCATAGCTCCGGGAAAATTAAAAATATTGAGTCAATTTTGCATTATGCAAGACAGTGCATTTCTTTATTTTTGAGATTTTACTAACATCACTATCAGATGATCTTAGTTTAAAACTTTGGCTTGGTGTTTTTTTCTTTAGGAGGAGAAAATGAACATCTAAGAGGGGTAAAACAAATAAAAAAAGCAAAACAAAGAGTGCAGTTACAAAAAAAATCATTTACAATATTTTCTAAAAATGACCCATTGGGTTTAACCTGAAAGTTTGCTCACCACATCATTCAAAATGGTATTTAAAAGTATGCTTGGCATGAATGGCTAAAATCCCACCTAATCACATTCTATAAATGTCAGAAAAAATTGCAAGATGATCCTTATGAGACTGCTGGGAGAAACTCAGCAGGGACTCAGGTGGAACACTAAGCATGCCCAGAAACAAAAAAGGTTACACATTTTTACAGAATTCTTAGCTTTTACCAGTTGGACATTTTTTTTCTTCTGATGATGATTTTAATGTGAGTGGTAATGTCAAGGTCCTACTGCTCAGCGTTCATGATGGGTGGGTGTGGAAGGGTTGCTGGGGAGGTTGTATATTACTGCACAGTAAAGAGCAAAATTTGATGAAATGCTTTTTTTTTCAAAGCAAGAGGGGAAAAGAGTAATACTGAATTATTGTAGCTCTCCGGAACCAGATTAAATTTATTGATGAACAGCATCACTTTATTTATTCAGCCTTTTTTCAGCTGATTGCTGAATTCTTTCACTACAAAAAATTTCCATTGTATTCGCCTTATTACCAGCAGAAGAGATCAAATTTGATTTTTGATATTTTACTATAAATTAAAAAAAAAATAAAATACACAAAATCTAAACAATATAATCAGCTCAAAAAATAAATTTGCAGTAAAATTTTAAGAAACATAAACAGAGGTTCAGCATTAAATGATTATTTATGAAGGTGGATGGAAACAGCACGATTTGAAAAAAATTCCCCTATTTCGCAAAAAAGTTTATTCGCTCGCTTGATGTGGTTTTGGGGTTTTTCGAAAAAGAGTTAATGCGCAAAAGAAGAGATGGAAACACATCTGCACTAAAGCCGCCTCTGCAGCTGGACCCTCCTCCCACTGTCGGCATCTTCTCGGTTATTCCCGTAAGGTGAAGAGAATTGCATTTTTTTTTCTGTCTGCAGACAGCATGTAACATCACCAAAACTAGTTGATATGACAGAATAATTAGAACGTTCCGGATGGTAACAACGTTCCTTTTAACTTTTCTCCATTGTCCTGAGATGTGTAGTCCCTGTGAGTTTGCGACTCTCTTTCCTGTTTACTACAGACATGCATCTGACGCAATTACACTTTGCGTAGCCTGGTTGATTTGCTTCAAGGCAGTTGATGAAAACATGTCTGATTTGCATTTCTTCTTTTTTTCCTTTTTGCTAAATTTTAAAAATTTGCTCAAAATTTGAGTTAAAATTTGATGGAAACACGGTTATTGTTGTGAAGATGTGCTGAAGTGGGAGTGTCGGAAACGGTTGGAGGTTTCTAAAAGAGATGGCAAGTTCAAGGCATTATGATGCAAAGTCAAGCATTTTTATAACAATTGAAGGTAACTTGATTGTGGTACTGAAGTGAACTATGTGCCTGGAAAATGCAGAATACTCCACCTTTGACAAAGAATAGTTGTTGGAAAAATGACTCTCAGTCAGAGATCATAAAAAAGGAGATCCCTTCTTTCTTTACCCCTGTAGGAGCTTTGTTTCTCTCTCTTCCTCTCTCTTGGGTGTCTTACTAGTGTGGAGATAAAGCTTAGCATTAAGTCTTAAAGGAAAAGGCTAAACAAAATATATTTTAAGCCAACATTATGCCCCACTACTAAAGCATCAAGAGAGCAAAAACAAACAAAGAAAAAAGACAAAGAAAAAAAAAGAAACACCTTAGACATTCCTTAGGGGAGTGTTATTCATCAGGGATTGTTCTTACTGCAGGATGTTGGAACAAGAACTAACTATATGAGCAGATCCACAAAAAAACTTGACAAGGAGAGGTGCTCCTCCTAAAATTTAAATTTCTTCTCTGGAGCCAATCTCTAATGGGATAACAGTGCTTCACCTTTGAGTCCAGTTCTTACAGCTTCATTAACTTCAGTGAAAATGTTTAATGTTTATGCAACGAGCCAGCAACGGCCAGAAAATCCTCAAGCACCAGTTGTAGATAGTGCATGAGATTTACAATTATTCGTTATAGCAGAAAACAAGTAGATGTTGATTATAAATGAGCAGCTTCTTGTCAGTTGGATTGTTAGCCCCATGTGTGATTCAGTTCAATAGAATCAGTTTCATGATATTGACAGCTTATTTACCTGTCAAGTTCCAAGCTCCCACTAGATGATGGAGCTCCTCTCCCTGTTTGATGAGCCTGGGGCAGAATGAGAACTTGCTGAAGAGATTGTCTTTGGCCTGGGAATGTCTTGGGATCCCCTAGTTAAAACTGAAAAATATCACTGAGGAAAAGGGTATCTGGGTTTCCCTCCTTGTTCCATTCACAACCAAACTATGAGTAAGTGACAGAAAATGGATGAATGGTTTCCACCCATGTGTTTGTGCTCCTGTGATTCATGTGTTTTTTGCTGCCATGCCAGCTTTATTTTTTGTTTATTAAAAGTAGTTTTAGTTTATCTTTGCATGTTCCCTGTATCCTCTGAATCTGGGTCCAAACTATACCACGACCATGACAGAACATTTGTGGACATGGACAGAAATTAACAAAGAGCAGTTATTTAACAGGCGATTCTGGTCCACCATCTGACATCTCAGGGGAGGAAAGCGGTTCGCCACCAACATTATTTATGGTGGGGATGGTGTGCTGCTGACCTCAACTCGGGGCGTTGTGGGTCGGTGGGCGGAATACTTCGATCACCTCCTCAATTCCACCGACACGTCTTCCATGACGAAGCAGAGCCTGGGGACTCTGGGTCGTACTCTCCAATCTCTGGTGCTAAAGGTCACCGAGGTGGTTAAAAAGCTCCTCAGTGGCAATGTGCCAGGGGTGGATGAGATTTGCCTGAAGTTCCTTAAAGGGGCAATATTATGTGTTTCTCATGCATATTTTAAAATTCTATACCATAATAAAATAACTGTCACCTTTAGTTGTTATTAAAATGCTGTTTATATAGAAAATACATGACTTCTCATGACTTCTCATCATATCAGTTTCTAAACACCTTGAAATTGGTCTCTGTCTCTTTAAGAACCTCCTTCTGCTTCTGTCCTGCCCATTTCAGCACGTAACCCAGCTGCTTCTCTCCAGAAGGCTCTGTTTACAGTCTGGAGCAGACTTTATTGTAATAATAATTTATAAAGAAGCAACATTATACAATATCTGTTTTGGAAAATTGCATCTCAGGATACATATGAACCTTATTATCGGACCAGAAAGCATGTTTTCTAAAGAACCGGAGCAATTAAAGAGAGGACGTTTCAGCTGGTAAGATTATTTCAGTCATCCTCACAGACACATGTACTGATCGTAATATAAGTTACAAAGCTGAACACATAGACCAAACTAGGATGTGAACAAGACAACGTGAGTTGTTTTTCAGCTTAACTGCAGAGGAAAAGGATGTTTTTTTATTAGAATTGCTGCCAATAGACTTAGTCACGGGCGTGCGGGGGGGGCGGGAGGTGTGCTCTGTGATGCGGAAACTCGGTTCTTAGACCCAGCCCAGAGGAGGAGATATTACCAAAAGGCGGTTCTAGACCCAACCGGTTGTTTTTTCTCTCCTGCTTGGCTGCCTCAGAACAGCCCAGGATTTCTCAAACATGCATGTTTGAGTCAAAGCCAAACTCTGGACATGTTTTTGATGTGAGGATAACATTATAACGTGATATAAAACTCAAAAATGTTGATTTTACATGATATTGCCCCTTTAAGGCTCTGGATGTTGTGGGGTTGTGTTGGTTGACACGACGCCACAATATTGTGTGGACATCAGGGGCAGTTCCCCTGTATTGGGAGACCAGGATGGTGGACCCTATTTTAAAAGATTGTGTTCCAACTATAGGGGGATCACGCTTCTAAGCCTCCCTGGTAAGGTCTATCTCAGGGTCTTGTTCTTGTTCATGAATGAGGCAAGAATGGAGTGGGTGATTGATAGGCTGACCGGTGCTGCATCTGCAGTGATGGGGGCACTGTATCGATCCATCGTGGTGAAGCGAGAGCTGAGCCAGATGGCGAAGCTCTCGATTTACATTCCTACCCTCATCTATGGTCACTAGCTTTAGGTAGTGACCAAAAGAATGAGAATGCGGATACAAGAGGCCGAACTGAGTTTCCTCTGCAGGATTTCTAGGCTCTCCCTTAGAGATAGGGTGAGAAGCTCAGTCATCCAGGAGGAACTCAGAATAGAGCTGCTGCTTCTCCACGTCGAGAGGAGCCAGTTGAGGTGGCTCGGGCATCTGGTTAGGATGCCTCCTTCCAGGCACGTCCCACTGGGAGGAGACCCAAAGGGAGACCCAGGACATGCTGGAGGGACTATGTTACTCAGCTGGTCTGGGAATGCCTTGGGATTCTCCCAGACAAGCTGGCTCAAGTGGCTGCGGAGAGGGAAGTCTCCCTCGACCCGACCCAGGATAAGCGGAAGAAAACTGACAGACAGATATATATATATATATATATATATATATACATATATACACATACACTCTTAGCTTGAATAAAAGCTAGATAACATCATTCAAAATGGTTCTTAATCAAATAGAACAAGCATCTATGCAGTTTTATGGCACATTCTTGCAAGACAGATTTCAAACATCCCCATTGATTAAACCGTTCTTTAACCTCTTGAGCCCAAGACAGCATTTTCCCTTTTCTATTTATTTTAAATTCTGTTAATTTAAGCGCTGTCAAATAAATATAAAATGGAAAATGTTGTTTTGCCCAAGGGGGCATAGGGCTCAAAAGGTTAATGTATTTTTATGTTTTTTTTTGGTGACACAGTTTTTATTATTTGTACCTGTGGGTTGTTCAGGTCTTTCTGCAGATGACCACATGCAGCCAAGATTTTTGTGACCGTGTGTTTCTCAACATTCTCAACAGTTGATCTTCCGTTCAAAAGTGGTACCAAAGACACAACAAACAAGAAACTGCAGGTCAAGCCACAAATAGACAAAGAAATACAGCAAATATTACAACAAAATGACTGTGTCTCAATTCATGTGTTGCAGCTGATGTAGGCTGTGACAGATGTTGGCCGCAGTCAACGTGGGCCACAGGCTGCTTGTGTCTGCTGCATAAATGGCTGTGAAATGTCTAGTCTACAGAGGACATATGTTTGCATGACCAAGCGCTGCCCTGTTACCATGGTAATAATTTCTATATCATATATCACTTTGTTTCAATATTTTTTTCAAGGTATAACTTTACAAAATTCAGTTTTAATAGAAAAACCTTACAAGTAAATAAATGAAAAGCATTACTAATTTGGATTTAGCTTCAGTATCAATACTTGTAACTGCATTTTATTTAACATCTCATTGCAACAAAAGTTTCTTCAACTATGTCGTTTAACTTACATTTTTTGGTTTGTGATAAAATTCCAAACTCCTTCATTAAAAATAAAAAAAAATATGCCGTTAAATTAAAAGAAAACTTTTGCTGTCTTTATTTTGTTTAATTTGCTGACTGCGCAATGAATTCTGGGATACCGCCGGCCGCTTAGGATACTCACATGCAGCCAATGTTTTCAGGGTACTGTCAGCTGTATTGCTCAGCTGCATGTGTAGGGGCCAACAAATGCAGCCAAAGTCAGCTGCAACCCATGAATTGAGACACAGCCTGGGTTCTAAGTTTATTACTGGGAGCCAAAAGATCCCAACAAATGCACCAAATTCCCTTTATTTTACAGATGACAAAAAGGCGCCTCTGGTTTCCACCTGCAGTAAACGACTGGGTTGTCTGTAGACCTCTTAGGCGAACACTGGCAAAGCAGGCCACAAAATAGAAAAATATATTCATGTCAATTAAGTCCCAACAGTTCCCATACAAAGAGAAGCATGTTACCACCTGAGTTACTGCTTGGTAAATTAATACTGTGTTAAAGAAAAGTTTTGTTTTTTTTTCTTTTATTTTTCTTTTCTTTCATTCATGTAAGCACAGCAAAAAAACAAAGAATATTCATAAACTCGTTCCTCTTTACATTTCACTACTTGTAAGGTGAAGCTTATTGCCATTAATAACTTTTAAAAGGCTAACAATTTAGTCCAGTTACAGAGCTATTTGAAACACACTTAGAAGACTGAACCTCTGTCAGTGTAATTGATGTTCCTCACTTACTGCTCTTCAAGGTGAGTAATGACAATCTCTCCTTGCTTTGCTGTTTCTCTCTCTGATCCATAATGGCTCCTTGGAGAGCCATAATGGCATCTGAGCTACGTAGTCGAGTGCTAACTCTCTCATCTCTGTGTCACTTATAGAAGCGTGAGTGACATTTCATGCCTTGCACATATGTCGGCTATCTGACCAGAATCTGAGCAGAAATACCTTGCAGCAAAAGATTACATATTGAAAAAAATAAATCATCTTTTTTTTTTTTTTTTTTACAGGGAACAGCAGATTAGTTCAATTAGCTACAGTAAAAAGCCTGTCAGCTGCTGCAATTACTCTTTTCCTGTGCATTTTATATCACTTTTTCCACCTTGGATATGTTATTTGACTGAAGTGTCAGCCACAGAGTGCATGAATGATCCAAAAAAACATTCTGCAAAATTTTCTTTACCAGCTTAATCTGTGCTCAGGGGAACCATCCCCCAGCAGGAGGAATGTGTGTTGGAAGGTAAACACGTTTGAAGTGTTAATATCCAACAGGTCAACAGATTGCAGCTGAGAAGACATATAACAGCAAATTTTATCTATGTTAAAGATGTCTTAGATTGTTTTTGTATGTTTTTTTTTTTACCCAGACTGCAGATTGTTATGATCCATATGTCTAAGAGTGGTTCATGGGACACAAAACATATGGAGTCCAGGCAATTGTACCATTTGATGATTTTGACAGATTTTAAGAAACACAATCATCTGAACAGAAAAGGGAGTTGGGAGACAAAATATACAGAAAGATGGAGAAGCTTCAAACTAGCCAGCATTCAATTGTCAGATTTGGACCACATCCTGACCCTATGGTCAAGAAAACTTACCCTTTAAGTACAACTTATAAATCAGGACTGCATGTAACTCAGCTAAACAATTATTAACAAAAATGACTCTGGGCAAGGATGGAATCTATAAAAGAAACGGGAGCAAGGTTGGAGATGGTGACCATCAACCAACAGTCATTACACCAGTGGATTCACCCTCTCCTCTCTGCCCCACCACTTTCGGGCCAGGAGGAGTTGGTTCATTCCGAACATGTTAACTATAAGAAGAGAGAAATAAAAGATAAAGTAGAACATGCAAGGAAAAAATACAAGTACTGCTACAGATAGCTCACATGTCAAAAAGGAAAATCAGATGTGAAAACAGACGACACAACCATTTAGCAAACATTCATTTATTAAAGGTAACATAGGGTTATATAGCACATATATTGTTCAGGTGAGCCTGTGATCAGAAGGGCATTGGTTCAACTCCCCAGAACAACAACAAAAGATGAAGGTGGGAAACCTCCCTTATTTCTTTGCCCCACTCTGAGCTGTTGACCTGTTAACCTACCCCAGTGGCTCCCCAGGCACCTCAAATGGCAACCCTCTGCTCCACGTGTGATAGATAAAAACTGCAGAGAAATAATTTCCCTTTTGATGGACAATAAACGTTATAAATACAAAAAGTATTTGTTGTTGTTGGCTTGTTCTTGTAAAAAATTGCTGTTATGTTAGAAGCAGTCAGCACTTAGTGTTCACAAACATAGATCTGTTGCTTTCCTGTAAACGAAAGTTCAAAGTTTTTTTTATGAAGTGAAACAAAAAAGAAAAACTTGCTAGGAATGTGGTTTCTATCATTAGCATCTCATTTGAGGGAGTCGGGGACAAAAAATGCTGAAATGGCAAGCTAAATGCTCAAAGCTTGATCCATCAACAGACTGATACTTTCAGACTCTGAAATGAGTCAGCACAGCTAAATTTCCCATTATTGCAGGAAATTTGTAGTGGATCCAATCTGTGGAGACATGGCTCATTTGGTATTTATTAAAAAAAGGCTCCCAATGAGCCACACTCATTAAGCAGAAGCTGTCCCAAAACAAACGTTTGAGACCAAATATTTATAGTTTCTATCATTTATTTTCAATTGTAATGTAATTTTTTTAGATAAACACTTTTGATTTTGATTATTTCTTCACCTAATGCAGCTCATTTCACACCCATATAATTCTGATTTCTCAACAGCTTTTCAGTGTGATGGCCCAGCTCCTCATGATTCTTGAGATAAATATGGTGAACGTATTTTCTGAGCAATGATTAACAGGCTCTCATTTTAATTCTTTTTACATGCTTTCAGTCCTCAGTAGTTTAAATGTCATCTGGGAAACTCTTCCTCTCAGTCAAATCATTTAATTATGATTTTTAAGATCAAACAAGTTGTACATTATTTTTGAAATGTCCTGTTTTACAAAGACATAATCCAACCTTATTTTAATTAAAGGTAATTAGACAGCCTCATCCTGATGTATTGGAAAATGTAAGGTAATTTCAGAATCCATACTGCAAACATAGAGGATTAAACAATGTTATGGATATCTTAGATAGTCAAATAATGATTGAATGAAATATGAAATAGGTAGTGTGAGGTTCAGCAGCAGAGCTGAGAGGATTCAGATTTTAGTTTGATGTGTTTCATTTTCTCCTTTCTGGTTGCAGAATCTGTTTCAGCTATTATTGCTTCCATGTAAGAGGGCTGTGGTGGCTTCATTGGTACATTTGAACTTATGATGCATTATAGCTGGTTAGCTGATAGTTGGCAATACAAAAACTTGGGCCATCAAAGACAATTTAGGAAATTAAAAGTGTATAATTAATAAAAACTAAATACCCTTTCTTATTGCAGTGACACTTGAAAAATTATGCTAAATTTTCACAAAATACAATTTTAAACTAATTTAGATAAACTAATTTCAGTACTTCTATTTTTACATCCATCAAAAAGCATCACAGTTAATGATGTTGCAGTTAGTTTTTGCTTCATTATTCCTGAAGATGCAACATCAGTCAGCTCGGAAAAGTTCATAAATTATTCTTTGTGTCACCTTTGAATGGTTTTAATAAACAAAAATTAGGCTGCGGAAGAAACTTCCAAGCTTCTGGCTATCCATCAACCAACAAGCTTCCTCATGAATTACACATTAAAATTTACAAGTGCTATGAAAACATTTTAACTTTTATTTTATTAAAATATGTAAATTGTTTTATAACATTTTTGACCCATTTGTCACTCAATAAAAATACTTTGATTGGGTAAAAAACAGACTCAAATTGTAGTCTGACTCCACTTAATCATTTCTTTTTTTTTATTTTTTACAGATAATGAGACTAGCGATTACCATCTTAATAAGCATTAATAAGAAATGAGTGCTGGCATAGGGCGCATTTGCACACAGTATGCAGAGAATGGCGTATCAAGGAATTAGGCACACTTGAGATGGGAGGCTGTAATCTCATTGAAATTCAATTAGCCCACTTTAGAAACGGATTATGCACAAGGAACACAACCAGTAAAAAAGGCTGGAAAAACACGAGCACGTTGTGTAATTAGTTAGCAGCCGCCTGCTGACATTTACTCATACAGTTTCTGCTGTGACACTTCATTAGCTCCTGCAGTTTATGGAAGTTCACAGTTTGGGTGTGTCAACCAGGGAAGGTTTTCACTATTAAATGCACGTAACAGTTTAGCCCCACTGCTTTTTCTCTAGGCACAGACCTTACTGACTAGTCGAACTGATTGTGTTTATGTGGTTTTGAAAATTAAATTGTAAGAACTGCTGATACATTTCAATGATTATATTATCCCCAAATTAAACATGTGTTATTATGTAGCAAAATAAACATTGGAGGACACAACTTTACTGTAAGAAGCATCCTTCTGTGTTGATTCTAAAATTAGAAAATTACTTTTTTGTTTTGTTTTTTCCCTCTTGAAGTCCCCAGACGAATCTACAAAAAAGCAAAATTTCTCTCTGACCAAGAATGTGATGTCATGTATGATATTTGTAATTTGCAATAAACCACTCTTTATTCTCACAAAAATAAAAATGGCCCTAAAAGGATTTTAGCTTAAAAAGACCATTTTGGCTCTCCTACAAATTAGGTGGAAAATATGCAAAATCATTATCAAAGCTGTGGTTTTGTGTGAGTTTTAAACCTAAAATGTTGACTTAATTAATTATTTAATGAGCAAAACACTTGTTCATTAACATTTGATTGGCAAAACAAGACTTAACGTACACTTGAAATGTGTTTATTTGCCAAGGGAACCAGTATGTAAGCCAGTACTAACATATTGCAGATCTACTCACTTCCACAACAAACTACAGCTGAATGAAAAGCAGGCTGCAAATAAAATGATGAGATTCATTTTCAAATATTTAGGTTCATAAATGTTGTTGCAAAGCACCACACACAGTTGTTGTAATGGAACTAAGAAAAGTTAGGTACTTGTTAATTGACTAAACTTTATCCCTGCTAAAATACCATGATAATGGCTTCAATTAAAACATAATAATACTAAAATTAGTCCAGGCTCAGCATGTCAAAGCTACTGGTGCAGGTCAGTTTTTATATAAGTTTTCATAACAAATGACTTTCCTTAAAGGTTCATCATTTATTGATCTTTTGCTTGAGTGACAAGAATCTAATTGTTTAACATTTACAAGGGTTCAGAGTTCTTAGTATGCCAATATACTTCAGTGCACAGCTTTAATTTAGCAGAAATACTAGGTCAGCCTACTTTTATTAGTCATGGTCAAATCAATTCAAAGCTGATCAGAAGTTTCAGAGTAAGGGTCTTAAAAATCATCAGTTTGGTGACACTTTAAATCATCAATAATGAAACTCAACATAATATTTGTGTATGTTTTCAGACATTCATACTGTATGTATCAGCTGATTCTTTTGTGAGATTTTACAATAATGATTACAATACCCTTCATTTATTGTGTCTTTTGCTTTATTGTATGTGTTTCATGTAAAATGTGTTGCACTGATTTTCAACAGTGATGCAACCTGTGCATGTTTGTCTTGTCAAATCCTTTTAGGTTTGCTTGAAGGTGTGTTTCACCCCCCCCCTCAAGAAAAAAACATAAATACTCCAATTTTCAACTCATCTCCATCATCCACTGAGGTTTGTCCTACTTTCCACCAACCACAACAAACGCCCCTTAATATTAGGGAAACAAAATTAATCTTCTTTGTGAAGCATAAGGTTAGATTTTATTCATTTTCAGCTTAGACAAAATATGAAT
>JARVJO010000165.1:162616-183961 GCA_031762555.1 Cynodonichthys magdalenae | reverse complement strand
ACTCAGCCTTATAAGCACTGCCTCCACATGGTGGACAAACAGGTTGGTCACATGCAAAAGAGGACCATCAGCCAACTTATTTTTTTCTTTTCAATAGCAACTTGTTTCATCCATTCGTTATCTGTACCCACTTCTTCCTGTCAGGGTCATTGGTGTCCATGTCAAGCAGTCACTGGATGAGGGGTGCGGGACAGTCCATCACAGGACCACACAAGCATTCACTCTCATATAACATTCATGCTTTTTGGTCTGTGGGAGGAAACCTGTGCATTAATGTAGAGAACATGCCATTTTTACTCAGAAAGGTCCCCAGATAGGATTTGATCTGGCAACTTTCTTGCTGCAAAGCAACAACTCTCCCAACTGAGCCACCATGCTGCATTACTTGTCTCATTCTTTGATTAGTAAAGTCAACGGTTTTGTTCTATTTGTCAGCTTTGGTGAAGGATTTTGACCACAAAAAAATAAAAAAAAACAGGTCCTTAAATAAAACTTGAAAGTTTTAAAAGTAGACAAAGAAAACCTAATCTGAAGGAGCCCTGGAGGCAAACCAGATAGGGCATGAAGCATCCCAGGACCACCCTTTCTCAGTTTAGACCTATAGCCTCAATCTTGGAGGTGCTGATCTCCATACTACTTGTTTCCCACTCAGCTGCAAGCTTCTCCAATATCTGCTGGAGGTCACTGCTCAATGAGGCCAACAGGACCACATTGTCTGTAAAAAGAGAAAATTAAAAACTCCAAAGCACCCTAAAATAAAAACATTGTCTCGTTTTTTAACTAAATCAATGACAAATGGACAAAAGAGGTAGAGTCCAACTTTAATTGAAAACAAGTTCAATAAAGATAATAAATTAGCTAACTTTGATTAACCTTCAAATATCTGAGTGAGAAAATGTGGCTGGTTGCTGAATTCAAAAAAACTAATTCCAAGTCTTTGCTGAATATTAACATTCTTGGACTGGTGACGTAGCAAGCATACGTGTATGTTTTATCCGCAGCTGAAAGGGCAGCTTCAGTGAAGAATTCTGAGAACAAAGTAACACTGACTCTTTGAAAGTGTTTTTTAAATAGTTCAGATGGCACTGATCAGATTAGCAATGAGAGACAATCCGGATCATTTAGATCCTAGTCTGTACCCTCAAACCAAATCAAAGTAACACTGGACAATCTTTCAACTTCACACAGAGCCATCAAAATGACCTTGGGACCATTTTGAAAGTGTTATAATGCTATTGAATATGCAACAAAGATAACAAAGACAACAACCGTTTGTGGTTGAGTCAATGACAAGCCTTTAATGTTTCCTTTTTTTTGCCTTTCTCTCCCATCTGTTCTTAACATGATGTGGTGAAATGTTCCCATTGATTCAAATAGAAAATAAGACAGAAATGTTCTACAGATCTTCAGAATCTGCAAACAAATGGAGACGTGAGATGTGTTATGGAAATAGGGAAAAAAAGAGCATCTCTCTTCAGAGATTGAAACAAAACACAAACCACTCTGGAAGAACAAACAAACAAACCAACAAACATTAAATCTTACTAGGTGATTTGCTGCTGTTGGTCCAAAAACATATAAAATGTCAGGAAGTGTCACAGTTGAGATTGAACATGACAACTCCAAAAGCTGCATTTTTTAGGAGCAGATTAGGAGCATGCACAAACTACTGACTGAATGATGAGATTGTGAGTAATGGAAACAAGTCAGATTATTTCTTGAGAGAAGAACTTACAAATGAACAATAAATGAGTGGCACTCAGGAAAGAAAAATGCTAAATTAGACAAGTTTAGGAGTAAAACTATTAAGTCAAAATTTAGAATATGAAACAGACAAAAACAAATATCCATCCATCACCTTTGCTCTCTCATTCATTTCAGGATCATGGGAGTCACTGGTGCACATATCCAGCAGTCATGGTGCAAGGGCACATTTTTGATGTGGATGTCACACTGAAATATCTGCAATACCTTTCAGCACTTGAGGGCAAAGTCACATAAGGAGCAGGAGAACTCCATAGTTGACAGGAGAAAAATAAAATCTTCAGTAATCAGTGATGAGATAATTACTCTCCTGATGAGCAAATCCATGACCTATTTACTTTCATGGGATACCATCACTAACATTGTCTCCACAGTAATAGCAGTTTTAAAAAAATCTGATGTCGTAATACTTTTTTTTATAATGTGCAATCTTATCAAAAAATGCATATGTCTTACCACTTTCAATCAACTCTGCAACTTGGCCCCATGACTTAATCCTACTTGTCTGGAAAAGTGACTTTATGCAAAGACACAGCTTTGTGTTGAACGAGTAAAGAACAATCCTCAATATATTACATCAGGGGTAAAGATATGCAGTATTGCATTCATCAAAGTTTTGTCATTAAAAATGAACTGAATGAATTTGACATGTAGGTGAAAAGATTGGGAGTATTTTTGAAGTCAGAGCTGAGACATGTCTGTCCATTGCTTCACCACAGTCACCACATATCTCACTATATTATTGCCAAAGTTACTCCAAGGAACAAATGATTAAAAAAAAGAAAAACTTGCCAAATAATGACAACTTCTGCTCAACAACTCCAAAACTTTTGTAATTCACCACAGGACTACGGAAATGAACCGTTTCAGTGGAATGAACACAGTGCTCCGGGGTAGAGTAGAAATTGTTCTCAATCAGCAGAGTTCCAGCTAATTTCATATTCATTACTGTATTCAGCTCTGATTAAAAGTTGCTCAGAGTGTAAGGTGTGGATTTTATCGAGACAGCTCTTGGCTAAAATAGTAAAAGTTTTGGTATTTTGAAAAATCCATTGGTTATAATTACAAATGTGACAGTGAACATATTGATTCGCCTAATTAGAAATGTTATAACCCCATAAAGAATAGCCCTCCATTATTTTGAGCACAAATGTGGCTGATTGAATTGAATGAATCAATAAGTTTCAGTGATTTCATAATAGTCCTTGCAGTTGTCAAGGGCAACCAAGCATCTATGGCACATAAGTGAGGTTTGGAAGGAGAATGAAACACTTGCATCATCCTGAAACGGGAGTTCCATCTGTCACATTAAGTGTTTCTCTTTAAAAAAATAATAATAGCAGGTTAAAAATTGCAAGAAAAGGGACTTAGTTTAAAAATAAAGCATTGAGAAAAGTTGTTTTGTTTCCTAAAACTGTGTCAGATTGAGTTGAGTTTAGATGAAACAAACTACAGACAGGTTTTTAACACATGCTGTCCTTACTTAACCGTCTACCTTCTCCTGTTTGCTTTAAGAAAAAAAAAAAAAACATCTGAGCATCTGCTGCAAACCAACATGGTAAGCATGTCAAATTGATGTGCTATTTATATCCCTAAAGCAAAGTGAAGGGACAGAGTCCATTTTTCAAAAAGCTTCCCCTGAAGCTAAAGCTTTCAAGGTACAGATAATGCAACCATTTCCTACAGGGGAGATTTAGGCAACATTTTTATTTATATAACTGTGGAGCTTTGCTGTTGTGTCAGAGCTGAACTGGTTCTCAAGGACGCTCAGAGGCAACAAGGACTTCCAAAGCTACACAAACTTCTGGACAGGAAAGTGAATCCAGGTGGCCTGTCAGGAGTCTCCCACACATGTCCATGTTTTTAGGCTTTGTATCACTGGCTATCATGAAAAGGCAGACAACAATGTTACTGCCTGCATCTGTTTGCATGTGTTTGTTACATAAGTAAAATATCTAATCAAGTATCATCCTTTCTTAAAACAAACGTGGGTGTACCACAAGGTTGAGTTCTGGGTCCTCTTCTTTTTTAGTGGCGTATGTTCTGATGTATGCTGATGATGCAGTTGTGTATGTGACCGATAAAAAAAAAACCCAAAAAAACATTACATCAGTGTCAGTGTTTGCACAGCTGTTATTTAGAGTCTACTGCAGCATGTTTTGTCAAGTTATGTCTAAGCTTGGATGGCACTGATTTTGTTTTAAACTTGAAGATCAATGGTCGACACAGTGGGTAACATTAACATAATATAAAGCTCAACAAAGTTGATTTTACATGATCTTGCTCTTTTAAATGTTTACATTTGTGATATACATCAAAAAATAGCTTTGGTTTTAATATGTTTTTGGGTTCATTTTTAGACTTTTAGGTGCTTTCTCACCAGGTTCTTTCTATACCAGCTCATTGTATTTACTTAAGTTTGAAAGTTTTACTTTAATACTAAAGCTATGATTCTCTGTGTATTGCTGATGTGAACCTTGCTTTCCAAAGCGAGCACAGAGAGCATCCAGAAGAGCAGGTCAAATATTCATAAGCTTTCAGAACACCGCTGAGATGTCATACAAGGATGAAGCAAGGTTCTCCTTTCATCCATGTGGGAATAAAAAATGTGTTAAAGAGTGCAGCCAGGTCAGACTTCCATTAGAACATCTGCAAATACCTTTTTGTGATAGCAGGAAAAGGTTTTATGGTTGCTCTAATACCACATGGTAAATATACTTCAATGCAACAAAAAATGTATACCGATCTTATTTTGTCAAATGTTGAATTTGTGCTAACATGATTAATAACTGAAGAAATATTGTAAACGTTGTCACATGAAGGGACCTCCTCCCTTTATCATAGCTGACCTAGACTCATCTTTTCAGCAACTGTTCTGTGTAAAAGTTCATTTTGTTATGACAGACTCTTTGGTGTTGTTTAGATGAGTTGTTCTCTGAGACTAACCAGCAGACTTTGCTTTTACATTGTTTTTCCCCAAGACCCATGAAAATTGGATTTATGCTGAGATGAAATCAGTTCATTTTATTGCAAAATCTTTTGAAATGTGAAAACAAAGTTTTGATGACTTTTATAAATTAGTCAAATATTTTAACAAACCATATGTCTCTTTGTTGTTACAGGTGACAACAATATCATCTACAGAAGCACCCCCTCACCCCCCCAGGAAGCTAACAAACAAATGCACCCTGGCTCCAAAAATAAAAATAAATACAAAATTAACACATAAATATTAAAAAGGCAAACAGCCCTGAATTGCTGAAATCTGGTAAGTACAGGTAAATACAAAAATAAATAAATACAACTATCTGAGATAGAGTTGATCAGTATTTTCAATCTGAGCTTACAACAGTAGCTATTTTTTCTCACAACTGAACATGTTTTTTCTCTAAACTGCTGTCCTGTTCATATGGACATTTTTGCCAAGTTACATCATATTATATATATTGTCTCAAAGCCTTTATTAAGCATAAATTTTGCATTTTAAAAGTGACTTGGTGTTTTTGGTTATCCATTCTTGTTCCTTTCAAACAGCTTTGACAATAAGCATTTAACCTCACCAGATATCAGCTGATTAAATTAGCATTGAGCAACACTTCCCATGCATCCAGACAACACCTTTTCTAGTCATGTATAATTATATAACTGAATTTTCTTTTTTAGTCTATCCTCTGTAGTTCTTTTTTTACCACATCCTCTGGGAAGTGAATTAATCCAGAGATGTCAGGTAACACTCAACGTATGGTCTTAAAAATAGTTATCAAAGATGATGTAATGAGAGTAATGCTTTATGCACAAAGCCATTTGTGTTTAAATCAAAGCTAAAGTTAACATATACATGTGTAACACCCAGCAACACTCACAAAGAAACATATTTCTAGGTCTGTTTTATAGCACCCAATAATTTTTGTTCAGCATATATTTGTACATACATCAAGATTACTTCAGATAAATGATCTAATTAATATGTTTTTCTCCATTTAAAAAGAAAAATGTCTCTGTCCAGATAAATTGAAAATATAAGTGATAAACTAAAACAAACTTGCAGAGTCAGCAGTCAGCAATAATGTTGACATCAATGAAAAAGATTAGATTAAAAGATACCATTATTTTTCAAACAGTTTCTCTAAATAAATAGTCTTTCAACACACAGCTTTACTGAATTGTCTGCAGAATTAGAACACAGTGGCTCCAAACACACACTACACATACCAATATGTGGCAAGTAAGCAGCAACATGATTGATTTTTGTCACCACTCAAAATTTGTTTTTCCACACTTACACACAAATACAAACAAATAAAAGAATCTGCAGTTTTTTAAGTTGAAATTGTTTATAAAAAAATCCCAATTTTTCTCACTGAAAACTTTTAAGAGAATGTAGACTATGTTTAGTTAGTGTTTTTCAGGTGCTCAATCCTAACCAAAATAAATGTATTTTAACCTAAATTAAAAATTGAAAAAGTAGATATTATGTTTGTTTTAAGTGCAGTGCTTTAGTCTACAGCTTCCTGAGTAGAATGAGCAGAGCCTCCACTCATCTGTTCCAGATCAAGCACTAATGATGCTCTTGGTGTTTAAGCTCCTGTGAGATAACCATTATTTGCTGGAACATTTTGTTGACTTTGGTAAACAGTGGTGACAATCTGCTAGACATAAACATTATGGACAAATTAAGCTTTTCTGAAGCACTGAAGCTTGCTTTGAAAAAAGGTTTATACTCAAAGTCTCCAACATATTTCTCTTTGTCGCCATCTTGTGGTCAAAAGTATGAAAAACCACTTGAAGCATCACAAAATGAACGACTTCATGATCACTGAGTTCATAGCTGTTTAATATCAAGAGACATTTCCGATGTCAGGTTTTCATTGTGCTGCTTTGAACATATATTTTTTTGTGGGTGAAAGAATAAAGTTATGGTTATTTATGCTATTATTATGAATTAATTTAAAGTGTGCCATGCCATGATGCCCCTGTGACATCCTGACATTTGTAAACACAAATTATTAAAAAAATAAAAAAATAAATAACACAACTTAACGTTAACTGGTTTGTTATATTTTGCACACATTTGTCACCAAAACACACCACGAATCTGGCCGATGATTTTGCTTCATCATAATCCTTTCAATCAGGTACCAAAGCAGTGACGAAAGCTTCAGACATTATTGATCACGTGACACAGTTTCTGAAACAACGACCTACCTTTTGACCTACCTTTGTCTCAGGAGCCCTTGCGCTTACCTGATACCTACCTGTTGGAAATATTCATACCTCCTTGAGCCTCACTGCTAGATCTAGTCGCCAACCTCCATTCTGCCACTCTCCTATGCTTCCTCACACCTCAACCAACATTACCTACCTCATCTCCACTTACCTGCTTGAACTGCTTCGCTCAAAGCCAGCCTCTCCTGTGATCACTGTAAGAAACAAAAGACATTTTGCATTCTTCACTATTGAATATTCCAATGGAGAAATCTTATATACTGTATACATGCATGCTCACAATCGCACACAATCAGGGGTTCAGTTCCAGGGGTTTCTGATATACACACTATTTTTGGACTGCGTTGATCACTAAATGACTATGTGTATATATACATATATATATGTTTGGGTGTATGTATGCATACTTTTCAGCGAGGTCATAATTACTATTATATGCACATATATTTTGTTGTTGTGTTCTTTGTTTTGTCCCCCTTTTGCAGGTGTGGAGGCAGATGTGTTGTCTTGTGTTTGCTCAATATATATCTCACATATCTTCTTGTTTATCTTTCAATCTTTTTTTCACTTTTCTCCCCTTTCTTCTTTTTGGGAGGAAAAAAAAGCCACTGATGATGAAGGAACAACATAATAAAAAATATTATGTTTTCTACTGAAGTGAGAAAAAAAAAAAAGACAATGTCATTTTTAGAATAACATCCGTCATCCTGCTTTTCACTCATTGTGACTTTTCATCTTCCCACAGATCATCCACAAATGTTGAACCTGTAAATAAAAGCGAAGTACTGTATCTCTCAGTGGAACAGTTTTGGGTTCTCTCATAAAACCTGATAGAAAGTTTGAAATGAATTCATGTTATTGAAATTAGCAGTCTATGAAACGCTGGTCTAATTTAGTTTTTAAAATGTTCAAACAAAACAGAAACAGATTTGTTTTTGACCACTCTAATCTCCCTAATTTGCCCATAAGATCACTGTTGCCCCTTATTTGCCAGGAAATTAGGTGTAATTGTTCACTCTGTTTTTACATTTGCAAAACAGTTCAGCTTTTTTGTTCATCAAAGATAAGACCTACATTCCATCTGATTAGTCTGAGACAGTAGTTCATACCTTCATATCATCTTGTTTGGAGTATTGTAAACCATTCCATCTACTCTTGACTACTCAACTTGTACTATTGTACAAAATGCAGCAGCTCATCTTTTGACTGCAAAGAAAATACATGATCTCATCACACCTGTACTGCAGTGCCCTCCTAACACTGGCTGCTTGCCCAGTACAGAATTCAGTTGAAAGTTTTGCCGTTAGCTAGGAGTTTTAATGGTTTGGCACCATCTTGACAGAACTTTTGGCCTTTTACACTCAAACTACAGCAACTTTTGAACATTTCTAGATCCCAGCAAAAAGCAAATGTGACAGCATTTTCATTTGTGGCTCCCAATAACTGAACCAGCCTGCTTTTAAAAATCTAAGCTGCTCAGACTAGTGATAGATTTAAACCATTGTTGAAAACCTATTTGTTTTACTGGTTTTAATTTAGGTTGTTTTGTTTTAACTTTGTTTATATTTGATTATGTTTAATGGGTTTATTGAAGTTTGTTTTGATGAATTTAATGATCTTACCCTGTAAAGCACTTGGTTAACTGTTGTTTTAAATGTACTACAAGAATAATCTGATTTGAAAAAAAAAAAAGTTTTGACGAAATTGTATACATTTCTTTTTATTTGGAATGCTTCTAAAAGCTGGAGAATGATAATCTCATAAACCCAACTTAAAAATCTTCAATTTGACAAACAGCAGTGGATCTTGCTGACTCAGCAACTCCCTTCAATCAACATCTGATTGAGTGGTTTGCCCCATTGATTTGATGGTTCCCCACGGACCCTTTTATTTGTGCTGATACCACATGTGGTGGCATGCAGACCAGCTTGAAGTTTACCCTGTTTAATGTTTAAACAAGTGATAGTGACAGAAAAGCGCTGACTGTGTGCTCACAGGGCACTTTGTCAGGGCAAACGCTGCGCTCTCTGACGTTTTTAGAGACCAGATATCAAATGAAAACCATTTATGGGTGCACATAAATTCCCCAAGAACAAAGGCGTGTAAAAACTGATGATGCCTGAGCTTAGGTTTTTGGTCCTTCATAGATCTTTGTGGGTAGATAAGTTACTCTTTTTTATTTGTTTTAGAGCTTGCACTTATTAACCTGTGGTTTGGAGGACTTTGGTAAAAAAATTACTAAGATATTAAGAATTGAATCAAATTAACTGACAAATTGTTTTAATTCCAAAATATTGTGAGAGCTATTGATTAATGAATAACATTAAATACAAAGTGGGCTTCAACCTGTGAACAGCAGGCATCAGAATAGCACTGAAGTTTAAAGAAATATTCTGATTTGTGTTAGACGTGCAAACCTTAGCTTGTTCTCTGCGTCTGACAGGAAGTTTCAGTTATAGCTACATTCAAAAGGACATTATTTTCTTAAAATGTCACACGTAACGATCATTTGTTTTAAAACAAAATGACAATCTAATCATGCAACATGTGTAACAATAGGGATGTGATATTAAGCTTTAGCCTTTAGGAAGAAATGGACTAAATTGGACCTGGGTCGGACTCAATAATAAAGAAAATTAATACATTTTTGTATCAACACTTTACACAAAATGACGGCTCCTGTCTAAATTTATTGCTAAGACAAGACATAACTCGTATACAATACATACTCGATTCATAAAATACGTGTTTATTAGTTTTTGATGTATCTCTGGACTTTCCCTCCCCTCTTCCTTGTCCCCATGCTGATATTATTTATGTTGTAAAAATATGTAGGCAGTTCTCCACAGCTGTGCTACAAAAATAACCTTAAAGTATATTTAAACCCTCCTGACAAAGAAAAAACAGTAAAACACAAAACTTATCTTATGGACAGAAATGTGATTAGTTAGTAAAATATATGAGCAAATTAACTCAGTTAACAAATACTTTCACAGAGTTTGACAGAATTTACCAGCATAACGTCTACCAGAAAAAAATAACTCAAATACAAACAGAACTATTTTTTAATGCCCCAGCTAATTGTTTATCCTGTGTTTAATTTTAATTGGAGTGTAACTGGACTCCTTATTTAAGAACTACTTTTATATCCCCTGTTTAACTGTAATTGTTATTTTTGCAGACAAGGCAGTGGTAGAAAGTGAAGGCATGAGAACAAGTTCTGTGAGACTAAAAATACTGTGAAATCACACTGACATCTGCTGGAGACAAAGAAGCTAGCAGGTGGTTTAGGTGGAAAAAGGTGCAATAAAACAAGGTAAACAAAAGTAATCTTTGCAATCATGGCAAAGTCTTAAAATAATAAAAATGCAAAAGTAGGTTTAGAACAAAAGAGTAACCAAAAATTTTACTGAAAATACAAATAAAAGTCAATAAATACTGTACATGCCACTACTTTTCTATCCCCTTATTGAATCCTGGATACCTCAGATTTTTTTGTGTCCCTGTTTTTTTGTATCAAAGGGAATCAAATTTTAAATCGCTACTGTGATCTCTTTTGCAATGCCAGACCCACATCCTAACAATTTCTGCTGACCATGCGGATAGTTCAGCTTCTTAAAATCTATAATTTTTTTTTGAGTTGCTTTATTTGTCATTGAACATAACATCAGGGATGCAATGTAGAACGAAATACAGTTAAGAACACCCATTCAAGAAAACACACTTGACAAAACATGGGGGAACAGGTGAACCTAACAATAACAAAATAAATTTGCTTTTTAACCTTGCTGCTGGCCTTGGGTCAAAATGACTTAAGTTATGATGCACTTTTTTAAAGCAGATCATAGAACTTTAGAAGTAGCCACAAAACTCTCTGAATTTGTCAAAAAAAAGAGTAAAGCTGCCACGAGTTCAACCATAAAGAAAATAAAGTGTTTTGATTCGCTCCCTGCTGTAACATCTGTGCTTGTACCTTTCTATTTTTCACGCATTCCAGCTCCTTGGTGAGACTCACCTTAGAGGCCGAACTGCTGGGAGATGTAAATGTAAAACTTAATTGCTAACTGCTGTCTACCTTGATGAGTTGCGATTCAGCCAGTGTTTGTTGAAGACAAGCTCCTCAGCTGGAGTTTCAACAACATGCTGATGAGACAAAGTCTGTACGGAACAGAACCCCTTTTCTGCTCATTAAAACAGGCTAAATTTTAAAAGCTAAAACATCATGAAGTGATTTTGCTAAAAAAAAAAAAAGATCAAACAGGTTGAGAGTTGAAGTTTTATTTTCTTTTCTTTCATGATTTGTGCATGTTTTTGAACAAGGACATTTTGCAAAGTCTGTTCTCATTAAAAAGTTTTAAAAATAAAAAAAATAATAATAAAAACAATCACCAGATAGATGTTTATGTTCTTTTTGTACAGACAGAAAAAAAACATTACTGTTCTCTGAGAAATAGATAAACACTGTTGCTCCAAAGTGAAAAGTGCAAACTGCATGTTAAAGAACAACTTTACATTAAATTACTCTTAAATCTGATCAATCAAAGAGTTTTTATAACAAGGATTGTATGGTGTATAAGCTTATTCTTTGCACATTTTGGCTTTGTTACCTTTTCAATAAAAAAAAAAAAACGTTTGGTTAATTTAAACTGAACTCAAACAATCTAGTTCAAGCAACAGTTTTAAAATATAAAATATGTTGTTTTTATTTTTTTTTTCTTACTTTCATTTAATATAAGTACCAATATACCAACATGACTGGATGATGATCTAGAACATGTTAGAGCAAAGCTTTGAAGCTTACAATTAAACATCTTTCCATCTTTATATATCTTGCACAGTTATGTATACAACCATGTTCCTCGAGGCATTCTGTGGGGGGGAGCTCTGGGAGTATGGAGTGTCTGGGTTGCCATTAAGGTGATCCAGTACCTGTACAACCAAAGCAGGAGCTGTGTACACTTTCTTGACACAAAGTGGAGCTCATTCTCAGTGTGGGTTGGACTCTGCCAGGGCTGTCTCTTGTCTCTGATCTTGTTTGTAGTGTTTATGGACAGAGTTGCACACTCGGGGAGAGGAGGGTGTCTGGTTTGGGAAGCACTGGGTCTCATCCCTGTTTTATGCAGATGACATGGTTCTGTTGGCGTGTTCATGCCAAGACCTTCAACATGCACTGGGACGGTTCGCAGCTCCTCAGTTCCTCTAAATCTGAGGCCATGATTCTTGAATGGTAAGGGTTGGAATGCTCCCTCCGGGTCAGGGGTGAGTCTCTGCCTCAAGTGGAAGAATTTAAGTATCTGGGCGTCTTGTTCACGAGTGATGGCAGGATGGAGCGGGAGATGTATTGACAGATTGGGGCCTCATCCTCTGTAATGAGGGCATTGTTCTGGTCAGTCATAATGAAGAAAGAGTTGAGTCAAAAGACAAAACTCTCACTTTACTGGTGCCTACATTCCAACACTTCCCTATGGTCCACAGAAGTGTCTCATGACAGAACAAGATCCTGGATAAAATTGGCAGAAATTAGCTTCCTTCATTGGGTGGCCAGGCTCGAAGTAAAGCCACTGCTCCTCTGCATCAAAAGGGGTCAGGTGAGATGGCTCAGACTTCTGATTGGGACAATCAGATGTCTGAAAGCCTCCCTTTGGAGGTTTTCCACTCACATCGCACTGGTAGGTGGCCCTGGGAAGACCCAAGATTAGCAGGAGGGATGATATAACCTCTTTGGAATGGGAATGCCTCAGGGTCCCCCAGGACAAGCTGGAAAGTGTAGCTGGGGAGAGGGATGTATGGGTTTCTTTCCTAGATCTGTTGCCTCCACAACTTGACAACCGGCAGAAGATGGAGTTGAAGATATATATCTTACAGTGTAAAATAAAAAGTTAACCCTATTTACTTGAAGAGCAATAGCTTTTAAACTAGCCATAAAGTCAGTGTTTATTGTACTTAATAACAGTTCTGATTGTAAAATTATGCAATTTTCCAGTTAAAAACAAGCCTTACTGGTAATGTTCCTCCCCTCGTTTCTATTGCACAGAACATCTAGTCATTTTTACTGAACTTATCTTTTCTAGATATAGGCTAACTTCAGTCAAACTCTGCCTAAGCACTTTTCTTAAGAGCTTCATTTAATGTAAGAAAAATTAGATATTTTTCACCTTTGGTTGCATCTACGATTAGTTTCTAGTTTGCAGGAGATCACTAATCCTTGACCGTGCTCTCAGAGAAGACAATAGGTAATTTAAAATCAAAGCTTAGCATGTTGGTCAGGTTTTGCCTTGGCGGGACAGGTGCTGCCTGTGAATTTCGTTGAGGATGACGTCGTTGTTGGAGTAGTCAGATATTCCGCCGTTCCAAAACACAGAACCTGGGTGGGGAGCAAAGACAGTGTCATGTGGAGTAGTATGAATGACTTTACTGATAATGTAATGCATACTCTTGTTGTTGGTGGTGATGTTGATAGCGGAAGTGTTGTGAAAAACGAAGAGAGGATCTGAGTGGGTGACAGTGGCAGCTGTCAAATTCCTGTTCTGAGTAGCCATTCGACTCCAGTCTGCAGAAGACATTTTTATACAAAAAGACTGTTGTGATTTTGGTTGATTAAGAAAACAAATAATAATAATCGCAATGAAAGGATTTGAATGTGAAAATCCCCAGCTTGGTTGAATATTTAAACGCTCTAATTTAGATCTAGCATATTGTTGCTGTTCCCTGTATATGTGTTTTATCTTGATTAGGTTCTGAACAACAATTCAACCTAACTTGTAAAAAAAATAGTTCTCCTGATTTTGGTTAAGGTCAAATCATTTGATGAAGTTATAAGATTTGAATTCTTAAATTATTTTTTATACCCACCTGAGTTTTCAGCCAGCCGTAGTTTTCCACAACAGAGGTATGTTCTCCACTGCCTGCGAACATTTTCCTTTACAGCACAGTGGAAAATGAAGACAAAAAAACCTGTACCAAAAAATAAAGAAAGAGAAAAAATGGGGTAGTAAAAATAAAAAGATTAATATATATTGTTTACTAATACTTTGTATTCTAAAGTGCAATGTATTGAAACATATCTCACCTTGCAGAGAGTTGAATATGGAGAAAAGGTAAACAAAGGGTAGATAGAGGTTCCCCCAGGCAAACAGAGCAAACCCCCAGGTGAGGCCGAGCAGGACTATGAGGCCAATGATGCTGCGCATGTCTGTAATCAGGCCCCTGTTTGGGGACTGGTTGTGAGGGTTCTGCTTCTTGATTCGGTTCAGTTGAATCATAACAACGATGAAGACCACCAAACACAGAACAAAGATCAGGAGGAAGTAGGTGACCACGCCCACATAGAAGGCGGTGTCATTATTCAGCCAACAGCTACAAGACAACAACACAGAAAAGTCAAATGTAGAAAAACATTTAAATAAGTATTATTTTTTTCAAGTTGGTGAAACTCATTTTTTTAGCAAATGATTTTTTGTCAATGTTTACAATTGGGGTTATTGGTTAAAAAAAACATTCATGTTTGTAATATCTGGATGGTGGAGCTCATTTGAGTGTTTATGTGTTTGCTGGACAGAGTCTAAGAGCAAATCAATGAAGGCTTGTGTGCTAATTGCAGGTAAAATTTCTTTATTTCATATTAAGACAGTGTGCTTGGAGGAAATTGTACTAAATGCAAACATTGAAGTTTTGTCTCCATGGGGAATAACAGCTATTAATACATTTGTTGGGTATCTTACAAGTCATCTGTAGTTCCATCTGTGTATTTTCCATATGTAACCAGACCATAATTGTTCTTGTTTACTGCTATAACAGAAATCACCACAATGAGAGGAATACCTGCAAAAAAAAATAATAATAAAAACAATAATAATAATTAAACAATGAAAATTATTATTAAATTAGCTGAAATTTTGGAATTTAGTTAACAAGGTTTCCTACCCCAGCCCATCAAAGAGAACTTCAGCATGTATCTGCTCAGGTAGGGTGTGAACACCTGAACTATGCTCAGGTACATGTGCAGGGCCTCAAGACCTGCCCACGTGAATGTCGTCAACAGGAAGTAATGCAGGAAGAAGGCGGTGCTAATACACAGACCTGGGACTGAGTACATGGACAGCCACCCGTTCAACAAGAAGACAAGGTTAAGGAGGAGAATGGACAAGCAGAGCTGGACCAGGATCTTAGCTGGAATGTCTCTGAGCAGTTTTCTGCAAGGATCAAAATCATGCATGTTTAATATATGACCAAGACCTGAATTACTGGTTTATGTTTTCATATATTTCAACTGTTAAATGTCAACTTAAATCAAGCTGTGATGTTTCAACATGCAAAACTCAGATTCAGCTAGTCTACGTGGTAAATAGTTGGAATGCTTACTTAAATAACAAATATGTCAGCAAGGTGAGGGCTAGAAAAACACAAGAAATTCCACATCCAATGTAGGTGATGAAAGTCAGAATTTGTGCCTGCTTATGGTCAGTTATACCCTGCCTGGATAAATCCTGTTTTAAAGTAAAGACAAGCACATCAAGCAGTGAACACAAAGGTAAAAAAAGATTACCTTGTTCCTCAATACTTTTAGTAATTTCATTTAATTTTCAAAATGTTGTAACTCTGATCAAGAGAAGAACTAATGACATTTTCACTTTATGATCACAGCAGCAAACATGCAGTAAAATACCATCAGTATTGCAAAAGATGTCAGATGGTTGCAGCTGCAGTTTGTGTACTCAGGAGTGGCACTGACAAGAAAGCAGCCATCAGATCTCCATCCTCCTTTACGGCCTAAATGGAACAAACAGGATGTGTTGGCAAATTGAAAGGTAACCTTATTTTAACAATTCTAAAAGCAACTTGGCTTTTGTTTTTGTTTTGTTTTTTATTTTTGAATGAGCTTTTTCAAAGTTAAAAGTGTGGCATTTCAAGCTTTTAAAAAAAGACCATCATTAAACAGTAAAGAGGTCTCTTTTTTCAGGCTTCCAGAACTTAGAATGCAGTTTTGATTGGATCCCTTCTTGCTTTCAGAACAATGTGCACATCAGTGCATGTGACCAAATCATTTATTTTTTATGTGAGATAGACCAACACAAACCCTAAAAACACCCAACAGGCAGTGTTGTATAAAGTTTCACAAAGTAATGCTTGAGTAAATTCACACACATCTTACCATAAAATTAATTCGGTAAAAGTTAAAGTCTGCTATAAAAGTCTTGCTTGAGTAAAGGTTTTAAAGTTGTTGACATTTACTGTATCTAAGTATCAAAAGGACATTTCTGACATAAAATGTACTTAAGTCTTAAAAGTAAAAAGGTAAAAAAAGCCACAGTATATTTGCCTCAGTCATCTCCATACTATGCTACATACGTCTGCTATGTCCTGCTGGATTGTGACATAGTGTTTGTCATAGTGTGATGGGTCAAGTACAAACCAAAAGGGTGTCAGAACTGTATATATACATTTCTCATAATAAGAAGTAGAAAGTACAGAAAACTGCATGAAAATATAAAGAGGAGTAATAAAAAAAATACTAGTAATGTATTTCTACTTAAGTATTTTACCTTGTTACTTTACAACTCTGCCACCAAGGAGAGTGACATACAGTACATGAGAGTTCAGCTTGTGCAAACAGAGCAACTTACTGCATTTTTAAAATATAATGCCCCACACTTTTATATTTGAATTGAAAACTCCTCAGCTACCTTCAAAATACAGGAAAGTACATTTCCTGGAAATGACACAAACTACTCTTAATGGACCCATATGTTTATACTCACTGTTCAAGGTGAAATCCCAGAATACACATGATCTATTGCTTGCCTACAAACCAAAAAAAAAAAAAGTATCACAAGTAATTGTCAATTGTACATTCAAAATAGTTTCCAAAAAATGTGAAAAATGTATTCCTTTAAATATCA
Organism: Cynodonichthys magdalenae; assembly: GCA_031762555.1. Lineage (NCBI taxonomy): Eukaryota > Metazoa > Chordata > Actinopteri > Cyprinodontiformes > Rivulidae > Cynodonichthys > Cynodonichthys magdalenae. The sequence continues at coordinate 167,072 of JARVJO010000165.1, read as the reverse complement.
CTTATCTTGTTCATAACTCCCTCTATTATGCATTTATAAATAAACAAATACTCACTTGCACAGGGTTATTGTTTCTGATTGCAAACATGATGTTTTCCTTCAGATTGCTGATTGACAGGTTGGCCACACTAGACCCCAGAACTGGACTAACAACAGTTTGGTTGTCTAAAGCTGCATCCTGTAAAAGATAATATTACATACTGAGGAGCAATTAAAAGGAAGGGTCATAGACACTTCACATTTGAGGACTTTGTCCACTGAGACACAATCTTTACTCTGGTCTAAAATTGAAATGAATGCAAGATCTGTGTAGCAGAGTACAAAAAAATCTCACGTTTGAAATAAGAAAGCAACTAATATTTCAGCAGCAGAAATGTACCATAAAAAATGAATTTTTGGTGTAGAAAGTAAACTGGACTCTGCTGGCCCGCCTCTGCTCTTCAGGATTTAGACCAGCTGTAAGAGATGAGGGTAAGTATACTGAGCCCAATGTAGACCCTGACCTTTTTAACCGGGACCTGCTGAGAGCACGGAGCTGAAAAACAAATATAACAGAAAAAGAAAAATTACATAGAAGGTAACTTTATGACCCAAAGTTTTAGGCTACACCTGATTGTTGTTGATTTTAGGCATTTCAGTCAGATTTTGAGCTCAGTCCCTTATTTCCAGTGATAGGTAATCATAATGCTTCAGCAAACCAAAATATTCTGAACGCTGTCATGCTTCCAAGTTTGTGGACATCTCTTTTCTATTCAAACACTGCTGCCTGCTGCAAAAAAGCAAGGCCTCTAAAGACTTTATTTTTCAAATACAGTGTGGAAAAAAACTTGACTGGCTTGCACAACCTATCCTCAACCTAGTAGAGCACCTTTGGAATCAACTGGAATGGAGTTTGAGAGACAGATTTTCTTGCCTAATATGTCAATTTTGGTCATAGTGTTTGCATTTGATTAGACAATACCCTTTTTTTTACAATAACCTTGGCAACATATGGGCACTTATCATTTAAAATGAGATAAAAAACTGTAAATTTGCTGTAATAGAGTTGATGAATACTGCACTAACATTTGAGTTACCTGGATATTATCAGTGCTAACAATGTCCATAGAAGTTGTTGGAAAGTTGGTTCCATCCACTGTCCTGACTGCAAGAACCAATGAAGCTGAGGACAGGATCGCCCTGTCACCTGTGACCTCCAGTTTAAAGCCCAGAGTATCCACCAAATTAATTAGTCTGTCAGGAAATAAAACACAAAACATACATGGGGTGGACTTATGCACTGAGCAACCCATTCTCACTCTCAACTCGTCACATATTGACGCTTGGTCAAGTACCGCCTGCGTCCAGTTTTGACGCGTCGGGTATCTCCCTCGCGTCAGTTATTGATGAGATGAGATGGAGGAGGAGCGCGTTGTCATATTTTTGAGAAGAGTAGGAAATGCAAGACAACTAACCATCCCAGACCTTAAACTGAACATCTATCAGCCCTTTACATCCTATCCCTTACCCCAGTACCTAAAATAACCATTAACCCTGATCCTTCATATTAACCATTTTTAAAAGTGTAGAGAATGTGTGACAACTAACCATCCCAGACCCTGAATTTACCTTGTATTAGCCCTATACACCCTATCCCTGACCCCAGTACCTAAAATTAACCATTAATCCTGATCCCTAATATTAACCATGGACCCCAACCCAAAGACCCCTATGTGGCGCGAACCCGGAAAAGCTGCTGGAGTCAATAACTGATGCCAGGGGGTTACCCAATGCTTTAAAACCCTGCCAAACCTGTTAGCCGATTGAGAAAGAGCTGATGAATTCCCATTCATCAGGTTGTTGATAATATTGGTGATTTTTTGTCCCACTGATTGAGCTACTGAGGGGCCTTCCAGAAGTTTCTCTAGATCGTCCAACAAATTAGACACCTGAAACACACATTAAGGTATAAACATACACTGTAAATTTGAATCAAGCTATTATCACATTACTTAAATTTAGTTGTATTTTCACCTGAGAGGAATTTAGTTGAGTTGCATTTTGAGTTTGAGACAATAGCTCATTTGCTTGTTCATCTTCGTTTTTTTTCTTACTTGCAGTGGTCTCTTCTCTAGTCTCTAAAGTAGTTGCCTTACCTTCAAAAAGTCAATCAACAAGTTATATGTCTCAGTCTGAATTTCTTAGAGCAAATAAGCTTTCCTAATTTGGTCAGCAGAAATAATTCAAAATAGGTAAATAAACAATCAAAAAAAAAAAACTTCACTTACTGGACATTGTAAAGATTGTTGTGGTGGGAGAAGCAGTTTGGAGAGTTGATGTGGTAGAAGTTTTAGATGGTGCAGTAGTGTTATTTTTATCAGCTGGGTTATGAGTGGTCATTGTAGTTGCAGATTCAGTTAAAGCAAGAGATGCATCAGCTGTAGTTGTTAGGTCACTTTGTGCTTTGGTTGTATGGATGCTGCCGTCAACTGTGGATTTTTTGTTGTCTGTTATGTCAGTCACTCTAACTGTGGTGTATTTTGCAGTGTGGTTATCAAGTGAAGCTTGTGTGGTTTTATTCATATTGTCACCAAAAGAAGTTGTAGTTGAGTCTTTTATGTGTGTGGTGTCAGTCGCACTGGTGGCAGCAGAAATCAATGTGTTCGTACCTGCAACAGTTGTGTTCCGTTCTGGCTCCCTAATTGGGACAGTTGTTATAATTGCAGTTGTTTTACTTTGAGATATAGTGGCAGGGGCTATAGTTACTGATGTTGTGTAATTGTTGGAGTGTGTAGCTGCACTGTAAGCAATTGTAGAATCACTAGGTCTATTGTACATGACTGTATCATTGTTGCTGGGTGTTTTCGTACTATAAGTTGCCGTGTGACTGGTTAAAAGGGTGGTAGGAGTTGTGGCACTGTGTAATGTTGCATAATTGCTAGGAGCTGCAGTTGTACTGTAGATTGTTGTAGCATTGACCACTTGTATGCCATTTTTACTGGGTGTTGTGTAACTGTTGCTTGTTGTTGTGTTGTATGCTGTTGTGTAATTTATGCTAGATGCTGTCTTATTGTTCATAGACGGGTAATTGTTGCTGGGTGTTGTTGCAAAGTTCTCTATTGTGTCATTTTTTATGGGCGTTGTAAACATTGCTGTGATATTGCTGATTTGTGTGTAATTATTTGTGGGTGTTGTTGCATTAAATCTTGATGTGTAAAGACTGCTAGTTGTGGTAGTAATGTTAGAGTTTGTTTGAAAGTTGTGTGATGGAGCAAAGTACATTTCTGTGTGATTGCTGCTGGGAATTTCTGTATTGTATGTTGTCCTGTAGTTGTTGCTGGGCATTGTAGTGTGTTGTACTGTTGTGTGGGTGTTGCTGGTTGTTTCATTGTTTGTAGTATAATTTTTATGAAGTGTTGTAGCAGGGTATAATTGTGGGTCATTGTTGTCGGGTGTTGTAGCACTGTATGGTGCTGTATCAGTTTTGCTGCGTGTTGTTGTACTAAACAGTTCTGAGTAAATGTGGAATGTTGTAGCATTAAATTCTGTTGTGTGGACATCTATAGGTGCTGTAGTGTTGAACATTGCTGTTGTGTGAATATTGCTGATTAGGGTTGCATTATTTGTTGTTCTGTAACTGTCACTGTGTAAAGTAACATTTTGTATTGTAGTTAGAATGTTGCTAGGTAATGTCTCATTGTGTATTGTAGTGAGGATGTTGCTGGGTGATGTATCATTGTTTATTGTAGTATAACTGTTGATGGGTGTTGGAGCATTTTGTGTTATAGTGAGGTTGCTGGGTGATGTATCATTGTGTATTGTAGTATGAACAATGCTGGATGTTGAAACATTTTGTGTTGTAGTGAGGATGTTGCTCTGTGATGTATCATAGTGTATTGTAGTATAACTGTTGCTGGGTGTTTGAGCATTTTGTGTTATAGTAAGGGTGTTGCTGGGTGATGAGTCATTGTGTAGTGCAGTATAACTGTTGCTGGGTGTTGGAGCATTTTGTGTTGTACTGAGGATGTTGCTCTGTGATGTATCATAGTGTATTGTAGAATAACTGTTGCTGGGTGTCGGAGCATTTTGTGTTGTAGTGAAGATGTTGCTGGGTGATGAGTCATTGTGTATTGTAGTGTGAACGTTGCTGGGAGTTGGAGCATTTTGTGTTGTAGTGAGGATGTTGCTGTATGATGTATCATTGTGTATTGTAGTGTGAACGTTGCTGGGTGTTGGAGCAATTTGTGTTGTAGTGAGGATGCTGCTGGGTGATGTATCATTATGTATTGTAGTATAACCGTTGCTGGGTATTGGAGCATGTGTTGGAGTGAGGATGTTGCTGGGTAATGTATCATTGTCTATTGTAGTATAACCGTTGCTGGGTGTTGGAGCAATTTGTATTGTAGTGAGGATGTTGCTGGGTGATGTATCATTATGTATTGTAGTATAATTGTTGCTGGGTGTTGGAGCATTTTGT
>JARVJO010000165.1:128209-143850 GCA_031762555.1 Cynodonichthys magdalenae | reverse complement strand
ACCAGTCTCCTTGAGAGGGGTTGGACACTCTTCCACTCTGGAGTTGCCCATGCTGAGAGGCGCCGAGCAGGAGTGGGTATACTTATTGCCCCCCATCTCGGTGCCTGTACGTTGGGGTTCACCCCGGTGAACGAGAGAGTAGCCTCCCTCCGCCTACGGGTGGGGGGACGGGTTCTGACTGATGTTTGTGCCTGCTGCCCCCGCGACCCGACCTCGGATAAGCGGAAGAAAACGGACGGAGGGACGGACATTCAAAGCCCTAGTTGAGTGTCGTTGAGTGTTACTGTGTTCCTGAATGTTACAAAACTCTGTTCAGTCACGTCATTCAATATGAATGAATGTGGTTTGTCTTTCACTTAAATACTCCTATTCAGGTACGAGTCCCTCATAACAATGTCTAATTGGGTGTATTATGTGAATACAGACTGTTTATGTGGTCAGCGACCTATTTGAACGGCAAGTCATCCCTAGATTAAAATCAAATCAAAATTAATTCAAACTTGTCCATGTTAACAATAGACAGTCTCTGCATGGAAATGAATGCAAAAACTAGCTATATTATTGCATGGGAACGCGTTATCGCGTGGCCACATGATAATTATTGCGTGGGAATACGTTACTTTTGCGATGATAATTTATTTTCCACCATGTCACCGGATGGGCTCCGTAGACATTTAAATGTTTATGAATGAAATATCTTTTCGTGTGTGGTGTGTTGTCTCTTGCCATGTGGCTGTACACCACACACTGTAGGCCCAAACCTGATCCATGATTTTTTATCCTCACGTGTGTTGTATGTTGGGGAATCATGGTATTTTGATAATTAATGGGTAACTGAACACCTTTTCTGTCCTCTGTAAAGAATCTTGTTAAGACTGATTCTGAAAACATACAAATTACAGTTGTAGAAATACCCAATTATGTGTCTCTGCAGTACATTGAGATAGTTTCTTGGTTTGTGAGCAGAGTTCTTTGTGTGGCCGGAGTTTGGAAAATAGGCAGAGGCTCTTAAGTAAAGTTTGGTAAAACCATGATTGGTTGGATTGACTTGTCTTGCGGGGCAAGTTAAAAGATGAAGTCATGGTAATTATTGTGAAAATGTAAATATAGATTATTCTTGGCAGTTTAGACCGAGCTACACAAACATTCCATCTGCCCCGGCTTCTTCAAACCTCACCCAAGAAAGTAAATTTAACCAATCACATATTTAACAAAGTCCTCCCACAAAAGTCAAACAGACCAATTATGTCCTACACAAACTCCTCCCACACAACAAGAAACTTCCACTTAGTGACTGCAGAGACCCCTTTCAGGAAATACCATCTAGAACTGTATAACTTTCATGATATTAACCCAGTAACACGGCTTTGGACTCCGTAAGGTACACGTGGGTACATTATTCTGTTTATTTTTTTTCTGACATGAAAAATGATGGTACACACCAAACAAAAACAATCACAGCATGACAGACACTTCTCCTGCTTGCCATTTAATTCCAATAGTATCCCCAAGTGTGATTGTTGCATATTATTCAATGTTTAATGGAAGTCCAGCTGGGATACAGAGGCCAGATTTGTCCAAGACTAATTGCTGGTTCAGTTACTTGATAGCGCATGCAGCCACTTCAACAAGCTTTGATTAAGCTAGAACAAATTGGTCACTAAGCAGCAATGGGAAAGAGGACTTAAAGTTGTATATTTTAATTTTGTTCATTATTATCAGTCTTTCATGATTCACCTTTCCCCTTTCAATTCAATGTTAGGTATTACAAAACTTGTTTAACCTGCTAACTAATAATGTTTTGTTTTTTGCTTTTTTACTTCTTTGGGTTTTTTTTTCCAGTTTTCTCATGTAAAATCAACTTTGAGTTTTATATCATGTTATAATGTCATCCTCTCATCAAAAACATACCCAGAGTCTTGCTTTGACTCATTCATGAATGTTTGAGAAATCCTGTGCTGTTATGAGGCAACCAGGCAGAAGAGCAAAAACGACCAGTTGGGTCTAGAACAGCGTTTTGGTAACATCTCTTCTGGGCTGGGTCTCTGAACTGAGTTTCCTCATCACAGAGCACACCTCCCCACCCCCCCGGCCCACCCCGCGACTCCTGCAGGCTCTCAGCAGCAACAACTATCAAAACACCTGGTGAAAACTGTGTGTCTGCTGAGCTCCAATACTAACCACTTCTCCCTTCAGTCCTTTTCAAATTAAAAATACTTTTGAGGAAATGTATTTTCAGATGCCAAGTAAACTACACCGAGCCCCTGCGACTCCTGCAGTCTATCGGCAGCAATTAGAGTAAACAAGCGTGGTTTTCCTTTCCAGTTAAGCTGAAAAACAACTCACGTTGTCTTGTTCACATCCTTGTTTGGCCAATGTGTTCAGATTTGTAACTTACAGTATATTATGATCAGTACGTGTGTCTGTGAGGATGACTGAAATAATCTTACCAGCTGAAATGTCCTCTCTGTAATCACTCCGGTTCTTTAGAAAACATGCTTTCCAGTCTGACTACAGGGTTCATATGTATCCTGAGATGCAGTTTTCCAAAACAGATATTGTATGATGTTGCTTCTTTTTTAAATTATTATTACAACAAAGTCTGCTCCAGGCTGTAAACAGAGTCCTGTAGAGAAGTGGCTTTGGTGACGTGATGAAATGGGCGGGACAGAAGCGGAAGGAGGTTCTTAAAGAGACGGAGACCAAGTTCAAGGTGTTTAGAAACGGATTTGATGAGAAGTCATGTTTATTTTTTATATAAACAGCATTTTAATAGCAACTAAAGGTGACATAGTTACTTTATTATGGTATAGAATTTAAAAATATGCCCGAGAAACACATAATATTGCACCTTTAAGATTGAAGTTTTTTTAAGGCAATCCACTTTAATCATAGCTGTATTTGAAATCATTAGTTCATCAATTCAGTCAATTTCATCAAAGTGATTTTGCTCAAATGTTAAGATGTCAACTGCTCATAACCTTTTTACATAACCCTGCTTTAAAAGAGCTGAACAACTGCTTTAAGTAAAACAGAGCAACAGTTTCTACATCCATAATTATGGGCAATCGAAACTGCCACTGTTGATGAATCTGAGTTTCTAAAGAAGGCTTGACACTGCTCAGATAGTAAACACAGCTCCCCACTCATTATCATCCATCTCACTTCCTTCCTCCTAGTTTCTTAATCAGCGAACACCCTACTGAGACACACTCGCAATAACCAATGGACAAATCAAAACGGTTTTCTAATTGATGTGAACTGATGAGACCGCCGCTGGTGTTGCCACAGATACAAATCATTAATGGAACCCCATCCCACCACCCACCCCCATTGGTCACTGTAAGACAAACTGGGAGTCACGTGCATAAATAAATGCACACAGGGCATCAAGTTAAACGGTCTCATGTAACACAAAATGAGTTGCCATGGAAACTGCTGAGATGAATGAAATGTGATGTGTGCCATTTGGGTATAATAGCAAGTCCAGAGGGAGAAAAAAAGGAAGTTAAAGGACAAGCTTTTGCTGATAATTTATCAGCCTTATCTTATCTTACACTGTCAGCAAGATCAATCCCCCCCCCCCCCCTCTCTCTCTCTCACACACACACACACACTTTACTTATCAATCATGGAAAACTAAAAAGATGCATCACAACGTTTCAGAGTTTTATTATAACCTGTCACAATGAAGTAAACAGAGAATTAATTATGATCTCATCACACAAGTCATCATAACTCACAATTCTTCACAGTAAATTACAAAACATGTTATATTTTAAGAAAACACAGCAGATCATATTTATAGTAACAGTATTGTTGATATATTTACATGTTGATCAGAAAACCTTGCATTATATGCACCGCAGAGCTGCATTTAGACCTTTTGTCTTTTTTTCCAGACCTTAATTAGATTTTTGGTAAATGGCTTGAACTTATATAGCACCTTTTCAAATCCCCAAGGCGCTTTACACTTCAGACATTCACCCATTCACACACACATTCAAACACTGATGGTGGTAAGCTCCAGCCACAGCTGCCCTGGGGCACACACTTACTGACAGAGGCGGGGCTGCCATGCACCGGCGCCACCTCTGACCACCATTGGTAGGCAGGCGGGTGAAGTGTCTTGTCCAAGGGATCGAACCGGTGACCATCCTCATAATTTCCTCATCTGATTTGCAGAACTTTTGACAGATCTGCACTTTTTATTTTGTATTTTTTTTACACTATTGTCAAAATAAACAATTAGGGCAGAATCCAGCTGTGTTAAACTTCCAATTAAAATTTATTCTAAATTAAATAAATCAATATGTTTTATTATTGTACAATCATCAAAAAATAGTCAAGGTTGTGTTCTAAATCAGTTATTTGGCTTTTTTTTCATAGCTATTATAATTTGGGCCTGATTTGGTGATATTTATAGAGTTTTAATTCATGTTGTTTTGAATTTGAGATTATGTTTGATTGTCAAAATGTACCATAATATTTAATAATTGTTTGGGATCAAGAATATCTACTCCACTAACAAAAAAAAATAGCTGATGTACCATCAAACTAATTAAAAAAATACTAGTTCACTTTCAGGATTTTACCTTAATTTACAATGAAACAACTTAAACAACCAAAAGTCAATAAAAAATATGTTTTGACTGCTGTTTGATAACTTTTATTTTTTAAGAACATTTTCCCTGCACCAAAATTTTAGGTAAGAATAGATATTACACAGGAATAAGATTAAAACATAAAGCACAAGAACAAAACAAAAGTCAGACCTAACAAACAAAATGTTGGTTCTAAAATCTTCAAAAATAACACGTGGACCTGGTCTTATATAGTTCAAAGTTGTATTAAGACTTTAAAAACATCCAGTGAGTTATTGTTTCAGTGTTGATTTTCAAATTTACCTAAAGATAGAAACACATATAAAAAGAATAGATTCAAAATTTTTGGTTTACAGTGTTCATAAACCTATGCAGTGACCTAAAACATTATTTTATTCTAGTTATATTTGAAATGTAGCTGCTTAATGAATGGAAAATTACAGTATTTGTATATTTACAGTAATAGATACATTTTCAAGGCTCTGAGTTCTTTTAACTTAATAAATATCTGTTTTGGTAAAAGGTTCAGAGGAAGCGACTCATCTTTATTGTTCCTTCATTATGGAAACTGTCTTAACAATGTTGTCAAATCTTATCGGTCTTTCCCCTCAGACAGTCCAGGCCTGAGGCAAAGATTCAGTGTCACACTGTGGTCAGAGATCACCACACCCGGCAGGACTGCGCTCCTCGGTTCATCACTGATGACTCAGGACAGTTGAATGCTTTCCGGAACTCCTTGTAGTTACTCATTGCTCCAATGACTCTGTATGGTGATAACATTGAGTCAGATTGGAGGGATGTCTTATGTGTAGTTGTGTGTGCATTTTGTGTATGATCACCTGTATTTTGGTGGACTGTGAGCTCCATTCTGAATCTGCTCTCTGGCTGCTTCGGGTCTGTATGAATTACATCTCACCTGCATGGTACAAACATATGTGACCCATCAAACCAGGAACTGAGTTGGATTTGCTCAGAGTAAACTAGGCACATTATCAGATTATTTTAAGCTACAGTTTCACACTTAGATAATCCATATATGCTTCATTCTTTGGTTTTTCTGTTTCAAAATAAAACAAGAAAAAATGAGTAATTGGGTGGGTTTTTAAATTTTTTTTTAAACTAAATTCGAAAAAATACAGTTAGCAAAGAAAATGTTTTTTATTTTTTATTAATTTCAGTGATTAAAGCAAAGAAAAGCTTTCCATTTTCATAGTGAACCATTTGGGACCTTCTGGCCAAATCATGGCCTGAACTCATTTGTGTCTTCATAAGTTGTGCTCGACACAAACCTCCTGATACTCGTAACAGAGTAATGTGGCACTCCATGACGACGCAAAGCACTGCTTATTTCAAAGTGTGTTTATCCGCTCTCAAAAAGTTATATAATCAATGCAGAATAAGGTTTGAGTGTGGCAATGCTGATAACTTTATGGTTTCCATTTTTAAGCTGTTGGCTGTAAACTCTTCTTTGGTGGATTCCATCCTTTCTGGTATCACTACATATAAAAACAGCAACTGTATATTTTAGTTTGGAGTTAGACAGCTGAAGCAAAAACCAATCTGTGGATTTTTAATTAGATTGATTTTGCATTTTACATTTAGGATTTAAAAACAGAAAAAAAAAATGGAGTTGTTTTCTTTTTGAGACTTTGTTTTGAAACGGATAAACCAAAGAGCAAACCATAGCCGGGTTATGAATTCTAGATCATCCTAATATTACAAGTGGTTCCAGAATATGGCTTTCACTGATTTTTATACACCTAATAATTTGCACAGATTCAAAATAACACTTCTAATCCCCTAAAATTCATTTTCTGTAAACTTTATTCATTTAATTGCTTAACTTTTATTTGAGACCAATATTGCACCATTTTTTATTTCAGAGATCAAATTTTACATTGATTAAAGCTCCTCAGCTAAAAAAAAAATATAAACATTAGTGGAAACTTGCACCCTGACTACAGCTCAGTTCAGACATGAAGGTCTATCCTTACGTGTGCGTAGCTCAGGAAAAACAGCTGATTGTTGTTCAGTTCCACTCCTGGCAGCAGAGGCTCCTCCACACCTCCTCTGCTCTCGTCCACCCACCGCCTGTAAGCCTACACACAATCACAAAAAGAAACATTTTCTCACCTTGACTTTCTAATGGAATGGGTATAAGTGAATCATGCTGAAGTGGGTGTAACTAATTATAGTTCTCTTTTTTTTAATATACAATAGGTTAAAATGTCTGCTCTTAGAAAGGTCTATTAAGCAGCTCTTTTGGTGATTCTCTTGAATTTACATACCCTGAATGCTTCTCTTATTCCCCCGTTGTCTGCTATGTTTTCTGCTAGTGTTCTTTTACCGCGCACCTGCAGCACACACACATTTCAGATCATCAAAGATAACTTGGGTAAATGCTAAATGGTTAATGACCCGTTGTGCCACAGTTAGCGGCAACAACCGTAAGCAAGAATTTGCAATAGTTGGCAATAATTATTTCACATTTACTCCAGATGTAGCATGAAGCTCAAAAAAGTTTTGCTTTTGTGTTGTCAGGCAGGAGTACACAATTTTTCCAAAGTCTTGGGCATTATGAGAATATTTTTTGGCGCAAATGAGAGATGGGCATTTGTGTTCATTTGATACGTGTTGGTTTTGGCCAACTTTTCCACGGAGGCCATTTTCACCCTTTTTTGCTTTCATAGGACTGAATCATAAACTTGACCTTAAATGAGGTTAGGCTTGCAGAGCTTTGGACGTTGTTCTGTGTTCTTTTAGAACCTTCTGGATAATTTGACAATGCGCTCTTGGAGTAATGTTGGTTGGCCGGTCCCACATAGGATGGTTCATTAATGGTTCCACGTTTTCTCCATTTGTAGAAAACAACCTTTTGGCAGTAATCAGGTGTGAGTGTGCACAATTACTGCAGGGGGAGCCATGTTGGTTTGGATAGTGTCTTTCTCTTAATAATTAAATCTTTTTTTTTTTTAACTGTAAAACATGTAGCATTTACTTGTTATCTTTGTCTGATGTTGAAATTTCTTGATCGAAAACATTTTGTTGAAAAAAAAGGGAAAAACTGAAGACATTTTTCACAGTACTGCACAGTAACTTACAAGCATCAAACGTTATGTTTTCTCACATTTAATCCAGCTTGCTCCCAGTAATAGTTGTTGTACTGATCAATCATACACTGAGTTTTCTCAGTGAACGCTGCCACAGAGGACGTACTCCACCACTGGTCCAAATTGCCATTTTTATCATATTTGCGACCTGTTAAAAAAACAACAGTAATTCACTGAGTTTTATTTCTCCTATGCTGTACAGACTTTTGTTAAAGTCATTGTTGTCTTTTGCTTTTACCGTTGTTGTCAAAGCCGTGAGTTAACTCATGCCCAACTATCACCCCAATGGCACCGTAACTTAAAGATCTGTAAAGCAAAATATTAAGAGCATGATTATTGAAGAACAATACAAGGAAATTATACTGAATAAAACATATTAAAAGATCTGTGAAATTATTTCATCAAAGAAACTTAATTCACAAAGAACTAGAAATTGCAAGATTAAATAAAAAAGATAATTTCAGTTTAGCCATTAAACAGGCAACAATCAATCGTTATCAAGCAGCTAACAAACTTGAGTCGTTTTGTTTCTTGTTTGGTAATTTTAAATTTGATCGCATAGTGATGAAAGCTAAATGTTAAGAGAAACTGCAATTAAAACAAGCAAATAAAAGATTTAAATGTTTTTTAATGGATATTACAAACAAAATAACTTTTATGACATTAAAAACAAAGTCATGAAACAGCATTTCAAGCTGTTTTACTATTTTGAGAGGTTCTTTTTTTCTAGCTTCTGTGGAGAACAAATCATACAATTCTGCCCTCTAGACAGGTTGAGTTTCTGCAGCTCATGTCAGAAAAATAAAATCAGCAATTACTTATACTGAGAAAAGTACACATAAAGGATCTTCTTTAGTGTGGTAGAGCATGTCGCATTTATTCAGTCTCACCTTGGATACTCTCTTCCCCAAAAGAAGGGTTTTTGAAGCTCTCCTGCAGGGAATCCTACAAAAAAAAAAAAAAAAATCAGGAAACGGGCTTTAAAAAAATCTACCCCCCCCCCCCCCCCAACCTCTAGATATTTTTGTACTTAAAGATAATTTTCAAAATCTTATATTTTCCAAAAACAGGGAAAAAAATCATCTACCTTAAACATTTTAGAGAGTAATCTTACTGATTTGATTGGTTGATGAACTGTAGAACGCGTTAACAGTTGTTGGGTTTGTAAACCACCTGAGGACAAAAAGACAAAAAAATAAATTAAATTTAGTAGGAGTGTGAAACACAACAACCCACAAAGTGAGTATCCACTCACTCTGTTCGTGGGACGCTCCTTCTCAGCCAGTAGATATCAGACTGGGCAATAAACTTCAGTGTCTGCATCACATTACCGTAGTAATCCTTTTCACTAAAGTCCAGCTAAAACACACACAAAGGTAAATGAGTTGATATTTTCTCATCATAGCCAACCTAACTTAACACAGGTTCACTTCCTCTTAAGTGTTATTTTTACAGTGAATAAGTGGAGGAACAAATAATATTTTATCCATTTTAGTTTTTCCAAAAAGTTAGAAGTCAGACAATGACCATGAAGTTTATCATGTTTATCTTTGTAACTGATTTTTTTTTCATATCCATCTGTGTTTTTTTAAAAAGTCCAAATTTAAACACATAAACATGACTAAAACAAACAACAGTGCCTCACAGTTATAATTGATAATCTTTCACTGGTGTCACACAAACCTGTTTCAGATCTTCACAGAGGTAGGTATCATTCAAAATAAACTCTGGGTATCCAACCTTAGCCAGGACTGCATGAGCCTTTATAGTATAAAAAAAAGTTTGAAACACATAACTATAAATAATATTGTAACAAAATTTGTTGAGTTAATTATGAGTTTGCTAAATTAATATACTAGAAAAAAATTTACAGGTAATAGAGAGGTGACAGAACAATGTTTGTGTTTCCCACTAATGAGTTTGGAATGACAAAAATATAAGACTTATCTACTGATGTGAACTCTTCTGTGAAGTTATAATACTTGTAATTTACAATTAATTTCTGATTTATTAGATGATAGATAGCGTCTTTTGACTGATAGCTAAGGGCTTGTTTACCTTTTCAATGGCTCTCGTTTTAGTTTGTTGATCCATCCAATCATTTTCCTTCTCCAGAATGTCAATAAAAGCCCAACGGATGCCGTCAATCAGCTCCTCCATCTGAAACGTAAAGTTAAATTGTGCGAACAACACAAATTATTACATTTATAATAAAATTTGGAGAAAAAAACCAATACATCTATACAGAAGAGTTGCTCACACAATAAAAAAATAATATAACAATATAAAAATAGCTAAAGTGCTCAGTCTGAATGTGACATTTCTTTAACACAGATTTGTAATATAAATACACAAAACATTTTTTTTCAATAATATCTTATAAAGACCATACCCACCATGTGTTTCTTGTCCTCCTGAAAGTGAGTGTTGACAAAAAGGCGCCCGGTGGCGTAAGCAAGGGCGTTCTCAACATAGTTAACACACTTATCCCAGCGAGGGGTCAGAGAGGTGGTTCCAGTGGTGACCTGATGAGTGTGCAGAGGTTAAAGTTTCAAGATGATGTCTCTACATTTAGAAACAAACAATTAATTAGTAGTAAAAGTTTATCAAAAGGTGGAAGCTCAGCTTCAGTCTATTTATGATTTCAAATGAGAAAATTAACATCATAATGAGCAATTTACTTGTAAAGATAATATATGTTCATATTGTAAAAGTTTTGAACCGTAACTGAACTTTCACTATGTTTAAAAGACAACAGTGAGACTCAGTATACAGCAGTAAACCTAACAGCTCAATAGAAACAAACCAAATGTAAATCTCATAGTAAAAAGGTTTCAACTACAACTTGACAATTTCACCTTATACTCATAATGTATTGTAGCTCATAATTAAGTTTTCACATGTGAATTTAAATTAACTCTACAATCTTGTTTTATTATTATTTTAATTGTCAGTATTAATGTGTCAAGTGCCACTTGTTTGAAAACAGCGTCTATAATATGAAAGTAACCAGTTAAACAGAGCCATCTGTTGGTGTGGTTTGTAATTGTAGTCACCTTTTACCCACTCAGAATGAGATTCTTATGAGTAAAATAAATACTGAGAATTAGGCTTAAAACAATGAAGAAAAAAAAAAGATTTTGGTTATTTATAATTATATATACACAAATCAGGGGAGTAATAATAAAAATATTCCATTTTTTTCACAAATAGTTAGAATCAGTGATCAACAGCATTTTAATCTTTAGATGATACAGTACGTAGCATACAGTTGGCTTCTTCCAGAACATCAAAACTTACCAAATAGAAACATTCCAAGTCATGTAATAGTGCTTTTCAAAATAAATGTAAAGAAAATTTCATCAGAAAGTTGATTTTTATTTTTTTTTTTGGTAGCTGCTGGAAGAACTAACCCGAGCAAAGTCAAGGTATCTGTAGAGGAAGCGCCGGCTCAGAGTGGTGATCCTCGAAAAGACCGTCCTCCATTGGACGTAGTTGGCTACTGTTCTAAAGAGACACAGAGACATTAATTAAATGTGATCTCATCAATAATAAAACACCACTGTGAGACCACTCAAACATGTGTGTAGCCTCTACTACTTGAGTGTGTGTGTGTGTGTACTAACTATTTGAAGATCAAATTAAAAATGAGGAATTTCTTTTGAAAGCAAAAACTTTGCTGATATAAAACAGACTAAAAACTACACATTACTCAAATGATTTGTTTTCGTACTAATGAGAATTAAAGGTCTGATTAAAAAAAAAGGTCTACATTTCCTTTTAAATAATGTAGAATAAAACAAAGCTTAAGATAAAGTCTATGGATTTGTAATGATCTTAACAAAACCCATTGGTAATTAAAATGGACACAGATTTACATGTGCATTACTACAACTACATGGCTACTATTTATTTCAGCATCATTCTTATGTCTAGTGGGATTATTTTCTCATTATCACTCTCTCTGAATGATGCCAAATTTCAAAATCTACATTCAGCACTTTTTGTTCATGATGTGCAACAGAGATAAAGAGATATTTTTACACCTCTGGGTCACTGCCAGGCAGAAATATGGTGTTACATTTTACTATTGCTTGTCATATATAAAAACATAAATAATTAAATACTTATTGTCCAGACAAAGTTTTGGGTGCAGTATATGAAGTGTCTAGAACATTGTACTATGCAGATGTTGTACAAGACACAACTGTAAACACATTTGCTTCGGTTTCAGATGTGCTTTCATTTTGATTTGCTTCTGTTCCTGAGACAAATCTGCAGCTACAAGTCAAGTCTTGTACAAGTTGGGTGAAAATGGCAACTGTTGTTTATTTAAATGGTAAGTTATTCTTTTTAAAAAGTCATTGATAACTGTAATGGCTGAAGTCATTGATCTGTATATAATACATCTACACTCACCAGCCACGTTATTAGGTACACCTGTCCAACTGCTCATTAATGCAAATGTCAACGCAACTCAATACATTTAGGCATGTAGACATGGTCAAGACGATCTGCTGCAGTTCAAACAGAGCATCAGAATAAGGAAGAAAGGTGATTTAAGTGACTTTGAACGTGACATGGTTGTTGGTGCCAGACAGGCTGGTCTGAGTATTTCAGAAACTGCTGATCTACTGGGATTTTCACACAGAGAATGGTCTGAAAAAGAGAAAATATCCAGTGAGCAGCAGTTCTGTGGGTGCAAATGCCTTGTTGATGCTAGAGGTCAGAGGAGAATGGCCAGACTGGTTCGAGCTGATAGAACGGCAACAGTAACTCAAATAACCACTCTTTACAACGAGGTCTGCAGAAGAGCATCTCTGAACGCACAACACGCTGAACCTTGAGGTGGACGGGCTACAGCAGCAGAAGACCACACCGGGTGCCACTCCTGTCAGTTAAGAACAGGAAATAAGGCTACAATTCACACAGGCTCACCAAAATTGGACAATAGAAGATTAAAAAAAACATTGCCTGGTTTGATGAGTCTCGATTTCTGCTGCGACATTGGGATGGTAGGGTCAGAATTTGGAGTCAACAACATGAAAGCCTGGATCCATCCTGCTTTTATCAACAGTTCAGGCTGGTGGTGGTGGTGCAGTGGTGTGGGGGATATTTTCCTGGCACACTTTGGGCCCATTAGTACCAATTGAGTATTATGTCAACACCACAGCCTTCTTGAGTATTGTTGCTGACCATGTTCATCCCTCTATGACCACAGTGTACCCATCTTCTGATGGCTACTTCCAGCAGGATAAAGCACCATGTCATAAAGCGTGAATCATCTCAAACTGGTTTCTTGAACACAACAATGAGTTCACTGTACTTGAATGGCCTCCAGAGTCACCGGATCTCACTCCAATAGAACCTTTGGGATGTGGTGGAAAGGGAGATAGGCATCATGGATGTTCAGCCGACAAATCTGCAACAACTGCATGATGCGATCATTCAATATGGACCAGACTCTCTGAGGAATGTTTTCAGTACCCTGTTGAATCTATGCCATGTAGGATTAAGACAGTTTTGAAGGCAAAAGGGGGTCCAACTCGCAAGGTGTACCTAATAAAGTGGCCGGAGAGTGTGTGTGTGTGTGTGTGTGTATATACAGTATATACACACACACTGTATGTAAAACAGATTAATGGTTGAAGTAACATGACTAAACATTATTGTATACTCATTGAAGTCCTCCTATCAGTATGGTAATACCTGGGGTCTGTGGTGTCGATGAGTTTCATGAGGTCCTTGAAGTACTTCGGAGTTCTGACAATGATGGGCTCAGATGAGGAAATGACCCTATCCTGATCGTCATTAGACTCCACCACAGCTTTCACAAAACCAAGCCAGTCAAACTGTAAACAAGAAAAGGGCGATAAGTAGGAGTTTGTTTTACATTAAAAATCTGGAAACAAAACCCAAATCAGAGATACTTTGTTTGATTTTGGGAGGGATTTTCAACAGAATTTTCATTTCTATAAAATGCCTGTAATAAGACGGATTTTTAAAATATAGTGCTTCTCATTCAAATATAAGATGCATGTTTTTCCCTAGCAGAATTACAACTAAACTATTAATGTGTCAAATTGTTATCATTAGAGCAAGATAAACTGATGTGCTCTGGATTTTACGGAAACAAAGAAACTGCTTAGTAATACATGTAATAATATGTTTCTCTATAGGCAAAAGGAAATAGGTAACCTTGGAAAGCTGCTGCCTCCAAAAGTTACATTCTAAATATTTTAAATAAAAAATAATGAGGTATTTGTTTGATTCTTTTAAACCTAAATTATTCAAATATAGTATGTCACTTGAATATAAAAATTTGTAATGGAGAAAAGTACTCCTTTGTTAAAAATAATAAAAAGAAGGAAAAATGATGTACAATTTATACACATCTTAATGTTGGAAAACTTTTTAAAGGATTATCTAATATTTAATGTTTAATGCTTGTCTTAATTTAGTTGTGGATGAAAAAAACAGAACAGATATGGGGTTCTGTGTGACTGTAAACAATGTGAGGAAAGGGTGTGTCGGACTGACGGATATGCTGGTATTTTAAGTACCTGCGGCAAGGAGCTCTGCAGTCGAGAGAGTGTGTATCTGTTGTACATGGCCTCACTGGTGCGGTTTTCATAAGGAATCAGGATCTGTAAACACAACAGGCAATGTCATCAACATGACCAATGCAAGCAATACTTTTTTTTTTAATGTTGCCAAAAAAATATTCAAAATTCTACTTCACAGTAAATATTTCTATTAATTAGCTTATGAGCCATAGAGGCCTGTTAAATTGTGTCTTTTCTTTTATTTGACTTGATCCTTACTTGAGCCACTTTGGTCTCAAAATCAAGAGCCTTTTCCATCTGAGCCTGTGCTGCTTTCTCTGAGGCCCCCAGCATGACGGCCATGTCCACCATCAGACTGAGCAGGGCAGCACGATTCTGGATAGAAGGCAGGGGGAATGTCAGAAATATGAATTTTTAAACATATCTATTTTACCTCGCAATCATGTTCCAATGTTTTTTGTATCTGTGAAAATACCGAGTATGAATAAAACTCTTGTTCTCTGTCTAATTGGTAATATTTTCTGTGTTTATGAGTTGTTTTTTCTTTGGCAGTTTAGTTTGGTTTCCGGGAGCTATGATTTAGGCAAAACAAAAAGCAGCAACTGGATACAGAAAAGATGAAAGAACAGGCAGAAACTCACGGCGAGTGCAGAGGAAGTGTTGGTGGTGTAGTCTTCCCTGGAAGGCAAAGACAAGGATGCCTGATCGAGCTACAGAAACAAACAAACAGACAAACAAAAAATAAATAAATAATAAGTTTGCTACTTGCACATTCAAGACCTTTATATCTTGTTACTTTTGGTGCAGAAATAAAACAGACACAAATAATTGTTTTTTCCCTCTTTTGTTGAAGAAAGAAAACCCACGATAGTCACTGAAATAACTTTAAACTGTAAAAGTAACAATAAGGAAAACAAAACTATGGCGGTATGGACATGTTTAACTATAGTGTGTCTAGTAATGAGCATTACAGGTGTAATCAGTCTGCATTCTGTTTTGTTAATCATGATGTACACAACACTACACAAACTAGTCAGATGTTTAAGGTCCACAAGCCGACTTATTGTCTGCTGAGGCATGGCATCCCACTCTTCTTTAAGGGCAGCCCTCAGGTCATTCAGGTTCTGGGGTGCAGAGTTTCGAGCCTCTACAAGGCAACTCAGCTGATCCCAAATGTTTTCAATAGGATTCAGGTCTGGAGAAATTGCAGGCCATTCCATTTGAGGTACACCAGTCTCCAACACCAATCCCTGATGTTGCAACCTCGATGAGCTGGAGCATTGCTGTCCATGAAGATGAAATCAGGCCTGTGTTGTTCATGTAGGGGCACAATCACTGGATTAATGATGTTATTCAGGTAG
>JARVJO010000165.1:90465-105297 GCA_031762555.1 Cynodonichthys magdalenae | reverse complement strand
TTATTATTATTATTATTATTATTATTATTATTATTATTATTATTATTATTATTATTATTATTATTATTATTATTGGTGGCCATCTGATCTCAGAAGCTAAGTAGGGGCAGGCCTGGTTAGCACTTGGATGGGAGATTGCCTGAATGCCAGGTGCTGTAAAACACAATGTAGGTGTTGCGCCCACATTGGTCACTAGCAATAGAAAACCTTGGACCGTCATGGGTCGCCTTCTAGAAGGATGCCTTATTATT
This sequence comes from Cynodonichthys magdalenae, assembly GCA_031762555.1. NCBI lineage: Eukaryota > Metazoa > Chordata > Actinopteri > Cyprinodontiformes > Rivulidae > Cynodonichthys > Cynodonichthys magdalenae. Next base: position 105,046 of record JARVJO010000165.1, on the reverse strand, counting down.
ATTACATTTACACTCTGATTATTTGCAAGTTCAAACAGCAGCAGCACTTCCTGTTCAGCCTGCGGTACTTCCTGTAGTAATATCAAATTGTTTGCTAGATTAACTGTCTGATATGAAAATGACAGCAATGTAAAGGTTTATAGGATAGTGTTTGTGTGAAATTCATAAAACTGTGAGACTGAAATTCTTTAAAGATGACAGAAATCCAAATTGGTCTTATCCCTGTTTGTCATTTTCACCAAATTCATCTTTCCATATGAGGTAACCTCCTTTTTGTTCATTTTATTGTAATCTTAAAGACTTCAATAAGTTTAGAGTTCTAGTTTTGTGTTTCAAGTGTGAGGGTCAATACATATTTCCATTACTGTGTCAGAAGAAAATAAATACACCAGCTTATACTTGTATTTTTCATAAACAGAGTTTCAATGCACTTTTTTACAAATGAGTCTGAAGTATACATACATGTTTAATGCTGCTGAGTGCTTTGACAGTAACTTGGAAGCTTTCATCTATAGAAAAAATGTGAAGTTATCTGTAGTTTTCATAGATCTGAGGAACGTCCTGCCTCTGTACAAATGCATGCAAATATTAGCAAGACCTTGACGGCCAGCATTTGCAGCCAACCGCATTAATCATAGAAAGAAAAAGTAAAACTGCTGCAGTTGGCTTCCAGCATCTAATAAAAAAACACATTTACCAAAAAGTGGAGTTAGAGATCTAATTTAGGCTTGTTTTCCTGTAAGAGTCCTTTAAATTGCTCTATATACCAATGGAAAATAATGAATGAATGCAAGCTGAAGTTAACACCTATTTATTAAAGCAGGTACAAGTAAAATCTATAAAGTTGCCTCAGCAAGATGTCAAAACCAAACATAATTTTAGATTAAAGCTGAAAAACAGATTAAATTAGGGAAAAACTTTTTGATCTTCATATAAAACCAAGATGTGCAGCCTGTTGAGGCAGAATCATTTTTTTTTTTTTTGTTTTAAAAAGTCATTAGTCAAATATTTTAGTATTTGACTTAAATGTTTAGTTTAAAGTTTAATCATTTTCTGCATTCTTTTTTTTCCTCCAATCTTTTTAACATGTTCACAAGGTTTGACCTGAAAGGAGTCGTTTCACTATTTTTATCGTGGTGTTTCTGTCTCATGATAAATGTCACAGAGCAGACTGCTACTCAAAGCTCACACTTCCAAAACACACTCCTAATCCTATAAAGTATAAGTAAAGCACATGACTCAGCCCCTCCAGCACACACACACACAGACATGTTCTGACCCACACTTCAGCTTGACCCAAACAAAAAGAAAAAAGGCTGAACAGCCAACAGGGACTTCCTGTGGTGAGTTGCAGCCACTGCAAGTGTGGAGAAAAATAAACAGAACACAACACTACACACACAGACTTTTAATGGGAGAAGTAACTGTTTTAAGGATATCCACTATAAAAATACTATGATCAGTACTTGACTCAAAGACAAACAACTCTATACGTAGTATTTTTTTAATCATATCAGACATTACTAGTTTTATTAACAAATGATAATCAAACACAGCTTAATATAATAAAGCATTAGATCAGGCAACCTCAGTGTTTTTCAGTCTGGGACCCTTAAACCAAAGAAGAGATGGAGCAAGGATTAGGTGACTGTTATCAACAGGAACTGCAGTGTAGAAATATTGCAAAGATTACAGCATTAACAAGCCAATTATGGGGCGTGTGCACATGTCATGGAGAGTCTGGCTGTGAGTGAAGTAAAATTCAACTGATGTTCTCACTGAATCTGTGCATTTCTGACTGAAATAAATGATTTTCTGACTCAGTTTATCAGTTTGTTATATGTAGGATCCATGGTAATGTTTGTTTAAAGGCATAGCTTAGAAAAAATAAAATAAAATACATAAATTTAAAATTTTGCAAACCCCCAACAATGAAGACAACAGCATAAGCATAAAAAACATAAAACATAAAACTGTATGTTTAAAATGAGTCGTTTCATTTTTAATTTGTACTTGAGATGTTATTTTTGTCATTTTTGGTATGTCCAAACATATTCCACTCATTTGTTTTTAAAATGTTTGTCTGCATTTGCTTTGCTCACTACATTCTTTTACGTTGGCTGAATTTGCATCTTTTACAATGAAGCTGTGACTTAGTTTAAAAATCATCTTTGTATTTCCATTCTGTAATTTCAATTATATTTGCATCTTTGGACTTTTTAATACCAACCTTTGGGTACAACAACACTCCGAAGAGTTCCATTTAATTCACATAAATCATTTAAAAAGCAAATAAATGGAAAACGTCAAAATTAAGTTGGAATAAAACTTTTGTTTTTTGTTTTTTTACCTAGCAGGAAACCTACATGTTAGTCTTTGGTGACCCATCGTAGTTCACTCTTTTTGTTTTGCAGCTCTGAAAGGTCAACAGCAGGTCCAGGTAACTTTGCCCCAGGGAATTTTTTCTTCTCCTCTGGCGTCTGGGTTTGTTGGCATTCTGGTGCTTCTGGTGGCTGGCCCTTCAGGGGGAAAATTAAAAAAAGAAAAAAAAAAAGAAGCAAAATATGTCAATAGCAAAAGTAAGAAAATAAGACAAGTAATGCCAAAGAGAAGCTGGATGAAGATAAAGGACATGGAAGTAGTTAGAGTGAAATGGAGGAGAATGACTCACTATGGCAACCCTTGAAGAGGAAACAGTCGAAAGACGTGTCAAACTCAACACCCACAAACCAAATCTGGGCCTCATTAATATTTTATTTGGCCCCAAATGTTGTATTTTAAATGTAGAAATAATTGTATCATTCTCTTTTTGTCACTTCTTTTTGCATTACAGTAATCAATTTTAAATATTCTTTTTTTGTATGCTCTTCTTATTTTAAGTCAAATAAGCAGATTTTTAGTGATGGTTTTCTTTTTTTCACTGATTTGCTGGGTGGTGATAAGATGTAACTATAAGAAATAATAAATAAAAAAGTTGGTAATAAAGTCCAAGGCATAAGAAATACATATAAATGGTGTGTTTTGATAAATCTTAAATTGTTTTATCCTTTATAGGTAATATATGTTCTAAATGGTACATAAAATATACATTGGAAGGGTCATTCGAATTTCTATGAGCTTTCATGACAGTATATTTTTTTCAGTAAATTTTGACAGAGCCTGACCCTTGTCTTGGACCAAGTTTTGGATTTTGCCCTGCTTGTGAAAATGGGTGTGATCTCCTGCCTGCTGTAAACCATCCAAACAATTAAAATGCATTCCTAGAGTACAACATGTAGATGTCCTTTTTTTGCATAACCTCCTTTCAAAAGCAAAATTATTTTGGCTAACAGTCAATTGAATTGATGTTTTGAAATTTGATGCACCTTCAACTGTTTCGACTGATAAAGAATGATGTATGCTGTAAAGACTGAGTATGAGCTAATGCTATCTTGCAAAACAAGAAAAGTGATGTGCTTTTTAGTAGATATTTGGTTTCACTTCCCACTACGTTTGTGTTGCAAAACACTGAATACGTAGCTTTGGCTTTCAGTTTTATTGTGTGTGTGTCATCCTGATTTGTTTAGGGAAATTCAAAGGTGCAAACATGTAGATCACACTCCAAATTAAATTGGTCAGACAACTTTTGGAGGTTTTTAGTAATGCTTTACATTTATATAAAGGATTAAATATGATCATGCTTTGACCAAATAAATAACTACACTAATTAGATGAAAAAACCCAAGTACAACAAGTTTATCGTTCATCTTAAATTGATCTTTACTCAGCTCTGTTTTAACGTTGTGATAGGATCAAAATGTGACAAGAATCAAGATAAGATGCTGCATTTTAGCACTGGATTAACATAGAAAAGTCATCTGGAGTGGATATCACCATCCAGATTCTGATCATCTGTAAAAACGTACTTGTAAAAGTCTCACCTCTTCTGTGTCTACTGTTTCCTCTCTCCTCTTCACAGGAAGTCCCGCGCCTGGACGCAGAGCTCCCATCGGGATGTTCAAATTAGCCTGCAGGAAAGATGGAGAACAGTCTATGAGATCTTTTCAAGCATCCAATGAATAATGTCCAGTGTCTCTGTTGATGTTTGGTTTCCTGCTCTTTTTTCCTCAAATCCTTTTGTTTTGGTTATAACCATTACTTCCTGATCATCGGCAGTCCCTAAAAAGGGACCTGTATGTTCATGAAAATGGGGACATGATCTGATCTGCCTGCCTACTCGATGTTCCACCGCTGCCTGCTCTGACGTCCTGTCGTTTGGATTCCATGTGTTCTTTTTGTACTGCACTGTAATGTATAAAAGCCAATAATGTATAGCTGTACAAAGTGAGAACTTTTCGTAACGAAATCAGTAGATGTTCTATAAAAGAGTTAAATATTTTAGAGGCATTCAAGTTTTACAGCTGGAGGGTAACTCTGGATGAAAGCTCACCTCATCTGCAGCATGTAAGCTGATGTTTGTATTACTGTAACGTTGCTTTGGCTGGAATTGTTTACTGTCTTTATGCTAAGAGCGCTGTCAGCAGCTATCTCTTGATGTTTCACAAAGCTATGACAGACTAAACCAATTTTTTTTTCACCTGGAATAAAACATTAGCCTAACAAACACTCAGCCTCCTCCGCTTTGCAAAGGTTTGTTTTTCACAAACGTTTAAGGAGTTAATTGAAAGTGGAGCAATTTCAAATGAGTTTATTATATCAGCCATTCACTCCCAACCAGTTCTCATTGGCTTTCTTTATGTGTTAGATAACTGTTTGTAAATTAACAAAAGTGTATGTGGTAATATGCCAAAAAGCACCACTATACATTTCTTGTGTAGACAGATGTTTGTCTTCTGTTGTGTATCTGTAAAAACAATTAGAGCATTTTGTTAATCCTAAAAAAATACTGGAAAATTGAGTCCCAGCACATTTTGTGATTATTGTAAACATTGGATGCAGTATTGCAGTAATCCTATACCTGATTTATTTGTATCAGCGGAGTCCGCAAATGAAGCAACTTAAATGTTATTAATTGTTTTCAACTTGAGAGTTAAAATCTCAAAATCTCGCTGCAAGACTGGGAGATTTTTATGATGAAATAAAATGTATGGAACCACACCAAAATCAAATTAGCTGAAAAATAATGCTGATTCAGTAAAATAATGCTGCCCAGTCTTCAAATAAGTCCATCTGTCCCAAACCATAACACTTCCACTGCCGTGCTCACAGTGTGTATAAAGTAATGAATGAAGATAATTAACCTTAAGCGTCTAATGAACTGAATAATTTTAACCTATCAGTACTCCAAATTATTAATTTGATTAATATTATATTTTATTTGTTTATACCACTTACTGTAAGTATTCACAGTGTTATAAGTTTACCAACCTTTTTAAATTATTTTCAGTCAAAGAAGTCTTTAGAATACCTTTTGAACATTGGCATGATGATATGACAACAATACATTACTAAACAAAATTTGGTAGAAATGTTGAAATGTCTGTTTTGTTTAAAGAGTTCAAATGTGGAGACATTGTGACTTTTTCTGTGGGAATAGGAATGTAGTTGTGCTGATAGAAAATGTAAAAATAATAATAAACTCAGATAAAATGGATTTCAACAGTTGACAAAGTCTACTCCTACGTTTTACGGGTGCATTTTTATTTTAGATTTGACCTAATTTCAGCAATATTCTACTATTTAGTACTGAGATTTTAGTAACAGAAATACAAGTAAAGAATAAAAAATGTGTTAGCAAAACAACAAGTTTTACATACACTTGGCCCTCTTAACCTGTACAGGGCCCAAGGGGATAGTTCTTCTAAAACCCTGTGGGCTTAAAAGGCTTTGGAATTTTGGAGATCTGCCAACTTTGTTATTTGCATTGTTTAAAAAAAATTATTAATAACTTGCTTTTTTGACTTTGTAATGGAGTAACTAGGCCACAACCTACATTTCCTATAACTAAACATCCTATTTTCTTTTTCTCCCATGAACAACCACCGATCATTTTCTACATCCTGGTGTTACTGCATGTAAATATTTCCCCACAATGGATTAAACAAAACAATCATTTAATATAACTTCATAGGCCTCAATTATTAAGCTACAATAGCTCACAATATATCCAAAACAATATGTCCCAATAAGAAAGATTGGTGTTCTGCTTTAAGATCAAATATATAAAAGCAAAAATAGAGACAAGGCAAGGGTCACTGCAAACATTTATATTGTTGGCGCACTGATTACTGTCAATTTTAGCATTGTCTTAAATTAAATTAACCACTGCTGATAATTTTATCAGCTGACCGTATTTCTCTCACAGTGATGAGGTAATGTCTGACTTGGAAATACCTGTAATGTGACATGTGGTTTCATTTGAAAAATGTTTTTTTTAAATAGAATTGATATGTCAGATCATTTATTATGCAAAGCTGATATGAAATTAAACTATTTTAGGAAAGTTTATTGATTCTGTTTTTTTCAGTCTATTTATATGGTGAAGTTGCAGCTGTTTCTGTTTGTGGAAAAAAAAAAGATAAAGGTTGAAAGAAAAAACTTGTGTTTTGTGGTATTAAAAAAAAAACTACTGATGCCTATCCCATGGTTAGACATATAAATGAGCACAATGAGAAGCAAGAAAATGAACGGAAACACACACATTTAAAGCCACTATACCAAACAGTTCTGCATATGTTTGCCTTGCTATGAACTTTGCACTGAAAAAGCCTTGGTACTGTACTGTACTGTACTGTACTGTACTGTACTGAACATACAGTCTAAACTCTGTATCTGCCTTCAACAATAAATACTTTAATGTGGAAACTCCTGTGTAAAATCCTAATTTCTTGCATTTGTTTTCCTTTGCCATTATAACGGCACATACGGTGGAAGGCACATACTTGTGATGTTTACCTGCAAGGCCTTAACGTTGGACGAAGGTTTGGACATGCTCCCCCCTCGGTGAATCCACTGACCTGGGCAAAACATAGACAGTTAGTTAGTGTGTTTTTGTGTGTATTTGTGCATACTGGTGGGGGGGGGAACTGGGACTGTGGTTTTCGAGGGCCAGGATACCATTTCAGTTGCTTAGCGACTCTTACAAAAAAAATGGCAGGTAGAGGAACTGTTCTTTGAATCATTTATGAGAGGGACACAGAGATGCTGTCAAATAAAAGTGCCTCCGTTTTGTTGGTGGAAGAGAAGATAACTGATAATTATTTACAGAAAATAGATTGACAGTTTAGTGTTATAGTGTCAAAATGTTTTAATAAGAACTCACTGTACATTAAAGTCTACTAAATTACAAAATGTGTTTTACTTTGCACAGATAAAATATTATTGTACATGAAGAATAAATAAAAACGCTAATGGTCTACAATAACAAAGAAACATTTCTAGTCACATCTGTTTACATTATAATTTATTTTTCTGACCATCTACTCTGATTGTCCTTACTTAGCTTCAGTTTCAATTCCAAGAAATCAGAATAATGTTGTTGTACTATGCAAATTTTTGAATCTACATGTCTTCACAGAAACCATTTTAACAACACAAGTGTATAAATGTGATTCAATATAGCTCCTACTATACAATACAATAAGGTGCAATAAAATATAAAACATTAAATATGATATATTGTCCCCTAAGAAAAAATAAAAGTTTTTAAATTAATGCTGTTCCAATAGTTGTCTTTACAACAAACTAAACTGGAAACATGATTGAAACATAATTCACTTGTAAGATACATTTATGAGGGTTGGCTCAGTTCCCTGAAGTGGCCTCAGGTGTATTATTGTGCGCTTAGGAATATACAGGGATCATATTTGCTTCTGGATGCTTTGAAAACACAGGTGACATATAGAATCATACAAATTTTACTTTCTAGAGCTTCAGTGCCAGCTCATCATATTATAGAGTATCTTTTCCATCACACATTTGTGTCACAAAAGACTCAACTAAAACACTGTTTGTGTCAGCTGAAACAGAAAAGCCTCAATAAATATGTGAAATAAACCCCAGTTCTGAAGATGTCACGTGGTAGATGCACTCAAAGGTAAAATTACATTTGGTGCCACAAAAGCAACACTATTCTCTTCCTGAAGCTTATTTCTGCCTGTCAGGCCTGATTGGTTACTATGATGTCACCACTCAGGTATTGGTGCTCCAATGAAATCTATTAAAAAAACAGGCTAAATTCAATTAGAACAAAACCCAACTAAGTGAAAGTTAAGGAGAATGTTGCCATAAACCAAATGACAAATAGGACAAATAAATAAAGGTGAGGATGCAGTTGTGTTAATGTTACCACACAGGGTAGAAAGATTTTTTGTTGTTGTTTCCTTGTTTTTTTTGTTGTTTTTTTCCCGAGCCGGTTGTTAGGTTAGCTTTTAAGTAACTTAACCAATTGTCTACGTGACTTTAGAGCTCATGTTTTGCATGAGCCTTACAAAAATAATAATACAAACTGCTTGTTGTTACTGACTGTTAAATGATTTGTTTATGTCAAATAATAATTGTGGTTTCGTGTACTTAAAACTTGCTAACAATGCTAAGACATGGAACTACACACTTGGATAGCCTTCCATCATGCTACAGTATTCTCTAACAGAACACTTCATTGCAGAAACTGAATATGTATCTTTCTTTTGTTTTAACAATATTCTGCTATTTTTCTTTTTTCATTTAATTTGTTTTATATCTTTTTAAGTCCTTCATAGATCAGTGCAGGCCCAAGAGCTTTCTAAATGTGGCTGCTTCCATGGCCTATTTATCTAATCTGCTTGAAGCTCAAAGGACCAGAGAGTCTCCAACGGTTTCCAGGGAGCTGTTTGTGCAAAAACATACAGTAAAAAAGCGTTGCTGTGCTTGACATGAATACACGCCATGACCGTATTTATGTTCGAGTAACAGCTGCATTCTAATGATCTTTCACTTTTACCATCTGAGTTCAGCTGGAACTATTTGTTTTTTCTCTACTCAGTGGTGCTAAAACAGTTTAAGATCGAAATGTGTAATGAGCTTAACTGCTCTTCAAGAACATTAAACTGAGATAATTCATTTAGCTGTATCTGTAAGATTACATTTTTGTAACATTTTCTGAAATGCTCTAAAATCTGTTTGTAACTCAGTCTATCAGCATGGGCTTAAATTCCACAAGTTATCAAAGCTCATTACACGTTTAAGACAATATCTTCATTTAAAATGGGTAAAGAAGCCTCAGTTTAGTAGGAAACAAGATTTCAAGAGTTAAGATAAAATGTTTAAGCAGTGTGATGTCACATAGCTTGCTAGCTGGTCTAAACAAAAACGAAAAACTTTATGTTTGATAGTTTGATATTTTTTTACACAATTTCCTGGAAAATTATTTTAAATGTTGCTGACTCACCATGCAATCGACCAAAATGTTTAGAATTAAAGACCTAAAAAATCTAAATAACCATTATCCTATATTGTTTTGTTGGGTTTGTAATGTGTAAAAAAGTGATTGTTTCAAAGATCCAATATATTCATTTTGTGGCTTAAGGCAGTTAAACATTTTCAGTGTTAGCTTCACAACTGCTCAATGCTTCAAAAAACATCAGTTTCATTTTTATTATAAAAATTGAGCCCTTAAGTTGAATTTATGCAAACCAGGAATAAATAAGTTGTAAAACCAAGTTAAATACTATATTGGCAATAACCTATTTCTCCAATGCTAATACTTAAGTGTCATTTCAAAAACAAGACATGAACAGACATTCTATGAAGCAGCACTGTATTGCCTACTGTAATTAGATTAGTTGTTTTTTCCTTTTAAGTCTTTCATTTTTGCCTCTTTGCTCTCCATCTCTTGTCTTTTCTCTTCACCTCTTTCCTCTGGCCTTTCTCTTTGACTGTCTCTGCCTCGTAAGTGGCAGTAGGATTCCTTTCATATCTGGGATTTGTTCTCACTATAAATAGATGAGTGATGCACAGAGGGGACCTGCTTTCCATCCACACTCATCCACTTACATGGACACTCACGGAGACGAACCAAAACAAAGTTAAACAGTGCAGCGCGCGTTTGACAGACTCAGTTTTTAAAAGGTCTTTAAAACTCAATTTGTGGTGAAACCTGCCAGGTTATACAATATTTACATCTACACATAATCAGATTTGGGATGCTATCATTCAGCTTCTTTTCAAAGTTTGTCCTTAAACTATATGTTTGAACCAGACTTTACAAATATAACCTCTAACTTAATAAAATTCTAAAACTTAATATCTGAAAACACTTCCCTGGGATCTAAACTGACTGTGACCTATTACTGCTTTTCAAACACACAGATGCAGAAGTAGGAGTAACTGCTTTTAAAATGCTAATTGATACACAACCATAAGTTTATAGATGAGAAAGGTAATCTGACTGTGTTAAAGGTGTGTGTGTGAATGAGTGTGTGCTATCTTACCTCCTACTGCGTGTGGCTGCTCTGCCCTGCCTTGTGCTTCTTTCTCTGAGGTCCTCTTCAGCTACCTGACCTGTTTCCGCTCGCCCTGATTGGCTTGGAAAGACACAAAACTCCTCCCTGAGTGGAACCCGACCCAGCATCAGAGAAGTTAAATGAGTGTTCAGCCTGGCCTGTGGATGTGTGCGTTTCTGTCTGTGTAGTTGCTGATTTCCACCTACCTCTTGGACCAGTTTTTGCTTCAGATGAGGCTATCTGCATAGATCAGCTCAGACCAGATCGTCCAGGGTCAATGTTTGCTGACAGGACGATGTGCTGTGTTAAGGTAGTAAAATGAGGAGGCTCAATGTAGGCGTGTTTTGTCTTCCATACTATGCAAATACTACCCACACTGGGATCTCATTTGTTGGCAAAGAGAGTCGGGCATGTTAGATAAACACTTTCACCACTGAGTTTGGTAAATGTGCTTAATGACAACAAACTGCAACCAATGGATGACTACTGATCGTCTCATCCGTTTAATCATTTTTGGGAACATAGTAGGATCTTTAAATGTTTTCAGAGTCCTAATATTTAAAGTGACGCTGTTTCACAGCCAATTTTGCACCAGATTATGTCTTTTAAGGATGTGTTTCACAATACAACATGATTTCAAGGACACATAATCTCTATTTGCTATTTAATTATGCCAAGGAATTGTTTGCAAATAACTAAAAAACACACCTGTAGTGTTCAGGTAAGCTGAGAGTATTTTATGTCAAAAGCTATTTTGCTTAATTGGAACAAAAGTGAGCATAAACCACAATTGGATTCATTTTTTTTCTCTCTCTCTTTAAACCAGCTGTCCTGGTTACTAGAGTGCAATCTCCTGTTTTATGTAGAAACACTATATTTCCACTTAGTCTTTTCAATCATTAGTCCAACTATACATCCAAGAAGCTGTAGTCAGTAAGTCTTAACTCATGGCACTCACTTTATCTTTGAATTATGTTAAGATTAAATATATAATACAAGTAACTGCAAGATACATTTAGATTAGATTTAAGCCCATAGATTTGCACATCTCATAAGACCACATGTACTCAAATTTTAAATTATGAAAAGTCCCATGAGCCTTTGCTGCCCGAGCATACGATGAATTTTCTCTGTGTCCATGGGTTGAAAATAAACAAGCAAAAGAATGTGGGCAACCACACTGGCTGCTAGCTTAATCATAAAAATAAAACAACTATACCTAAGAAGTATTTGCATTTCATATATAATATTATTGCATTTGGCTCATGGCCCTCAGACTCATTTTAATTTTGGCCCTCTCAGGGAAAATGTTTGGGCACCCCTGCTCTAAACACTAAATATGTTTATCTCCTTAACATATTACAATTCTCTGTGACAAATGTGAACTTTGCTCTCGTGGGTCATTTCATTCACAACAAATACATTTTACATAATGATACTGACAGAAACTCTTTATTAGGATGTAAAGTGCAGCTACATTGGCAGGCAGTTACAGGCAGTTTTATACTCTGCTGGTCACATTTATTGCTTAATGACTTGTAATGGGATCTCTTTGTGGTGGCAGACTTATTCCAGTCATGTTTATGATGATCCTAGGCTACTCTCTTGATCTTTTATTAGGATGAAATCCAGTAAACATGTTTTTTATTTATAGCTGTAATCCAGACAAAACAGAGAATTAATTAGGCTATGCAGTTCACTCTCTGCTTTTGGGACTATGTTTTGCTTCGGTTCTTTCTTTCTAAAACTAGACATGAATTAATCAAAATATTTTGCTATAAAACAATTATTTTTTGTGTGTATCCAACACAATTGTTTTTGTATCAAATGGGGAATTAAAACTTAGGTCAAAGCATGTCTTAACTTTATTATATTCAAACATTTTATTGAATGTTGTATTATTCATTTACGGTATTTGTTCGTTTTGTTTACAATCATAAAGTAGTGCGACATATAGTTCGCCACTTGATGGCAGTAGTGTTCTGTTTGGTTACTAAATACAAAAGAGAAGAAGAAGAGGACCGGTGGTTGTCTCTGAAACCAAATCCATCAGTGTGTCTTCTTTGTACGTCTCATTAAACAACAGCAACAACAAAAATGTCGACATTTCTGCGCAGTTTTAAACACATTTGATTACGGCAAGCTGAGTGGCGGAGGGAGCGATGAAGGCGTTGTTCGGTTCGACGGTTCCGCGGCGAGTCCTCTGACCACTTCACCATCATGATCCCCGTATCCCTGTTTGTGTGTGTGATGGCAGGCTGGTGTGCTGTCTATTTGGCCGACACACTACTTAAGGTAAATATGTAACTTCCTGGTATTTAATATTTCTACCCTTAAGCTAACACGAGAACGGGAGAAATAGGCCGTTTTTGTCGGTCGTGCTAACGAGCTACATCAGCCTCAGCTAGCTGCCTGTGTTTATGTGTTCACATAAATCAACCTTATGAACCAGTTATTTCCAGCCGTGGTATTTCAGAAATATAATGGTGAAGTTTGTGGAGATCAAATGCAGGAAGAGGAAATCTAATATTTTATCAACATTTAGGTGTTGGTGCACGTGCTCAGAAACAAAACGTAGCTGCGTAGTTTCTTACAATAAAACGAAACTGCACATTTCATCGACCTTAGCAAACACAAAAATGGCCATCTTGCATCTGAAAGTCAATCACTACACTTACTCAGCACTAACAGATTGCATGATTTTCATTTTCATGTTATGACCAAATGCTGTCATAAAATAAGCTTATAGTTTACAACTCTGGCAGTAAAGCTGCTCTGCAGTATGTAGACATTTTAAATAAATTACTTATTTGATTATTTTTCAATTTAAATCACTATTAGATATTTAAAGAGGATGCAAATTCTGATTTGAATAATTGAATTGATTGGCAGGCAGTCTAGTTTTACTAATGCAATGTTGTGTTCCATTTCTTAGAACAGAGATCTGTGAATGATGTCAACTTGATCATGTTCCAGTTGCAAATTGGAAAACAAGTAGTATTTGTACAGTAACCTTCGAACAATGGCAATATGAACCAATATGATACAAGTAGGGCTGCACAATGTCAGGAAAACCTGGGATGTGCGATAACAGTGAGTGCTTAATATTGCAATTATGATATGACTAGCAATAAATGAAAAAAATAATACTTGAGAATGCAGTGTTGATGTCTTTCTGCTCAGGGTTCAGAGCAATAAAAACTAATACGTAATTTCCATTACAACATAACCAAGTGGTTATGATTTGATGTTGCATCTCTGGTCCATTTTGTTTATCAGACTGATGCTGACAAAACACAGTGCAAACATTAGAGCCAACTATTTATTGCAATTTATAGAGAGACAGTAGCCACAATTTGTGGCAGTGGCAGCTGCCACTGGAAATGGCTGCCAGAGGCTGCCAGGTGCCACAGACTGCCAGTAGCTGCCACAAGGTGCCACAGACTGCCAGTAGCTGCCACAAGGTGTCACAGACTGCCATTATCTATACCCTTTTTTTCCTTTCACGGTTACGGGGGTCACTGTTGCCCATATCCAGCTGTCACAGTGTGAGGGGCGGGGTACACCTTGCCTTTTCTTCATAAATTACATTTTTGACAATGATTATATTATTAAATAAACAGTGAAAGACCTGTAATATAAAATGCCTGGATTTACTTGAAATAAAAACTTTGTACGTTCTAAAGCATGACAAACGTTTTAAAATGAATATATTTTTATAACCGGGTAATGTGAATTGACAACAAAAAATGACAACAAAAAATTTGTTAGTGGCATATCACACTGGAAGTCTGTGGAAATCCTTGGCCACGGACTGCCAATGGCCGCCACAGATTGCTAGAGGTTGCCAGACCAGCTGCTGCTAAATTTGGACTGCAGTAAAGCCAGGAGGAAAAAAAAGAAGAAAAAGGTTCATTTTTGATCCCGAACATCATAGGGGTGGGAATCTTTAACTATCTCACGATTCAATTCGATTCTGATTTTTGAGGCCACAATTCGATTCAAAATCGTTTTTTCATTTAAAGCTGATAATGTGATACTATTTGTCGTGCTTCATCTTCATTTTGCAAACCTTGCACACAATGAAGCTCATGTCAAACTCAGACTCATTCAGTAAAAACCAAAATGAGCACAAATCTTTGCATTCAATGAAGACAGGA
>JARVJO010000165.1:60536-81547 GCA_031762555.1 Cynodonichthys magdalenae | reverse complement strand
GAGAAGGGCACATTAACAGACACACTTATTCCCCTTTTGTAACACAAATCCATCACCACACATCACATCCTTTTGCACTCATGTAAAGACACTAACACAGCAGCTGAAGCTAAATATAAGTCCCAGCAGGTCACAGTGGAATATTCAGCCAAGAGTGAAACAAAGCATGAGGATTAGGAGTGGAAAAGATAAAAAAAAAAGTATGAATACTTTTTTAGCTGACAAGAGTGTTTTTGTTCTTTAAACATGTTCTGAATTTTGAAATGAAGGTTGACCCCTTGTAGACCCATATGGGAAGTGAATCACCATTCCTTCAAATACGATGGTGCAAAATGTAACCCTGCAAAGATGTTAAAATTATAGGCCAAGCATTTGTTGAATGAATGCATAACTTGCTGCAGCTCATGCCAGTTTTACAGTATTATCATGAAATACTTTGCCAACAGGGTTAACTCCATACGTAAGTGTTTAAAATTTGTAAACAATGACTGGTAATTTCAGCTGTGGCAGACATTTTAAATCAGGTGGACTCCAAAAGTTAATCATTTGGAAACAAAAAAATATCATGGGGTTCATGAAATATATACATACGAGACAAATAATGATAAATATTATTGCCCAACTATATATAGGCAACAGACAATAATGCAGTGATGAACACAAAGCAATGTGTTTATATTTGTCTATATACCATGCACAGCACCACACAGTAGCTCAACTTTACAAGTTATGCTTGGACAACTTGTTCATTAATGCTACATGTCTCCCTTCCATTAGCCCTCTTCTTGAGGTACAAAAATAATCACATGACATCCATCTCTGTGACTCTGAAAAGCTGCAGGTCACAGTAAGGTTAAATACTCCTCCAAAGGCCAAAGCTCACCCAAATACAGACAGCATTGAGCAACTTCTGATGCTCGTCAAATATTTTACACCTTGGCAAAACTTGAATAGGTTTTTTGTGCCTCGAGCCAAATCCACAAAGCTGTGTTTCTATTTCCATCACTTTGACGATGAGGACACAGATAGGTGCAACCATGCCAAGAATCCTGGTCACATATTCTATTTACAATGAGTTCATCCAAAGGGATAAACACCAAAACCCTGGCTGGCTCCCTCACAGTCCGACTTTATGTGTGCTCAGTGTGTTTACCCATACAATGCTTTTGGGTGTTGTATTCAGGTGATACTCCCTTTCGTACAGAGAGGAAAGGGCAGCAGACAAACACAAAGCCAACAGAACTGGCATTGCAGATGGGGACAAGAGGGCTTTGGGTTGGTCTATGTTTTAGTGCCAAAGGGGGGCGTGACAGAGGATTATGTGGATGTGTGTGTTGGGGGGATGTTTTTCACCTCCTTATCATGATGTCACATGCCAGCTGCTGCAGACAGAGGAGCACTAAAACACAGATAGAGAGAGCTCAGCTAATGAGAAGAACTTTACTTTTTTTCCCCATTATGCCTTTTTTAATGACTTTTCTTGCAACTGGTCAACAACTTTTTTTCCATTTCATCCATGTGCTATTTTTCTTGTTTTCTGCTTGCAGCACTTTTTCACAGCTGCCTTTATGTTTCTACTTGGAAACTGTTTTTTTAATCTTTCCTTAATGGTTTTACCTATATTGTAACACTTTGTTATCTGTTTTTCCCTGACTTCCATTTTTATTTTTATTATAATTTTTTGGATGGATACCTACTCGCTCCTCTACAGTTCCTCCCACAGAACCGAACTCCTCTCCGGACTTCAGCACTTGCGTGCACAAAACAAAATGTGTGATGTCGTCTTGGAGGCTGGCGGTGTCTCTTTCCCGTGTCATCGTGCTCTTTTAGCCAGCTCTAGTGACTATTTTTGGGCCCTTTTTGGCGAGTCAACTGCTGAGAGATTAGCAAGCTCCATTAACCTTCCAGCATTGACACCTGAGGGCCTAGAGACCATCCTGGACTTCCTGTACTCAGGCTGGCTCAGCATATCACCCCCCACTCTTCCTGTTGTACTGGAAGCAGCCAGGTACCTGCAGGTGGAAACGGCCTTGTCGATATGTGAGCGTTTCATGTCAGATGATTTAAGAGCTGAGAACTGTTGCTATTATGCCAATTTGGCTGAACGTTTTGCTCTTTTGAACACACTTGAGGCTGCCAATCAAACCATTGCCATGGAAATGAAGGTACTGGTTCAGAAAAGGAGAAATGATCTCCTCGAGTTGAATTTTCAGTCCCTGATGGCAGTGTTTGATGCAGATGAGATGCCAGGGGTCAAGGAACTGGAGCTAGTAAAGCTAGCTCTGGATTGGCTGGATGAAAATGGGCCTGTCCCACTTCTGAAATCAAATCTTTTGCTAAGTCGCCTGCGCTTTGGATTGGTGGCCTTGTCTGACCTCACCAACCTTGGCCATGTCCACAAAGCCATGGCCACTCCTTTGATCAGAAGTCTTCTGACTCGGGCACTAGAGTACCACCGGTTAGGTTCAGCTCAGCCAATCACACAGAACAAGCAGTCGACTCTCAGAGAATCAGCCAGTCGTGTGCTTCTTTTAGGTGGTGGGTCCAATGCTGATTGGCCAGAACAACAAGTGCTAGTGTTTGATCCGAGAAGCAGGAAATTTTCATCTTCAGGTTGTGTTCTGCCGGTGCAACTGAGACATTTATGTGTGTGTTCGGTGGGAGGTTTCCTCTTCGTGATTGGAGGAGAGGAGGTACAAAAGGTAGACAAAGATGATAAAATGTCTGTTACTGTGGCAACTTCCAACCACGTTTGGAGGTACGATCCACGTTTTGACCGCTGGGAACAGGTGGAGTCCATGCTAGAGAAGCGGGCACAGTTCACCTGCTGTGTGATCGAGGATGCCATTTACGCCATTGGGGGACGACACACACAGTCAGGTACACACACATCCACAGCTTCTGTTGAGTATTACGACATGGCTACAGGATTGTGGAGGAGAACTGCAGCGATGCCTCAACCTCTTCATGGCCATGCTTCTGCTGTGCTTGACATCAGCATCTATGTATCCGGTGGACGACCAGGCCACCAGGGCAGTATCCAAGGCAGTATCCAAGGCAGTAACTATGGCGACAACCAGCATGAAAACAGGGAAATGAGCAGAGAATTCCTGTTCTGGGATCTTAAAGGCCGAGTCTGGGAAAAGAGGGCACCCATGTCTGTCGCCAGGTTTAGTCATCGCCTGGCAAGTGCCCATGGTTTCATTTACGCCCTGTTGGGTATGTATGAACCTTTCTGTGATATTGAACGGTACAATCCACAGTCAGACCATTGGATGCGTCTCAAGCCGCTCATCACTGGTTCCTTCAACTATGGAATGGTCCCAGTGGCCTCTGGAAATCTGATGGTTTTTGGAGGTCAAAGATGGAGCGATGGACAGGAGGTGGTTATCAGGAGTGTGCTGGAGTATGATACAAAGAAAGATAATTGGAAAGAAATATCCCAACTACCCAGACCTCTCACTGGCATTGAGTGTACACTGCTGCCTCTACCAGACTAGTGCATGACATATAAGAATATAATGAAGAAGAAGAAATAAACATACCAAAACCTCAAAAATAAATACAAATATTAGGAATATCATCATTTGGATGCTCCCTTTTCAAGTTTACTCAACATTTACATTGTAATATTGAGAGAAAGACCATCCCTCACATTTGAAAATTCTGTGGTCAGGCAGAAAAATTAGAGGATATTAGCCAAACAAACATTTGAAGAGAAGAGAAGCTTAAAGAGTCTAGCATGCTTCACACAGAGGGTGTTTATTAAACCAACATAAGCCATGAGCTTATAAGCATAAGCTAGTTTTCATTCCTTAAACTAAGCCTTTACTGAATTAGTTTTGAAAACACATCTATAAAGATTTATGTCAGCCATGATTCATCTTAGAAATACAATAAAATGCTTGCATGTTCGTGAAAGCTGAGCTAAATGTGACAAAACATTTAGCATATTTTATTTAAAAAAAAAATTCAGTGAAACCACAAAAAGTGTTTTTTATACAGATCAAGAAACTCATAAACTACAGTTGACAATTAGGCAACTTTGTGATGTGACCAGTCTCTTGAATGATGCTTCAACAAATCATTGTAAGCCATTTTACACAGCAAATCTAAAACTTTATAACAACTATTGATGTTTTCTTGTTTTTTAATTTGATTCAATTTTTTCTAATGGGAAGGTGAATTTTGAATGCCAAACCAAACATTTACGTTCATTTACTAACTGTGCAGAAGTCTTGAACTCTTTCTTACAAACTACCTTTTGGATCTTTACTTTCTTGACAAACCACAAAAACACCCTCATCCAAATGACCAAAACTTTATTGATCCAGCCTTATCTTCCAACAGAACACAAACAACAATCACATAAATAAATACTGTTTTTCAATCATAATTTATAGATTTAACATTAAACAATCTTTATACAATGACAGTTGGCAGAAATAAAAAAAAACTGATAAAATTAGAAACAATCATCCAAGATACCATTTCAGCACTCTTTAAATAGAGATCTACTGTATCTAGAGATTTCAAACACAAAACAGAAGATGGCTATTTTTATCTACAACAAAAACATGCTACTATGACCAAACACAGGCAGCAGCATAAGAAAATAAAAAAATTAAAAAAGCATTCAAACTGACAGTTTTTCAGTGCATGTATTTTTATCGACTATATGATTGCTTTCATGGTTTTGTGCAGTGTTTAAGTTATTAATCACACCTTTTGGCAGCAGAATAGAAATAATCTATTACTTTAAACAGAGTCACATTTATATTCCTATGCAAATATTATAATGTGTCACAAAGAAAGAAAAAACAAAAAAACTGAGGAAAAAAATCCAAACGTGTGAAATTTTCCACTGTTTGATTACTAATGTTCAGAGGATTATTTTATTATGAAAACTCTGATTTAATTGCCTAAAAATTTTAACAAACAAGTAATTTGAAACCTGGGTGAAGTTGCCCCCCACACAAACACACACCCCAACTTATTCAGATCTAATAAAATTGTTGTCAAATGCTGGGGACAGTTTGTGCTGGTATGTGCACCAAAAACTTTCATTGGTACCATTTTCATTTTAAAGATATTAATAAAACTTTTCAGAGGTCAGCAGAGGTCAACATGAATGTAGATAAACAGCTGAACTTTGCTGCCCTCATGAACACATTTTATCCTATCTTTCAAAATGATAGCGGCACAAACCAAAATCTTTGCTGCACAAACTAACACAAACTCAGCACAAATGTTTGACACCAATTTTACTAGATTTTAAAAAAGTGGGTGCGTGGAGGGGGCATCTTCACATCTTGCATTCTTTTTATTCACATGGATTCAGCTTTTTCACTGTAACGTGACAGTAGTTATTGCACTTGTTTGTTGTCCGGTGCAAAGGATGAGCTTATAAGAAAACAAAACAAAACAAAAAATAATAAAATAAAATGACTAAGCCTACAGACTCAAAGCTTGAAAACTAAACAGAAGTTTGAGTTTGACCTTATTGGTTAGATATACAGATTTTGATTCCTGAGGACTGCAGAAAGGAGAGTTATTTAGGATACAATAATTGCATGAGTCAGTTTAATATGTCTTAGGGATGTCATGCAAATGTGGAAAACAGTTATTTTTTTAAATATATATTGTAGATATATGTAGGAATATTATATAACTTCTCTGTATTGGCGGGCTACAAGATAATAATAGAGACATGAGGAGTTTAAATGGTACAATGCATTAGACAAACCACCAAAGCAGGTGGAGTAAGGAAAAGTTATTCCTATTAGCCAGATTTAAAAGTAATCTGGTGATAAACCAAGCCTAAATATCCCTCAAGGCACCTTTGACAGTGTCCCTCAGTGTCTTTAAGCTATCCAATGCTTGATTGCAGCGCCCTCTGGTGTGTTGGTGTTTACATCTATAGGTTTTCTTTTTTCTCTTTTGTTTAGGCTGTTTCTAAAGAGACAAATACTGAATGTTCTGGACCTACAGTAAATACAGCTTTCAGATACACGAAATCTCAAGTTATTTTCTTTCTTTTTTTTTTTGAAGAACAATGGATTTTAATTATGAAAACAAATGTAAAGGTTCCTGTATCTAAAACAACCCCATGAACAAATCCTGAATAAATCAAATAATTTGAATGCTTTCCAGCATCCTTCACCACCATTAAGGCCTACATAATCTATATATTCCTAACATAAACAAATTCACGCTGGAAACAAACTAATAGATGGATTTTATCAGATTAAAAAAACAAATATACTTTCTTCATATTTTGATAATAAATAAAACAATGCTTAAAATACATTCATATTGTCTTTTTGATTGAATCACATTATTAGTATTCTTTCACTGTTTTCAATGCACATTATTGCTTTATTTGTTTAAACTGTTTATTCTTTGAAGGAATCAGAGTAAATGGGGAAAAAAGCTATTTTATGTTTCTGGAAACTTCAGTAAGTCAGTCTCTTGCCTGTTTTCTTTGTGAAATCTTATTGATTTATTATTGTAGTTTTTATAATTTATTAGTATACCATTAAACTTGAATGTTTTTTTATTGTACTGTTCAAATGATGATAAAACCCTTTAAGTATTAAAATTGTTAGGAAAAGTAGATATAATATTCAATATTACAAACTGTGATTTGTAAAATGTAACTGTGGCACTCAAATTTCACAATACCTTTTGCAAAAGGAGGTGCAGGTCATTATTTACGTATATATAAAAAATAAAATAAATAAAGGCAACATAGTGAACTGCCTGTATTGTTTTTAATCAAGAACAAAATCAGAAATTTAATTGCCCATGTCCAATAAAAGATATATAACTCTGCTTTTGAGACATGCCGAGTTAAGAATTTGTTTTTCTTTTTTTTGACATTCCTTAGAAAATAACTGACAAAGTCGATTGTAACATGGATCTACTCAAATTATTTTAAATCAAGGAAGGTTAAAAATGGAATCTGGCTTTTTTGGTCATATGTTTCCTACTTGCAAAAACATTAAAATGGCATCATTTTTGAGTAAGATGTCTTTCTTCCAAACTCTCTGATAGGGAAGACATAGTCTTTAATCACTAATTAACAAATAATATAGATTAATTTTTATCTATGGCTTTGCTCATTGTGATCTTTCATTGAAAGATAAACTTGTGGCCATAGCTTGTACATAATTTTTTTCTTCAATCACATAAATCCTCTGGGAATAAATACAAAGTGAGATCCCATTTTCCCATTCTTCTGCACTTATGCTCAGCTGATAAGCCCCTCCTCTGAACGGTGGAGCTTATAGTAAAAAAAAAAGTTTTGTAAATGACAACAAATTCAACTGAGATTTGTAAAAGTACAAGTATTGGTTAATATAAGGTGCAACATGTCTTTACGAGCATTAAAGTGTAAGAATATTGAAATTCTAGAACTTGTGCTTTTATTACAAAACAAACTGTGTTGAAAACTTTGTTTAAACATGTTAGGGTGAATTTTTTTCCCCTTTATTTGCTCCTGTTGCAATAGGAGAGGGCATGCTGAAGGTCCAGCCCAGCACTGTATACACTGTATTTCCACTAAACCAGCACAAAGAAAAGCCTCTAAATCTAAATCAAACATGATAATACTGAGTTCAAAAGAAATACATTTGCTCATTGTTGTCTGCTGTAACACTGATGGAATATTATTATTATTATTATTATTATCAAATATAAGGTTTTATAGAATACAAGCATGTCACTTGCTGGCTATTTAACTGTCTATTAGAGACACTGCACTCAGTATAACAAGCAGAATGGTAATTTACATTCTGTAATCCCACTCTATAAGAATAGTCCACAAAAAATGACGATGGCTTCTTTGTATAAGGTTTCAAGGAGAGTATTTTAGGTACAGAGCACAAAAAGCTAACATCTAATACTCAAGAATCAGCACATCATCTGGCCCAAAGTCAGCTGGAGTGGCACAACCAATCAGCTTTCAGCCCGATGTCATCATATGACCAAGCTGTCATAGTGCACTTGTTACACTGAGGCTGCTGAAAGCATGTTCTGCTCTTGTTTGACTCAGTCTGCCACCATCTGATTGCAACACGTTCGTTCTCTGATCACAACTGAAATGCAGGAACAAAATCATCAGCAGTTTGTTCAGCTCTATTCAGTATCAGAAGATTTAAGTTTAGCTTTGCAGTTTTTTTTTCTTTCTTTCATTTTTTTCACGTCAGACGTGCGTCTCGATGTAGGAGTGTGTGTGAGACAGCGAGGGCGTGAGGGGCGGCCCGGGATCGGCTGGTTCGGATTCGGCGGGTGAGTTTGTCTCCTGAGTGAACAGGTCCTGATAGGCTCTCTTCCACTCCTGGAATTCTGCCGACGACAGCTGGGGACTGGCCAGCAGCCTGTCAATCAGCGCTAGCTCTCCCTCCCTGTCCTATGAGGATGCAAAAACACAGGAGGGGTGGATCATTTTAAGAATATTTTTTTAACCACTACTCTTTCAAACGTAGATAAAAGGAAAGGAAGACATACGTGAATGAACACATTTAAAACTGGGGAGACTTGTGTTTTATCTAATTTTCTGACTGATTTAAATGTTAGAACCAAAGATAATATTGAATAAACTTAACTCTATCTTTTTTTAGATGTTTTTGAAATATTACAAAGCAATTTTGAAATTATTGTATGCTAATCCTGCACCTCAAAATCCATCTTAATGAGCTTTATAATAAAAAAATATATATTTAGAGCAATGGACTATAGTATATTTTCTAAATTAGGGTGTTTCAGAGATATAATCAGCTTTTATTTAAACGCTGATGATGTTACAAGAAAAATATGATTTTGAGCCGAAAAGAAAAGAATAAAATTTTACTGTACCAGTACTAACCAAAGTTCTAGGCTACAAAATGGGTACAAAAATTACCTAAAAAAATTTTTGTTTTTTGGTAGTATGTTTGTAACAGGAGTTAGGTGGAACAGTTATTACTAGTCAGTATCTTACCTGCAGACAAGGTTTATTAAAAATATGTCATTCATCAATACTCCAAAATGACCTAAATTTAATACTATCCAAGCAGTTTTCATATTTGTTTTATATTAAAAATGTTCATATTTAGTAATTTTTGTATTAGAAAGTTGCGTGCATTATAATTTTCTAAACCTAAAACAAATTGCTTTGCTACTGGTAACCTGGAGCTATTCTTTCAGTTTGAATCCCAAACAATAAATAAAGAAACATTAAAAAAATGAGGGATTACAAATGTGAAGACATGATGCCAGACACAGTGGTAAGATATTTTAGTGGATACAATGCACAGAGTTAGTATAAGAAAAACAAAACAAACAAAAAAATCTGTTAGGTTTAGAGAAAAAAAGTAAAAATTAAAAACATTTGTTTCATGCAAAAAAGTAATAAGTTGTTAAAACATGACCAAATATAGCATTTCCTTGCTAGTACTAGTTTTGAGTTTATGTGATGATAAAATAAATTAACTTTTTAATGATTTGTGCTCTGCACGCAGCAGTTTTATTTCTTACTGAGAACTTCACCACAATTTACTGAAATAAAATCATTGCAGAGAGGAAAAACCCCTATAATAAAAAACCAAAAGAGAAATGACTTCATGCCATCTCAGTGGAGAAGTGGGTCTCTGCAGTCAATAGACAATTTGGTTTGATGGAACACCAAGCAGCTGGAGGGTCAGGTGCTATCAGAATTTTAAGTCAATAAATTATATTTACATTGTCATAATAATTTCACTATTTCCATTATTGCATTTATTTAATTACCCCTACAAGTCAATCAGACCTATTGTGGTTTTGCCAAACTCCACCCACACCAAAGAATTCCACCAATCACGTTTGTCAAGCTCTGCCCATACAGCCAAGAAACTCCCCCTGTGTACTGCAGAGATCCTTACTTGTCTCAGTGTGATTTTTTTGAAAAACAAAAGAGACACAGAAGCTTGAAGTTAACAAACTGCTGTTATGTCACTGAGTTGCCAAGTAAGGTGACCGCATCATAGCAGCAATTAATGATGCTTGCATTCCCAACTAAAATAAACCAATATATTAGTTAGTGTGTTTATGTGTGATAATGTATTTTTAATAAAATGTATAAAATATTTTGTCACACTGTCTAACTTTGCAAATAAAAAAATTAATTTAAACATTTTCATTAGTTTTAGATTTATAGCTAATTATTTTAATCAAGTGAAGATATGAGTGCCATGGAGATTCAGTTCTGTCATCAGCTGCTGCAACAGAAATATTTTGCTTTTCTTCCAGTTTTTATCTAGGCTGTATCCTTTCATTTTGATGCAATGCTGATATGTAAAAAGATAAAGAGGAGGAAAAAAAACTGTTTTTGTTGTTTCCACAGCAACCACTGCAGATATGTTGATGCTGCCCAGACAACCAGTTTAATCTCTTGTAGAAAGCAGTGTGGGGAAAGTAGCATCCAGCAAGGTCAGCTTGGAGTCACTGTACAATATTTTCACCCAAATGCTCCCCAAAGCTAAGTATTTCTTTAAGAGAACCAGCCAAAGAACAAACACTGAAGCTCATTCATCTAAATGACCAAAGCCACGGATCTTTGGGAATTTAAAAAGGAGAACAACATATCTGCAGCAAAAAAGCAGCAAAACTCCTGTCCCCTCAGCACTTGTCAGGAAGCAACAAAGATAGAAACTCCTGAGACACACAAACAGTCAGAGCAGAACGACTATTGACATCCACCCAGACTAGGAGCGTCAACATTGCTAAGACAGCATGAAGCCACAGATGGTCGTTGGACAAACAGAGAGTCAAGCAAACCAAAAAGACAGGGTGAGACACGTAATAAAGTGAGACATTTTCCAGAATGTATTGTTTTTGTGCACATAAGCTATATCAGAAACCAGAAAACATTTTTCTTCCTGATTTTTGGACATTAAAAGTAAAGCATGACAGCCAAGCGTATTAGAAAAATTAATATTTGAACATAGCGGGGTATGTGCTGTGTAACTAAACAAAAATAAACACCTAAAAATGATCTGAGGTGTAATTTCTTATTTATTTATTTTAACAAGGGCAAACAGCCCTTTGTTCGTGTGGAGGGAGCGTGACTTACGGTTTCAACTTCTAAGTTCTTGTGGGATATCTAGATTTATCTTGTACATTAGATATAACTCTCGGTAAATAAATAAAAACAAATAAATTTGTTTTTACGGATTCTTTAAACAGCACACCAGTGTGTTTTTCTGATTTGTCAGCTAGTGGAAGGGTGCACAGGGCACACTCAGTGTCTGCGAGCTGTAGCTGTTATATTATCAACAGTGATCTAATTAAGCATTTAATGTAAATATATCTTGTAACTAACCTGAGATTATTGATATTCTAACATTAAACTTACAACCAGCAACTTCAAATATTGATTTCACAAACAGCAAAAGCTTCTCCTTGTTGTTGTTATCATTATATGGTCTCCAAACAATATTATAGTATATTAAAATAATTTCTGCAATTTATCGTCCAGCAAATTTTATTATTGTGACAGGCCTAGTCAATAGCAACAGCAAAATAAACCAATGGCGGAGAAAATTTGGCAATTTTTTCCATGCGTATAACTCAAGTATTCAGCTCTACTGCTCATCCCACAAATGCATGTTCCTTACAAATGTGTCACCATTTCAAAGATAAATTAACAGGCTTTTTAAGAATATAGGATTTTTTACCAAGAATCATTGTTACAACAAAGAAATAATCTACCAAACCCACATTTCCTTACTTTTTGTGCTAAGCATACATGTAGACATGCTAAAAACCATTTTATGCTTAATGAATTTGTGTCTGCTTGGAGTGCATTCCATTATATGCCAGATCTTTCAGACTTTTTTATCTTGCAGTTAAAAAAACCTGTAATTTTAATGTTATTTTTATGATTGGAACATGTTGGAGAAATGCAACAATTCATTTGAAGCTGTTCCATTGATGGAATGTGTCTCTGTACATAAACAAGTGAAACCATCAATTGGTCTTAACCATTTCAAGTTTTATCTAAATGATCACATGGACCTACCTTCAGTGTGGAGGTCAGTATGCGGAGGCGGTGAAGACGCTCATTGAGCTGAGGGTCAGCAGCCCGTCGGAGGAACGACTGCCGGAACTCAGTTTGTCCTTTGGACTCCGAACCCCGTCCTAAAGGACAGACTCCACCCTGCTCGCACGCTCGAAACAGGTCACCGAGGGACGCACCTTCACTCCCACCTACAACACATTTGGAGGGAAATTGCAAGTCATTTCATATTGTTGTTCCTTACAAAAAATCTAACCAACTCTAAAATTTAAAGCTAAGCAGATGATAAATCTCAAATCCACCACTGGAGGACAGCAGCGGACCTTAGAGATTCCACCTCCCAGCAAAAAAAAATTATTAATGATGACAAAACCCTCATCTCTCCTGTCTGATAACCTCTAAGACATTTTCAATACTGACAGTTTTATATTTACTTCTCTACACCAGCATGTATATTTCAATCTACCCTCTGACAGATTTTACACGCATCACCTGATTAAAAAAAATTGGCTTATTTACTATTTTAGTCTGTCACATTCTTCTGCCTCAGGCTTCACCTTGGCAACAGAGCACCGATGTTTCATTAGCCTCATTAGAACAGTGCACGACTGCAGTGTGTGTTAATAGATACTGATGATGATTTAAACGAATATGTGTCTGCCTGAGAGCGTTTTTCTGAAACTGGCACATCAAGTTGCCTCATCGTCTTCACCTTACCAAAATTATTTCGGTCTCATGTGGTTGTCACTCACTGCGAGACACTTTCCCTCTTTGCTCTGTCCATTGGATGTTTGGTACAGTAAAATGAGCAGATTGTGAAAAGGCTGCCACAAAAATTAGAAAAAGTAAAGAACGGTCATATTCCTTTGTGAGTTCTCTGATGACATTGAAATACACTTTTGTTGGAGTAAAAGTGGTTTTAGTTGAAATGTTGCATTTTCAAATTCTGTGCAGTCAAGAACTAGTGGTTAAGTGTCACAGTGAGTTGCCTAAATTTTAATACACAATCAGTATATCACTGATTTGCATCAAAAGTCATCTCCATACAAAACTCTAATTAATTCCAAAACAGATTCAGACACAATCCCCCATCCTGAACTGCACACTGGAGACAGTGAGAAAGAAACACCCCCTTTCAACAGAAAAAGAATCAGGATCAAAATGGGCGACCAGCTGCCTCAACCAGGAGCAGAGAGGAGTGGATTATTTTTTTCTTTATCAGAAATGCAATGAGGTGTGTTTAATTCAACCCTCTACAAAGATGAGAGTTGAGGACGATAAATGTAATCTGGAATATTAGTGCAAAATCTATTGAACTTGGTAGGAAGTAGAAGTATGAACAAAATAAAAAAACACATTAGATCATTAATTTTCTGCAAAAGAGTAGTTTAAGTAGAGATTTTTTTCTGAGCTAAAGGGTTCCACTTTTAGCTGGACTTCCCAGATTCTTATAGATGGATTTGGATATAAATTCTAGACCAGTATTGATATGGAGCATCTTTAAAGTGATTAGATTTTAAGATTTGTCGAGATCTTACATTCAGTCTTAGTAACAGTGTGCAATCTAATTGTTCTTGTTAGTTCCTTCAACAGCAATAAAGGCTCTGTCACACTAAACATTTTAGACTACTTCTGTCAACTTGTGAAAATTGTGTCCAACACCTACAATATTTAAACTGAAGATAGATTTTTAAAACAAAATCTACCAGTAGCCTATTTATTATGTATATATGCTAACGAGTTGAACATATTTATAACCTGTATAGGTAATTTAGACATAACAACATTTTCAGTAGTCGAAACAAGTTGTTTAAAATGTTTTAGTGTGACAGGGCCTTTAGGAAATAAATTAATTAGCTTAAATGCAATCTAAGATACATATGTTTTGGTAAAAGAGGATTAAAACCAAACTCAAAGGGAAATTATTTCAAAAAAGTCAGGAAACAATAAAAGACCAATTTAAAAAGACCCTTTGTAATGCTGATTTTGTAGCTAAAGATTTAAAAGAGGCTGCCACCAAGAAATTAAAACAATACCAAATGTTGGTCAGTAATTGGTAAAGTAACAACAGCAATCCACTTAGGTCTCTTGGCTCTGTTCAGACTAGACATTAGCTATCAATCCAATCAGAATTAAACAATTTTTCCAAACTGAGGTCATTCATAGAGCTGTCTAAATGTAAAATGTTAAGATAATGTTCATAACCTTTTGAACTCCAAAAACATCAGTAAAAAAAGTCATCAGAGGTCTAAATATGTGTGAGAACATACTGTATTAACTCTAACAGGCAAAGATGGTAAGATTCTATCAGCCAAGCTTATGAAACCAATGTCTTTCAAATCTAACTAACGCACTTTCATAAAGACTAAGCCCTTTAAAAATTAACACAAAAATCAAGCACATCTCATTTTTGAAAACTTCACCTCTACAGAATTACAAATGAGCCCTGTTAGGTAGTGTATTTTTTTTCAGTAAAGATTAAAGGATATTCTCATTAAACTGAGTTTACATAAAGAGACAGAGGAATGAAAAAGCCTGAATCCACAGAGGAGCTCGCTGAAACACTTCAAACATTCAGCCTGTCAAGAAGCATTTGAAATGACACGAGGTGATTTTGATAAAAAGTTAAAGAACACTGGATACTATAAGATATATTTTTATTTGAGCTGTTGCTTATTATTTTCAAGTTTGACATCTTTCCATTTTAATCCTTTATTGTGTGTGTGTGTGTGTGTTTTTTTTAATAGGCCTTATTTTTAATCGGTGTGTTCTGGTGTAGTGTATAGATAATCACACTACATGTATGCACCTGACTGAACTCACCGTTGTGCGTTTGCTGCTCTTCTTTCGCAGGCGGCACGAGCAGCATGTGTAGGTTGCTGTCTCGTGGCAGCGTGAAGCTGCGCGGTTTCCCTCCCTGGGTTGCCATAGGAATCAGCCTCTGCATCGCCATGGGCAACGGGACGTTCCTCTGTGGAGGAAGAGTGTAAACGGCTCCGGCCATCATCGAACCACCCCCTGGGCCCGGCTCGGCAAAGACGGCATCCTCTGTGAAAGAAATTGAAAGGACAGAAAAAAAAAAGTTATTGACTTGAATTTTCAATAGAGCATGACTCATTTCTTTGAAAAACCATATATTTTAGTTTGCTTTACTAGCCTGTCTTAATGGAATGAAAAGGACGTATGTTATATCTTACTAAGGCAATATAATGTATTAATACAGTATTTTAAAATTAAAATAATAAATGTTAATACTATTGTTCCTGTAATATTAATAGTTGCCCCAGAGGGAAAAAAACAGGCTAAAGCATAAAACTAGTCAAAACACACACACACACACACACACACACACACACAGGTTTGGATTTCTATACTTATTAGGACCGTTCATTGACTTCCAATAATTTCCAGTAATTTCTACAGCCTAACCCTGACCACCAACCCTAAGGCTAACCTCACAGGTTCCTACCTGACCCTAAAACTAACCTAAGCTCAATTCATACCTTAGTCCTAAACCCAACCTCCAAACCAAAAATGGAGTTCCACCATATTAGGACCAGTCTTTGGTCTCCATTAGGACTACTGGTCCTGACAAGGTAGGTGTGTATACCAGAAAACAAGTACACAAACACACCCTCACACACACACAACCATAGTTAGCCTTACATGAACATTAGTCACAGCTGGAAATAAATTGCTTAATTACCTCTTGAGTCACAGGTTAAACCAAGAGGAAGAGCCCTCAGTCACGAAGTCAGTGATCAGTTTTATAAACATATTAGTTTTACTTAAACTTGTTCAAAGTGAGCTCTTTGGATTCCACAAAATTACAATAATATAGTTTTTGAAGTAAAGCAACCATTCCTTTTACTTTATCTATTTGTATTTTTTATTTATTTATTTATCAACTGTTTCTGTTGACTTGACTCCTCTGCCAAAAAAGAACCAGTTATCACAGTCTGTACAGGATGACCATCTTCTTTAGAGCCCAGGCAAAATTATCTTGAAAAATGCAGGCTTCCATAGATAATTTATAATATTTTGCAACCAGAATATGAGAGATGGTAATGAGACACCCTTTGCCTCTCAAATGTGACCGCAAATCTGTTAACCTTGTGTTGCCCAGAAGCAGCAGTCTGATTGCCTTGTAATGTAAGATTCTCTATAAAGACATTTATTACAGAAAAAAATAAAAAAATATGTAGAGTCACTGGTTTGATTTCAACATCTGGAGAAGTATTTTCATAGCTATCTTTAAATACGGATGTGGGGGAAATTATATTATCATTTTGCTGTAAAATGAAAAAACTTGTTTCCTGTATGACTGTTTTGTTTAATAACAAATATAAATAGCATCACAGAGTTAAATTCAATTAAGGTTTAGCACTAAAGTAAGATGAGGAGAAGTATTAACTGTGGCGACCCTTAAAGAGAGAACAGCCACAACAAAACAATATATATATATATATACAGATTTATATTATAGCAAACAATAATGACTTCAACATGAAGCTGTTTTTAATCTGAAAATTACCAAGTGGTCCGGTTTGCAGGTAATGCAGTCCAGCCTCAGTCAGTGGTGTCTCAATCAGGTCCTGCCAGGAACGTCTTTGAGAAGATGAAGAACGACCCGGGGACCCAGTTTCACTGCTTCCCCCTGCAGGACTCGAGCGGTACTACATAATGACAAAAAAATAATAATATTTTTATATGAATCTTAGGCCTTTTCATAGGCAGATGATCATTTATTAAGCATTTCTTAAACTCTTAGTGAAAAGTAAACTAACATTTTAAGATGTAATATCTTGATGTGAGAATATAAAGTTTATTAGTTTAATTTTTATCTTCTAGTCTAAGACAGCATATGAAGCAATGTTGTAACTGGTGGATTTGGCTGATATTATTGCAAGGAACATTTAATTGTGGAACGCCCTGCCTCTGGATATTCGACAGGCCCCTTCACTGTCCATTTTTAAAAACCGACTTAAAATACATTTTTACTCACTGGCCTTCAACCATATTGAGATTTGATTTTACTCGACTTTTACTGTATTAGGTGCTGATTGTATTGTTTATGTGTTTTTATTGTGCTTTGAATTCAGTTTTTAATTTATCATTGTATGTCATTTTATTATTTTTTATTATTTATTTCAGATGTTCAGCACTTTGTTTCAGCTGTGGTTGGTGTTAAAGCGCTTTATAAATAAAGTTTGATGATGATGATGATTTAAAAATAACTCAGGATACAATGATTTATTCTATTGTTTGTATTAATTTTCAATATCTCAGGGCATTGGAGCACAGCTATAACTATATTTATATTTAGTAATAAAGTCCTTGATAACAGAATGAATACAAGTGAGAATTATTGTTTATGGTACCTCGAGACATCTGCTGACATTTTCTCATTAAAGTACTCCTGGAGCAAATATATGTTTGCATAGTTGTGTACTGTTGGCACTTTTCTGATTTAGTATGAATGTCAGCTGCTTCAACTCTAATTAACCTCATTACAGAAGTTAATATCCTAAAAGCCACTGGAAACCATTACATGTTACATCTCTTGAATATTTATATTCTGACTTTACACTAAGAGATTAGATACTCTTGCCAA
Source organism: Cynodonichthys magdalenae (assembly GCA_031762555.1). Lineage (NCBI taxonomy): Eukaryota > Metazoa > Chordata > Actinopteri > Cyprinodontiformes > Rivulidae > Cynodonichthys > Cynodonichthys magdalenae. Next base: position 63,896 of record JARVJO010000165.1, on the reverse strand, counting down.
TAAGAATAAGACAAGAAGACTTTCTCAAGTTTTAAAACATCTAATTTAACAGTAACAATTGTGACACACCTCCACAGGATCACATCGGTACTGTACGTCGCTGCTGCTGCTGCCCCCTGGTTTTCTCCCGCTGTGTGTGGTGCCTCCCCCCAAGGGACCTGGATGGTACTGCGGTTCTGCAGCCACAACCGAGGGCTCAGTGCACAAGAAATCCTCCTGGGAAGAGCGAGAGCGAGAAGTCTCTGTGGAAGACAGGCGAGTTGTGCGACCTTCCAGGTAAGCACTCATCTGACAGAGAAAAGGAAAAGAAACAGTGTGACAGATGTCAACTGATGCCGCGACTCGTTTAGCCATGACTGCAACTTCAAACAAAGGAATTAAACAGGCTGGGGAGCCAGATGAGTTGAAATAAGGAATATTGTTTGAATGAGATAAGTTAAAGACGGGATTAAAAAAGTGTAAGTGTAGAAACTTTATACTTTATCTATAGGATAAACAATTTGTTCAAAGACAAGGACACATAATAGAGCAAACAGTTTTACACTCAATTAGAGAAACAGTTACAGCACATTATCTTCATTGCTGCCTGAAGGCTTTATTGATAATAATACTGACTATTAGACCCAGATTAAGTGCTCAGATTAAACTATCTCTTTAGGAGCATTGACTCTGGATTTTTTATTTATTTATTTACTGTTATTTAACCAGGCAAGTCCTGAAGGCAACATATTGTAAATGTTTTTGGGACGGGAGGAACCGGAGTACCCGGAGAAAACCCACGAAAGCAGGAGTAGAACATGCAAACGTCACACAGAAAGACTCCAGGACCGAACCAGGGATCAAACCCAAGGTCACTTGTGAGGTCTCGGTGCTAACCACTGAGCGGTTGTGCCGCCATTTTCACGCTAAGTGTAATATACACTTCTCATCATATAGAGTCCTAAGTTTGTTGACTCACTGATGGCGGTCGAGGGTAAGTATCGTATGGAGGTGGAGGACTGTCCTGCTTGGGACTGGAGGTGGTGTCATCTTCATGTTCACTCTCACTCCAGTAATCTACAGGAAACACACATTTACACATTAGAACAGAGAAATCAAATCTTTCAGTGCATTTTTTTACTCACAATCTATGAAGATTGTGTTTACAGTATGAATATATTCTAAAAACTACATTTATACATTTTGATAGTCCATCCAATTAAACTGCCTTTCAAACTTTTTGTGTCAAAACCTATATGTTGTTGAAAAGTCCCAACAATAACAACAACAAAAACTTACTGTCAGACAATAGTGATTGGTATCTATCAAACACCATTGATTTAGAGGAGTGAATGAAGAAAACAAGTGGCCCAAAATATAAATGTATATATTTTTCAGGGGTCAATTCTCCAGTAATAGGTTGGTCATAATGGAAAAAATAAAAGCAGGTTCAAAAGGAATAGCAGCCATCTGCTGAAGTGCCCTTCAGAAAATCATTTTTACCCTGGTCCTGGCGCATCCTCTCCCGCTCTGCGTAGCCCACTGCTGCCATGTTGAGGCGACTCAGCCACCTGTGAAAAACAAAACAAAACAAAACAAAAACTTACTAAAGTTGAACCCACAAACTAAACTCTGTAAAAGCTTGTTTGTTGCACTGCAGACCACAAAAAAATAATTCTAACATGAACTATTCAAATTGTTGAATCAGTAAATCTAAACATTGGCTGTCGTTAAATCAAGTCATTCTCCAACGAGTCTCATGTCAAAATGTCTCTAGGCAAAACAATGAACCCGTCATTGCCTCCGATGTCCCTCATTAGTGTATGAATGCCATTTAAAGAACTAATTAGACTCTATAGAATAAATTAATCAGATTAGCTTTGTAGGGACGTAGCAGAGTGTGTGGATGGATAAATGAGGGCACAGATTGTGTTGTGAAGTGCTTTGAGTAGCCTGATTGGCAAGAAAGGCAATATATAAGTACAGTCCATTTATAGTATTTATAATTCATAAAACATCACAAAATCAAATGTATAATTTTTTCTTTCAATGTTTTAGCAAACTTTTATTCTAAAACACTGATATCCATCCTTTAAAGGAGACATGTGTTTTTAAATTCTTTGTTTTTAGATGTAAATCATTCCAGAAAAATATGACCCAAACAGAATATAAAGACATGTACACAGCAATGGGGGAGACTAAATTCAGATTTTCTGCACTCCTACAGACTCCGAGTACATAACAAAATGCTTTTAATGGCTAAAAAAGTAGATTTTGCATATGTTCCCTTTAACATTTGCACAAATTAAAATGGTATCAAAATGTCTTGCAAATTGCGTTTTTGGGTCATCTTTAAAAACAAACAAAAAAATATTCTGTTTCTTTTGTGCCCTATGGGAAGTAAACAGTAAGCTCAGTAAGCTACAATTTACTTTTGCCACCCAGCTGAGATTCTGCCCCACTACATAGCCACCATCCGAGTTTAGCCCTCGCTGCTTTACCTGTTCATGTCATCCACTCCATCTGCTGCAAAGTAGAAACTCTTGACCTTGGGGTGACATGCTTTGAAAGCACTAGAGAGACAGAGAGAGTTATTTTTGCTGTGCACCTTCATGCATTTAAGAACTGAGCACGAAGAGCATAGGACATAAATATGCATTGAAGCAGCTTTTCTCAGACACTTACTACTTCTTTCGACATTCACTGGCACGGTCAATCTTAAACTCAGGAAGACTGACAAATCCTTCTGCCTTCTCATCCTGAACGAACAAGAAAAAAAAAAAACAACAAAAAAAATTAAAAAACAGATAAGTTAAAAAGAAGGCTGAAGAAAAGCTTTTACTTGGAGGTCATTGGTAGCTTTTGCGGCTTTAAAGTTTGAGCATATCGTTGTAAAAAAAATGATTAAAGAGCATAGAATTAGTTGTTGCTGTTTCCATTTTTCTGAGTCAAACAGTGAGGCAGTGTGTGTTAAACTGCAGATAGGTCTCAAGAGAATGTACGTAAATGATTAATTAAATAGCAATGACACTCTTGTATGTGCACTGTGGCCTTTTACTATAAACATCTATTAACTTTAATCCTGTACTTCTGCTAAAAACCACAACTGAAGCATACCAGAGCTCAATAGGAGGACAAATGTGCATAAACTTAGTCAAGAACTAGAGCAGTGTTAAATAGTTGATAGAACAAAATAAAAGTTTAAAACAGTCATGCCATGAAAGTTTTATCTATGACAGGTGGGTACAATCCTGGGGCCTCATGTATCAACAGTGCGTACGCACAAAAAGCTTGCGTATGTCAGTTTCCACGCAAAACTCCGGATGTATCAAAACTGAAATGAACGTGGAAATGTGCGCAGCCCCACACCAACTCCAAGGC
>JARVJO010000165.1:16879-31508 GCA_031762555.1 Cynodonichthys magdalenae | reverse complement strand
AAATTGATTTATTTATTATTGAAAATTGTTAATTGTCTGAAATAAATTTAATTCATTCATTCATTCATTCATTCATTAATTCATTCATTCAAAAACTTATTTTTTTTTCTCAGAGCCTGCAAGACATTAGAAAAAAAAATTTATTTAAATAAAAAAATAAGTTCACACCCCTGACCCCACCCCCGTTTCCTGCATTGCAGCCTGCGCTGTTATTGGCAGCTAGCATCCCCCATCACCACCACCACCCCCCACCCCCGTGTGCATGAGGAAAATGGACTTTATTAATTAAACCTAAATTCTCTTGTTGGGGAGGGGTTTGTGGGGGTCGTCTGAGGAGGAGGGCCAGGAGGGAGATGGATGGAGATTCCTGAACTTTTATTTAAGTTGACTTTGAAGGTTTTTTTTTATTTGAAAGGTCTTCATGGCTTACCAGCAGAAGCACAAATAATACTGTTAAGAGAGTTTATAATAACGTTGATCTAAAATCTAAGTTTGATTGTGAAGTGAAATTAAATATCTGACAGTGATCATTACGCAGCGTGGTTATAATTCCTCACTTCACCATCTGTGTCGCCAGCTTCCAGTTTCAAAATGAACGTATGCATGAGTCAGAGCTGGCTTAAGGGGCCGCATGTTTTCACAACAAGTTTGAATTTACATGAAAAGTGGTGTACTCAAGTTTCTGGCCTCGTTTTGTGTGTACGCAAGCTTTATAAATCCGACCCCTGGTGTTTTACATTTTCACTTAGCGCTTTGAAACAACTTTACTTAGGAGTTGTTGACGCATCTATAGAGCTATTTTACTGTGAACAAATTGCTTTAACATTCCAAGTTATGAAAAACAGAAACCAGTCCTAAAGATCTTGGCAATTGCTGCACTCAAACCCAATTCCAGCCATGATGAACTCTTCTTCTTTGGTGACTTCCAACATTTCCTGTATTGCTACAAATTAAAATGGCAACCATATATTTTATTTTGGATTTCATTAGCTGACGCTAAAATCAAACATTGTGGATTTTTAATTAGTTCAATTTTACATTTTTACATTTAGGTTCTGAAAATGTAAAAATGTAAAAAGAGCACAGTTGTTTTCTTTTTGTAATTTTATTTTGAAATGGAAAAACCAAAGAACAAATACACAGATTACACTGTATTCAATGAATGGTTACAGAAAGATCAAAATAATTCAGCCTGGTTGCAACTCAAACTGCTTCAAAGCCTTTCATGAACAATTTATCCAACAGTGTTGAGCTGCACACTCAGGTTCTGCCAATTTGGAAACTGTCTTATTTCAGATAGCCATCACAACTTCAGCCTAAAATGTCAAGCAATGTCAAATAACTCAATATTTAAGAAGAACGACTCCAAAAAACATCCTATTTCTTTTAAATAAATTTTGATGAAAATCTTTAGATTCCAGAGGGGACCTAACCTGTCCAACCAAGCCAGCAGGCTCTTGGCAGCGGTGATGAGGTCAACCACGGAGGTCAGCAGATCATTGGGGAGTCGCCGGGAGCTCCTGCTCTCTAATTGGCTGCTCCGACGGCGGCTGGAGATGAAGTTCTGTAAGTTCTTGGCCGAGGCACCAAGCTTGTGAGCCAGAGTCCTGACGCTCTCGGTCTCCAGACCTGAATTCTAGATGCACACAGAGTCAGAAAGTTAACCATCATGAATGCTAAAACTAATAATACTAATTCTTCTGAAAGGTTCTTTGATGTCTTTGTGGAATATTAAAGGATGTGATTGACATAAATATGAATGAATCACAATGAAGACACTGGTTTGAATAATGAAAAAGTGCAGCTAAAGAAGACACATGGGTGAGGATTAAAATGACATCTATGCATTTTCCCAGTGTCCATTTGGTTTTGTTTTTTAGTGTAAATATTTGTGACCAGTCAGCATGTTTTCATCATTTAAAGGTACAGAGATTGTGCTTGTATAAAAATGTGCTTTTTTTTTACGTATTTTGCCATAGTGACATTTGGGAATTGTAAAAAAGTGAAGCAGGACACAAACACTGTACTCCCAGCCATTAGTTACTCGGCGCATTTAAGCGAAGCAGAATAAATTACAGTAGCGGCTTTAAAGGAGTCTAATAAGAGTGAGGAACTGCAAACAAAACCAGACCCTTAAAACTCACCAGAGCACACAACAAGTCTACAGCCTCCAGAATGAGCTCCTGGTGTCCGATGCGAGAAACTCCCAGCTCCTCCAGCTCAGCGTGGCTGATCCTCAGCAGCCGCTCCCCGCATACACCGGCCCGCTCGAACACACTCACGTACTGCTGCAAGCAGTCGTCCAGACCTGAAACAGACACGCAATGATCAGTTTGTCAATGTTTTTAAGTTAACAGACATTTGATTTTATATGTCTCTCCGTGGAAACATTTGTCTGTTAAAAACACACTGCAGCGCCTTATGCTGTTTATTAGTTTCATGTCAGGAAATACCAAATATAGCTGCAATGTTAGTATTTATTTTAATACAAAACATAATGAGGTGTCTAGCTTCTGTAAAACTAACTGAGGTATAGCCAACTTTGTCTTCTCTACATATAAAACATATCAAAAGCAGGGGGCAACTTGGACAGCCAGTGGTTTCAAGTGCCTACAAAAAAACATGGGAAAGGGGTAGGCAGAGACCCGTGTGGGGCAGCATCGGGGGGGGGTATTTCTGGTGTTTGGGGATTTCGACGAACCACCCACTTTTCTAAAGGTCTGCTTATAGCATTTGCTATTTTTTTATTCCTAATCTGTTTTTATTCCTGAATTGCAGATGTCTTGTGCACGTCTGATCAGTCAGAGCCAAGAGACACTTGTCTTCCTGTCAAACACAACTCCAGCCCAGACTTTCTGCCTGTTGCATGCACAAAACATGCCCTGATGTATCTCACAAGGATGTACCATGTGCAAAACATCACATGCAAATGACTCGAGCAACCAGTGTCAGGACGTTTTTTAATAATGTGAAAACCCGGCCATTTTAATGTGGTGTTGCATATCAAAACCTGTTATGATGTTAGTACTTGGAAAATGTGGTGGCAATGACTCTCAGCTACTACCACATTTAAAACCAAATGTGCTCTAGTTTTACCTTTGCCTACATGGTTGTGATATTTGTAAAAGAAAATGTGTATTTAAAGGTGCCACATTGCTGAAGAAGAATCATATGTCAGGAAATATGTAGCTGTAGGATTGTATTGTAGTAATGAGTAAATGTTCTGGGGTCGGATTTATAAAGCTTGCGTACACACAAAACAAGCCCAAAAAATTGGGCACGCCACTTTTCACGCAAAGGTTGTGATTTATTTATTTATTTTTGGCAAAAATAAAAAAATCAGGCTTGGATTTTAGATCATCTTTATCATAAGCTTTGTGTAGCAGTATTATTTATGCTTCTGCTGCTGAGCCAAAAGGACTTTTGAAATAAAAAAATTAAATCTTAAATAAAAGTTCATGCATTTCCATCCATTTCCTCCCTCCTCAGACGACCCTGACCCACAGACCCCATTTCAACAGCAAAAAGTTCAGTTCACAGTGTGTGTGTGTGTGGGGGGGGGGGAGTGGTGAACTTTTTTCTGACTTTATATGACTTATTTTATTTTTTTTATGTTTTTATCGTCAGACAAAAGGTCGTGAGACAAAATTACATTTGAAGTTAAGTTGTTTTTGAAAATAATTGTGAGATTTCTCTAAACATCTGTAAACCTGGAGAATGAGAGAAAATCTGTTTCAATTACGGACAATTTGTTCACGTGAGCAGTTGTCAGTACCTGTCATCCTCCAGACACACGACGGAGCGCGTGTCTGAACCGGCCAATCGCTTTAGTTAAATTTGATCAGCTGACTCATTTAAATACATCTTAACAATCATGAGGTACTTTGCATTGACTGTTTATGGTTGAGTGTGGGTGTGTAGAGGGCAGAACCTGAGGAGGGACCTTGTGCGCAAAGTCTACCGTCCAGCTGTGATCTATGAAGGGAAATTGCTTGAACGTGTGCGTGCGCACAGTTTTATAAATCTGAATTTTTTTTGGCGTACGCCATTTTTGCTTTTTGGCCGTACATTCACTTTTAGCATCGTTTCCACACAATCCTTTATAAATGAGGCCCCTGGGCAGTCAGATTAATTTATATGTTGTTACCCCTAACTTGAAATGTCCACTATGCCCATGTAAAGCTGCATTAGGGGTACTTTTGTTCATACACTCCTCCAATTCATGTTTAGAGTTTTGTCCACTATGACACCTCTTGTAAGAACTACCACTTAGATCATTTTTGATCACTACATGCAAATGTCACTGAAAGAAAAAAGCATAAAAAACCAAAACCATGTATTTTTTCAGTTTAGATTATGTCTCTAAGACATAGACTACATGTCAGTTTGTATGGATTGTCCCTCATTTTGCAGGTATATGGACGTATAGATCAATCTCACAGATTTTTTTTAAGTTTTATGAACTTTTTTCAAAAACTAATTTTCAAATTTATTTTACATGTCAGAGCCTGCTGGATGTTAAAAAAAACAATAAATAACATCAAATAACCATCTTCCAACCTGCTCTGCCGCTATAAATAAGTTCTCCCATCCTCATTTCCTCCTGCTTTGCAGTGCAGGTGCTGTCATCTCCACGGTCGACAGTCCAAAAATACGACAATTTTTGAAGCTTATTATACAGGTAAACGTCCAAAGGGATTGACATGTATGCTAAGTGGCAACAAAATCTTGATTCTCAAACCTAATATGAACTAAAACAAAATCTCTATAAGTTTGCGTTTTAACAAAGTTGTTGTTTTTTGGTTTGTTTCTTTACATTTTATGTTAGGGCTTTTGTATATCAGTATTTAGGGAAAAATAAATTATGCATGCAGTTTCTTCTTCCCAACATTGCTCTTTTAAAATGTAGTTATTCTGGAAGTTAAAGGACTCTCATTTCTCGCGCTGGAGCGCTGACTGTGATCAAATATTTATGGCTATTGTAATCCAGTACAATATGATTAGACAGCAGGAAATGATGAGCCTGAGGGGAGACTGAGGGGGACTCGTCTCAATGCATATTCTGTCTCATCAACTTTCCTCGTCCCAGACACTCTTTACTATGTTAATCCCCTAATCAATAACCACACCCAGACCTTATTTGAAGTTGGAAGTTTTAGGCAGCGCTCCAGACTCATATTATATCTTCACTGGTGGTTTCTCTCATCAAAGAGTGGCAACATGAAGAATGGGTTTCTCTGTACAGGAAAACTACAAGACAGCTTCAAACTGTTGCTTGTTTCAGTTTGTACTCCATGAAATAGCATCTGCTGTGTCATGTTTTTACAAGCAGTTTAGTTTGCTTGCAGTTTTGCACTTATTGCTTCTTTCAAAACCAGTACATGTTAAGTTAACAGCAACACAAGGCATGCTTATTGAGGGCAGAGAAAGGCTTTTCCAGGAATCAGTTTAATAAAAGTGCAACTTTAGGACTTAGTTTTAGGTAAAAAAAAAAAAAAAAAAAAAAAAAGAAAACTAAATAATTTAAGTGGTTAATCATGTCAATCTTGTACCTTTGGCAACTGTCAGAGCACAACTTTTAACAACATGTACTTATTTTAGCTGAACAGCAGTTAGTCAAAGGGAAATACAGAAAATAAAATAGAAATACACAGACTTAGCTTTTATAAGTACACACAAATACACACACACTTGCCTATACAAATTATTTAATCTATTCAGAACAAAATGTACAAGCAAAAGTAAAAAAATATATATATAGTAATAACAATAATAATAATAATGAATAATTTGCTTTTGTATTCTTTTCTTCAAAACAAGTATTTTGATCACCGGTCTCCTTTTGTCTAACTGAGAGACTCTAATGAAGCTAAAATTGTACCTGAAAAAAAAAAGATTGGTTAAACTGGATCTAAATAAGCAATAAATGGGCAATCAGGCACCAATCCAGGTTAAGCCTTCATTCTCTGTTGGGTTGCATAACATCTGTAAGTATGTGTGGGATGGTCTCTCCAGATCTACTGGTGCTTGAGCATGTAGAAAAGGTGTGCATGTGTGTGTGTGCACATTGTTCCAGTCTTGGTGTTTGTCTGGCCGGAGAGCATTTGCTGAGTCAAAGGAAAGCAGATCAAGACAGAGCAGTTGGACTGCAGCCCCTGGCGCCCAAAACAACAAATGTATCCAGCTTCTAACCTCTTAACAAACAGGCAGCTGCAAAACACACACTTACACACACCTCTGAGGAATGAGCATTGATCTCTTTCGCTTCAAGTCCCGGCTATATAATATACTCATTTATCATAACCTCGCTAACAAAGATAGGGAGGAAAAGCAAAATGGGAAGAAGTCAGAGGAAGGAAAGATTGAAAAAAAAAGAAAAAGAGCAACAAGGAAAAAGATTCAGAAGCCAGCTGCTAAATTGCTTTCAAACCATTTCACACACAAATTCCTTTGCTCATCAGTGACAAGCAAAGTGTATTCTTCCTGCCTCTGTGCTCTCTCTTTGCTGTCACTAAAACTGAAGTCTAAATGAAGCATTCAGTATCAAAATGCCTCATATAAAAGAAAAACAACATAGCTTAAGGCTGAAATCCATCAAATTTAACAATACACTATTTCACCCCATAAATATTAAAGAAGGAAAACATGGGAAACCTAATAGAAATTAAAAAACATCACCTTTTGATCATTATTTTAATACTGCTGTCAAACTGCTATAATTATTTGGTCATCTGAGTTACACAAACTGTATAATTTTCAACAGGACTATAGGAAGAAGGTTGTTTTGCACATTGATTGTCTTTGTGTTAGGCTCCCTTCACAGTACTTAGACCTGCAACACTCTCCACAACCTACTCCTGCTATTAAAGTGTGGCTGGATTATTGCAAAGTTAGAAAACCTCTCTCAGTGTGAAGGCAATCATGACACTTCTACATACTTATTATTCACCAAACAGCTTTTACCCTGCCCTGACTATGCTCTTTATGTTCGCCCTGTCATGACTCCTGTGGACACTGTCAAGATGAAGCTATGCACTAAAACAGGGGGTCTGGGTCTGGTTCCCAGGGTCCAGTTGGGGTTAGGGTTAGGAAAACAAGTAAAACATGCAGGATAGTGGATTAAACACTCCTGTTCTAGTGGACAATGTCACCTTGACAGTGTCCACAGGAGTCGTGACAGAGTAAACATAAAGAGTCTAGTCAGAGTAGAGAAAATTCTATATGAATACCAAGGCTACAGTCACACTGCAGGTCTCAAGGCTCAATTCCTATTCTTTTTTGTGTGTGTGTCTGTGGACATTCAAATTATATTTTAAGTGTGACCTCCACCAGACTCCAGTGTGAATTTTTCTGTTTGCAGACGTATATGCTACATGCTTTTTTTGTACAGTATATCAGTATTTATACAAAATCATGAGTTGATTCTGAAGTTTTGTGCAATCAGAGCCGATAAAAGAATTATCTGACATGCTTGTTGAAGCCACTCTTTACATTTAAACTTGCCCCTAGCACAGCATTTTATTTTTGGACTGGGAGCGATGTGCTCGAAGGATCAATCAAGTAACTTTATTATCAATACAAGACTGATGTTACTGTCTTATATTTCGGAGGCTTCTCAGTTATGCAGGATCTTATATGAAAAAATTTAGATTTGGGTAGCATTTAACTGCAGTGTGAACATAGCCTAAAAGAGCCCATCCATCCATTATTTATACCTGCTTCTTCTTTCAGGGTCACTGGTGTCACTGGTCCCATATCCAACAGTCACTGTGCGAGGGGCGGGGTACACCCTGGACAGGTGAAGCCCCCTAAGAGAGTCAAATTTTCATAACCAGGATGAGGACATACCTGCATTGGAAGATCATGCTGAGCTATCAGGATGCTACCACCACAGGTACTACATCTGTGTTACTTTGTTTTAATGAACTTGTCACAATCATGGTGGTTGTAGTTGTTATACGAGTCCAGCACTGCAAATTCTGCTTTCATTTTTCAGTGTCATGTTGCGGCACTTTGGTTTTATGCAATAGATGCACTGCCACTGCTGGTACCATGATGATAAACCACCATCGCACAGGGAAGTTTTTGTGCATGCTCAAAACCCTCCATGACCCATCCCACTCTGTCATATCGAATGGGGAACCCACTGTGCTCTTAATACAAGATGTGCCTGTCCAGGGGGTCCTGACTTTTAAATGAGCCGTATGTGCCCATCTCTTCTTTTACCTCTATCTGTGTTTTCTTTTAATGAATTGAGGCAGCAGAAAAAATATACATGAACATATGGCAAAAAATATAAATCAAACATATAAATTTATGACTTCTGAGGCAACAAAGATATTCAAAATAAAACCTTCATGCATAGCCATCAAATATTTGTTTAGAGTTTTATGCGTGCATTTTTTTTATTGAATCATTTTTGTTTTTATTTCTCAGTTTAACACTGCCGCATTGCAATGTTAACACAGCCCAGGATAAAATATGTTAAAGTTTCATTTTGGGGGAGTTTTGGAAGTTCTTTTAAAATTTGAACAGCGTCAGGCTGTTCGCTGCTCCTGTTAATAAAGTATTAATGATTATTTATGGCTACACTATCTGCCTTCTGGTTCTGTTGTGTGAATACTGTAGTTAATGTTCTCATAAATCAATACCTTCTTCTTTTTTAAACACAGCAACATTGTTTTGGAGGCAATGCGGAAGTGCATTTTTCATAATAATAATTTAATTGCTATTGTTATACCCAAAAACGGTCTCCTGCATGCAAAGTATCCAAATAGGTTTAAAGGTTTGGGTGGGATTTCACTTTTCCAATTAATGCTGGTGTATTTTCACACTGCCATGTTGTTGTTTTTACTGAAATAAGACATCTGAGCACTTTCCCAAAACTTGTGTTTTTTAATGGTTGTTAATGGCTGCAGAGTTTTAGCAGAAGTGGAAGAAGCGAAGCTGATTAAAACAATGCTGGCTCTCTCAGAGTGTTACTACTGCTGAAAGAGGCAGCGAGAGGCACAGAAGCAGAAGGGGAGAGATGCACAATGTGGCGAAAGTTCACTGATAATCAGCATCGCTTATCACTGGCAGTGAGGGAGAGCGTGAATGCCCTGAATACTGATGAGTCAAATTGTAAGTGGCATCAGCGAGCACACATGCCCACGCAGTGTGAAGCAGGGAGCCAAGCAGTGCCACGCAGTTAATATACATACAGGAAAACGACTGCTCTATAGGACTCAGCTGTCAAATTTACACTCAGAAAATCCTGTCAGCTAAATTTATAGTGAGTAAGCTACTCATCTATTCCTTTCAGCAAATCTAAAATTATCAATTATTTGTTCATTGTGTCAATTAAAGTCCTCGTTTTTAGCAAACTGTTTCCCAATGCTGCCATCTCACGGAATTCACACTTTTATCACGCTCTCATGGCACAAGTACATATTTTTTGCAGCGGGAAACAAATTTTTATCTGATGACATCATGGGACAAAAATGCTAGTGCACCTAAATGCGAAGCAGCACAATGTAGTGACTGTAGTCTGTAACGACAGCAGGTTTTGCAATGCGAATGAGCAAAAATCCTGAAATAACCACAAATCAATTATGTTTTTGGAAGTTTCTATGCAAACTACTAAGAATAACACATCTAATCTGAATCAGTGCATCTCAACTTGTTTCACTTTGATGCTCAGGCAGGTAAAAAGGCCTATGTTACCATGGCAACAGGGTTATCATAAACTGTTTTTTTTGCATTATTTCAACTACATTTATTTACATAATTGAGTTTTTGATTTAAAAAAAAATGTTTTTGCAGCTATTTTGCCACCATCTGGCAGTCATTGTGTGAGGGTCTGAATGATTGATTTTAAATTATTCTCAGTTCACTTCAATTATCTGGTCTTTTCAAATGAGGCATAAAGTTCCTAATTTAGTTTTGTACGTTATTCCACTGCAGATGTAAGCTTGAATATGTGTAAATATGGAATTGCCCTCAATCCTGTCTTTGTTTGCTTCAGCATCCTGAGCACTGCCATCAAGGTGTGGGCATCTCAGGTTGCAGATTGGCAAACTATGTTATTTAGAAAAAGAGCAAAAGTGCAATGCACTGGAATATAGTAGTTTATAATTGCTGCTTTATTGATATCATGAGAATAAAAAATCAATATACTGTGCAACTCTGCTCTAAATGCATTTTATGTCTTTTGGTGGATAATTTGTTTACTGTATAAAAATGACAGAGAAAAAAGTTTTCACATAAGTTTTCTATAAATTGGCATAAAATAACTGTAAATGCCAATGTGGGTTTGTTCTATAATAATACGCTAGTGCCTGTGTTTCACTACGCATGGTATGCATGTTCATGTGTAAGAGAAACCAAGATAATGCGTGTTCTTGTGTTGGACTGTTACAAAAAGTGTGATTCATAGCTGACTCATATACTTAACTCCCACAGAGGCACACTTTTCACAACAGCAGGCGAGCCAAACTCCCACAAACACCCTCTTTATCTCTGTCATACACACGTCTAATAAAATTCAGATTCTGTAGAGACTTCGGAGATGTTCGAGTCCTATAAAAAAAAAAATCTGGCCCTCCCAGTCGGGTTATGTGTCATTTGTTCCAAGTGCTTTAAAGCATCAGTAACAATAAAAAGTTAGATGAGCTTCTCCATCTGTCGCCATGATATGTAAATGCAGGATGTGAGAAGCCTAATGGCTTTTTGAAGTGACTTTAAAACCTTAAACTTACTCGTCTGAATCCCAGTGTCATCTAAAAAAATATCTGCCTGGTGGAAGTAAATCAATAAATCATTAGTAATGTTTTTGTGCCTTCATGTTCTCCACATCCTGGGTGTAAATGATGGTGTTTATGTGCTGTTTTGCGAAACTCGCGAAACTTCACTGTTAGTCTGTGCCAACATGGCAAAAACAAGAAAACATAGAAGAGTAGTCTTAAAATAAACTAAGGCAACAAGGACAATTATAGTATAAAAAATGAATATGAAGAACTTGTAACATTTTTTTGTAAAATTCAGTTTTGTCAAAAAACAGAACAGCAGTTTTGAAGTGATATTATTGCATTTGTAGAGTAAATTTTTTTTTTCCTTTTTTTAATGTTCAATCAATGGCTAAGTTTTGTTACTTATTTTTATTTTAAATTGGGATATTTTATTCTGTTTTACACTGGTTTTTTTTCAATACATTACATAGTCTTTTTTAATATTGAGATATCTAGACTACTTTTGATCATCTAAATGCATAATAACATAACTTTATGTACTGCGATAAAGTAAATAATTGGGGAGTGGTTCGGTCAGATGGATGTGTTTAATTATGTTATTTACCAAATACTCCAAGACTGTATAAAGTTCTTTATTTGATCCAGCTGAAAGGTTGTGTATGGTTCTATTTATCTGCAAATTAATATTTAAGTTTTAAATCTGAATTTGTTTCTTGTTTGTACTTCAGCTGCCAAGTACTGGCACATTTTCTTACAATTCCATAGTCAAAATCACTAGTTTCAGTTTTTCTTCTGCATTTTTGCCACAATCCTAGAAGTAAAAAAAGATTTTTTAAGCTATTCCCAACATTTTAGTGTTTTTTTTCCCCCATTTTTTGTGAATGATGATTTGTAATTTAAACAAATTTATGCCAAAGTCCCAATAACCAAAGTTCCAAATCTTATTTAGTACAACTAAACAACCAAGTAGGAGATGTGGCCATTAGTCAGAAGGAAATAGAGAGTTCAGAAGACAGCAGGTTTAAAGCTCCACAGCAAAGACTAGGCAAAAAGCTAGCACTTTAAGCTGAACACATCACAAAACTCAGGTTTATGGAACGTGTTTGTGATGTTCAAAAAATATTTTAACCAGTGGGACAATTTTAATTAAAATCAAAAAGTAATCAGTTGATAAACATCTACCTTAGAAAATCAACTCCCTTCAAGATTTTAGCAATATTGAGCTAAAGTTTGATGTGACAGTCTTTCACAATACAAACTCTGAGAGCAAACAGATCACGTGAGATTGCACGAAATGTTCTCAAGATTTGACCAAACTGTCTACAACAACTGTCTTTCATTCTTCAACATTTAGAAGTTTGCATTCCTTCAAGGGATACTAGGCTTTTAATTGTTAGATGTGCTGACAGAGTATCCACTTTGTTATGCATGTTTCATGCTGTATTGATTTAACAATTGTTTAAAGAATAATTTAAATTCCTGTTTGTAAGCAAACAGAACTGAAAGGATGCTAAAGAGGATGGATCATTTTATGTAATAATTTATTTTGCAGGCTGCCACTTAACTAGCTACTTAAGCTAATATGAGATGTATTAGGTCATTAAAAACACAATATTAAAATGATCATTTTAATAATTCCAGTTCAGCCTATTTAATAAACAAAACTTGAAAAAATAAGTCATATTAGTGCATGCAACCTCTGGACCTTGATTTGTTGGTGCTGTTTGGAGTCAAATTTCAGGCAGTAAATGATCCTTTGAAACATTAAGCTCAACAAATTTCCATTTAAATTTGTGTTCGGGTTTCTTAATCCACCTTTTATGTGAAAAAGACAAAAGTGAGCTGTTCCCTTATACAACATTTTCTTGTTTGTATGTATTGATTTTGCCAGCAGCCTTTGTAACTACCTATCCAATAATGTACTTCAGTGAAAAAAGAGAACAAGCCTCGTCCTTTATGACGCCCACGTGTTTAACAGGGAAATTGTATACATTTGTTGTCCTTTAAAAGGACACTTGCTATATATCAACTTTCCCAAAAATTAAAATAATAAAGTCACCAAAAAGAAAATGAATTTGCACCTGCGAGACTGTGTTGGCCAGGTTAACAAAGACCTAGATGATCCGCAGGAGGGATTGGAGGTGATTTGCATGTGAGTTCAACAACTCACTATGAATGGCTCAACAACAGTTTATAATGTAAAACTGCACCCGTTCAGTTTTTTTTTAAGAAATAATGAACTGTGTTTGCCTAAAACATTATTTCTTTTTTTTTCAAATTTAGATTGCCAATTTGACAGAAAAACAGCTAAAGATATTGTTCTGTAATAAATTTTGGTTTTTGATTATAATCAGCAATTAGATACCACCATTTGGTCATTGTGGTACACCAACTGGCTTTTAGCGTGATGGCTTTGTTTTTGAGAGTCCAACATTTAACATTGAGCCAAGGCTTTTACATTGGTTTTGTTGTAAGGCACTGACATTAAGTTTGACTCACGTTGATTTAATTAGATTTTTCTGTTTGATACGCTTCTGATGTAATTACTGAGTGGCGCTTCATGAAGATGAGTTAATTGTTTAATTTAGAGCATATTATGAATTCAGTCTGTGATCCCAATGTTGATCTGGCCAAATGTTGATGTAGTTGTTATTCTTGCTATGTAATAATTAATGAACATTATAGGCCAATCTGGGTGTTAACCCACAAAGCTAAAGTGTATAATTCCCCTGGAACATCTTGTTTACTTAGAACAAACAAACAAAAAATAACAATTTGATATGTACTTTTTTAGATCTAGCCTGAAATCATCGGACTGGACTAGAAATCCTTTGGTCCTTAATGCCATGACTATCACTCTGGCTGATTTCTCTTGTGGCAAGCGGTATCATCAAATGTTCTCCCACCCTGTCATGCCTGTTCCACGGCTGATTTTCAAGTCTAGCGATCACATTTATCCAAAGGGAAATTAGGTGAAATCCTGCCCAGCACTCAGTGTGAACAGATGACAATTATAACATGACGTGAGGGAAAAATTCCTGTTGTTCCTGTGAAAGTGTTACTAATGAATGGCACCACTTCCTTATTGTCTTAACTTCAGTTGTGCCAATGATGCACTGTTGCCGAGCCAACAACGTGTCGACCTTTTGGCCTGAAATGCCTATGGCATAAGTGAACTGTACATGGGATTGTGCAGGCACCAAAACACAGAAAGTATGTGTATTAGATTCCCTACTTTCAACACAGTCACTCCCCAGAAACAGCATGAACAGAATACCACACCACGACATGCCTTGTGTTTAAGTCCGTGTATTTGTGTTGGTGCAAATGTCCGAGGATTGGGGTGGGGCCTTCTGTTCAGAGCTGGTGTGTGAGTCTGTCAGCTGTTGTGCACAGACGGTCTGAGACCAGCAGCTCACCCTCCACCCACACACACAGGAGCACATATAAACACATGCCATACAAACACAACCAAAAATGAACCTCTAAAAAATAAACTGACACAGTGTGTCATGTAAGTGAAGCTCTGCTTCACATTTTACTGGTTCATTTACATTAATAATTCTGCTGACCTGCTTTTTATACACATAACAGACGTGATGAATAACAAGAATTACTAATATTATTGTGTATTAGTCATTTGTCACAATTTATTTGAACAGTTGGCTGTGTTGTCATCGGCTGTGTTGTCATCTCAGACTTATAAATCTACCGTAAATGTCAGTGACTGTCCTAAAAAAAAACTTTAATTTTATAGCTCTAATGAAATCAACTTTAGTTTTTAAATGATTGCAAATTGTTTGTTTTGTCCCCTAGTCTATGGACAAAATAATCTTAATAAATAGTATATATTGTCTATATAGTAGTAGTACATAGTAGTATATAGTATTTAGAGTGTA
>JARVJO010000164.1:32279879-32291073 GCA_031762555.1 Cynodonichthys magdalenae | reverse complement strand
GTTTGAACCCGGAAACAGATCCAATACTCACCTCTGCAAACCCTCTGTTCCAGGTCCTGTTTCCTGTTTCACTTCTACAAATAAACACTGTTACCCTTTGTACTCCGTCTCCAGTTCTCGTCTGTTTACAGTTTTGCTCACGTTGACTCTTTGTAAAATCCTGATAGAATCTTGTTAAAACATCCCTGACTTTAACCAGAGTCATGAAGAAATTAGCTTCTCAGTCACAGAAGGACAAAATTTATGTACAAATAATAAAACACTACATGACATTGGAAAGAGTGCTCCAGCTGACAGACCAGTAAAGGACAAGGGCGGAGAGTTGCTAACATCAGAAGCTGAGAAGGAGAAGAGGTGGCTGGAACACTTTTAAGAGGTTCTAAACAGACCAGACCCCATGATATCTCCAGACATTCCTGAAGTAGAGGTAGACCAGGATATGAGAACGAAGCCTACAACGACAGAAGAGATCAAGGATGCAATAAGGCAGTGGTTCTCAATTCCGGTCCTGCTTTGTCACACCTGATTTAAATAAACGAGTGACTGGCAGGCTTCTGCAGAACTTAAAGACATGCTGAAGAGCATGGGAAACAACTACAACATGCAGGAGAGTGGGTCACGAGGACCGGAACTGAGAACCACTGCAATAAGGTCACTGAAGAATGGGAAAGCCACAGGCATGGATTGTTGGAATGCAGAGCTGCTGAAGTCAGACCCTATTTTAGCTGTCAGAATATTAACACCTCTGTTTGACAACATCTGGGAAGAAGAAACCATACCTGAAGGTTGGAGAAGAGGAAACATTGTCAGGATCCCAAAGAAGGGAGACCTCTTCGACTGTAACAACTGGAGAGGCATTGAGGCTGAGTTATGGCCGCGCTTTGGTGTGTGCGCGCAATCTCGCCGGCAGTGGAGGTGTTTATACTTGGCGTTTACGTTGTTGTAGATTTCTCCAAAATGACACGTGGAAGTACACTTTTCAACTTGTGAAGATGTTGTAAGTAGGAGAGCAAAAGCTTGACAGACAAACAAGCTCTTTGAATGGTGCGCGGCGCTCGCAGCCTTTGCGGAGTTTCAAAATTTCAGAGGTGCACGACCACACAACACGGTGTCGCGCGGGGACGGCGAAATTGCGTCACTCATTGCGTGCACATCCTCGCGCCCCCTGCGCGACGCGTCAAGCATAAACCTAGCTTTACGCTCCTTTCTATCCCATGTAAGGTCCTGGGCAAGATCATAACCAAGAGGCTGGGACCTGCACTGGATAAGATCCTCAGGAGAGAGCAGTGTGGCTTCAGAAGAGACAAAAGCTGTACAGACCACATCACAGTACTCAGGAACATCATTGAGCAGAGTGGTGAGTGGCAGAGAAAACTATACGTCATGTTCATTGACTACAAGAAGCCTTTGACTGTTTGCACCAGGAGAGACTCTGGAAGATCCTGAGAGCATACGGTGTGCCAAATAAGATCCTGGCCATCATAAAGCAGTTCTACATCAGGTTTACATGCTCAGTGTGAAGATCTGACTTTAGTTTTGAGATGAAGTCTGGGGTGCATCAGGGCTGAGTCATGTCTGGTCTTGTCTTTATAGTCGCCATAGACTGGATAACATCTGGAGCAGGGGTCACCAAACTTTTTGAGACTGAGAGCAGTAATACAAATACAGAAATTATGAGTCATGCTTGGATTTGAATCAGTACCTTTTACATCCAATGAAAGCAAATATATTTACAAATAAATTGGACAATATCCTGGCAGTTTAGTAATATTTCCACAGTTGTGGTCTTGTCCTCATTGTCTAAGATCAAAACAAGATTGAGTACAAATGTGGTCGAGTCCAAGACAAAACCAAGAACCGCTCTCAAGAACTGCAACACTGTTTTAAAATCAAAAATATTATTTATTTAGTAAGATTGAATGTTTATTTATTTAGTTGATTAAGATTTTTTAAAACTATAGTTAGGTGGACCAGAACCATCCATGCCCACACTTCTGCTAAGAAGTGATTCATTTAGATGTTTATTTTTACGAGAACAAATATAATCAAATCAGAGTAAAACTTGTGAGAAGGTTCAGATACGACATCAACCTTCTTTTAGTCTGTGGAGGATAAACTCTGTCAAAGGGGTTGGTTGGTGCTTTAAAACTCTAACACAACAACATTTAGGTCCCAAAAACTACAAATATTTCCTGATCTCTCATGACGAAACATTTACTTCCCACTTTTAAAAAAAATAAGTGTAAATTTATAGGAACTTTTCTGGGGAGAATTTAACCCGAAAATTTCAGTTTCTTAAATAAAGTAATCTGAAATACTCTAATAACTATAACACACAAATAACTATAATAATAATAACTGAAATTCTGTTTTAAAAAGGACATAATTCAGCGCAAGTCAATAAATTAAATCAGGTTGTGCTGAACCGATATGGTTTTTCCAACTGAAAAGTATCAAATCCATGATTTTTACTCTTACATTTTTTTATTTAGCACTGTTTGATCCTAAACCCATTCAAGAACAAAATATGGATAAAGTGTAAATGGAACGAGAACATCAAGTTAATGAAGTGGTACACATACGTACCCTGAACACTGTTCTTTCATTTTTCCCTTTCCTGGACTATTCTTTATTTTTCTGGACAATCAAATTGTTTTCCATTTGTTGAATATTTAGCATTTACCCTTTCCTCTCACAGCTGAACTGATCTGACTGTCTCCACAACTGTAATTATTGTTAACTGTATCACACATTTTTACACTTTATATTTGAACTTTGTAAATAACACAAACAGGAAGTCAGAATTCATCCAGAACAATAAAGTTATGAATGCAAACCTTCAGGACACACATGCATGTGTTAGAACATACGGTTGAAATTTGCTTCTGTTTCATTTAACTGTATCATTAAAATTTACAATAAATTCAGTTCAAATTCAACTTTTTTAAGTGACAATGACCAAACCAGCTGGAACCTACAAGTCAAGACAAAGCATTTGCCAGGAAAAAGAAAAAAAATACATCTTTTGGGAGAGTTTTTTAATTTAATTTTTATTTTTAAAATGTTCAGGGCCTGAGAATTTTTCACATCTGTTTTACGAGTTAAATTATGGAGCAAAAAAATAATAATAATAATAATAAAAAATATGTATATATATATATATATATATAAAATAAAGTCCGAAATTTAAAAAGACAAAATGTTCACGATGATTCATTTTAATTAATTAACTTTGTGATGAATATTTATTTTAATTTTTTTCATTGTTTATGGGAATGTGGAGTAATGTGATTATATTTGCATGGGTATAAACATAATTATTATTAGTTATTTTAGTAACAAATTTATCAAACAAAACAAACCTAAAACTGAACCCGTTGCAAGGTTTCCATTTCTTTACTGAGCAGATTTTACCACAAAATAAAAAAAATACTAATATGCCGCATTATTATTATTATCATTACTATTATTATGTTGTTATTATTATTATTATTATCATTATTATTATTATTATGTTGTTATTTTCCCGCGGCATGGAAGACCACTTCGGTTCCTCCGTCTGATATTGCAACCCTTCATGCGCGTGCACAAATTCACGGACTGTGCCTGTTTTTGGTTGAAAGGAAGCCGCAGAACCTGCTCCCTTTAAGGATCCGCTCTTTGAAGGTTCACTTTTGAATTAAAAGGAACAAAACCCACAGGGAGATATTTAGAAGGGAAAGAGAAATAAAAGATAAAAAGATGTACCAGAAAATATTTATTATTTTAGGTTTAGAACAAAATTAAGTTTCTGGTGTGCGCAGTTTACAGAGTATAACTGATTCGTTTTTTCATTGATTTTGAACTGTTTTATGTGATGTTTAAATGAGATTTTAGTTTTTTATTTTATAATTGTATTGTTTAAGACTCATCTGTTCACCCTGTTTTAAATCATTTCGGACAACAATATTTTTTTAATGTTTAAGGCTATAGCCTATAAATGCAATAAATTATACTATTCAATTTAGCAGAAGGATTTTTTAAATCAATTTGACTCAAAAAGAAAAAAGGAACTAAAAATAAATTATTATTATTATTAAGATTCAATGAATCCGAACCTGCGGCTTCATGTCCAAGAAAGGCCGGAAAAAACAAGATCTTTAAAGATCAGAACCTTAATCTATTTACCGTGTTTTATATAACTGTATTTTTGTTTTAGATTAATTTAATTTATTGAATGGTTCTGTTGGATTTATTAGTTTATTTACTTTGTAGATTTATAATAAAAAAATAAAACATTTTTTTTATGTTTCACTCGCCGTGTCTAAAAGACACATGCGTGTTTGGAGAAAATAAAGTGTTCACCTGCGCGCACTTTATGCATTTTATAATAATTTATTTTTCTTTATAGAAATATTTTTTGTTTTTTAACAGGCTCGTGTTTATATTTAAGTAAAAATATTGGTTTATTCCATTTTGTTTTTTCATCTCGGTAAAGCTGATGATTGGAGAAGGTTTATTTTTATTTTTCATTTTATTATTCGGACTATAATTATTTTTAAACGAACCAAACCCAGCAGCTGTTCGGTCCAGTTTCAGGGACTCGGTTCTGTTTCTCAGGTTCTAGTCTTACCAGATGACGGCCGATCCGAGTACCGAGTACAGTAGACCCAGGCGGGCCACAGCATCTGCTGGCTCTCCGGGGCCGGCGTTCCGGTCTCGTCCTGAACCCGGTCCCCTCCTCCGGTCCTGTCCTCGGCTTTTACCTCATCTCTGCTGTCTGTGAGGGCCCCGGGCCCCGCGGGCCCCGCTCCGGTTCTGCTGATCTGTTTGGGACTTGGTGAAGACGAAGAGGATGAAGTGCTGTCGCTGCTGCAGCCAGAGTCCAGGTTCGGGGTCCCGGGAAGGTTCGGCCTATTGATCACCGGAGCGGAACTGTGCTCCCGCAAACCCAGACCCGGTTCCTTCCTGCAACCAAAGTCCGGCCGCAGGATGTTGTCGATGAAGAAGTTGGTGGCTCTGTGGTTCTGCTGGGCCACCTGCAGGGGCAGGACGGGGGCTGAGGGGGAGACGCTGTCTGAACTCTTCACGTCCCGCTGCTCCTCCATCGAGCATTCGGTTCTGTCGGAACCGTACCCCTCCCACTGTGTCACTGTTTGGATCCAGAATCTAAGCTCAGGCTAACCCGTTCATTTTGTGTTCAGATCCTGCTCAAACTGGGCCCGTCGGGTCTGAATGGACCAGCTCCGGTCCGTCATGGTTGGTCGGGGCGGGGGGTGGGGGGTCGCGGGTTTCGTGGTAACTGCTCTACTGTTGCTGCTCACTTCTGGGTCCTGTCAGCGCATCACCAACACACTGGGAACCGAACCCAAAGACCAGCGGGCCAATCACAGGCCGGAACCCATCAGAGGACCAATCAGAGGCCAGAACCTATCAGAGCACGAGATGACGCCTTCCAATCAGATGAAAGTCTGTGGACCCGCTTTGTGGTTCTATCTGCGGCTTCTGGTCCAGTTCTTAGAGAAAGTTTCTTTAAATAAACAAGTAAAATAAATAAATAAATAAATAAATAAATAAATAAATAAATAAATAAATGTTCCTAACCCTGCTGTGTCCTCGGTCCAGGTTCGGGTTTATAATTCTAATGGACCGCCTCCGACACCACAGGGATTCTCGTGTCCAAAAGGCTCCAATAAATCTGATCCATAAAATATATTTTATTTTTAATCACAAGCAAATAAACAAAACATAACAAACTCAATATTATTGTATTTGATTGGAATTGTATTTAATATTTTAAAATTTTATTCTGTTCGTTTTACACGCGCGCGCCTCCAATGTTTTGGTCCGGTTCTTCTGCTCCATCAGACCAGGGCCAGGCTTCTGGTTCAAACTGGGCCGACAGGAGCTGAGAAGAGCTGAACAGGATTTGGTTTCAGGAAACCACCTCCCGGGCCACAGAACCAACAGTTTAAAAAATAAAAATGTTCAGAAGCACAAGGCTGATGATTCATTTATTTTATTTTAAATTTCTTACTTTTATTTTTTATTATTGTTTATTATTTCATCTCAAGTATTTTTCATAAAGTGTGTTCAGTATCAGTAAATTAAAAAACAGGATGTTTGTTGTTGAACTGAACCGTTTTCCTTAAAATAAAAAAAAATCCATTCTTCATCATTATTAATCATTTTAATATTAATGTTATGAATATCTTTATGTTTGAAACAAACAGTATTTTGGGGGGAAGATTTCAAATAAACAAACGTTTCCTCTCTGTAGATTTTGACCTCTCATCATTTTTATTGTTTAATTGATTATAAACAAATTAAACAAGCCATCATTGGTCTAACTGTGGATCTGCCTGTAGCTGAAACTGTAAAAATCATCTTCCTCCCCAGTTCTTTTCTGTAAAACTCACATCAAAGGGTTTTAATCCAAACCGAGGAGACATGTTGTTCGTCTGATCACCCATCAGGTGGCAAAGAGCGACATCTACCGGAACATATACAGGTCTGCAACCAGCCCACAGTCCGGACCGGATCAGAATCATTATGGCAAGCCCTTTTAGCAAAACATCGGATTCACGATGCTTACATTCCAGATATCTGAAATTGAATTATGAATAGTCATATTTGTTATTTAAGATATCTCTAATTACATTTTGACTAGTATAAATGACATCAGATTCACCACTGCGGCCAATGGAGGCTTCATTTCAAGAAATCTTTAAAGGAATTTAGACTAGTCAAAATACACTTCGAGATATCTCTAAGTTAGTTTTGACTAGACATAATTCCAATTAAAGATATCTTAAAAGACATCATTATTCAAGACATCTTAAATGTACTTTTATATATCACAAATAAAGTTTTGACTACTGCAAAGTCAATTACACATATCTTGAAAGCACACTCTTATAAGAGATGTGTTAAAAAATAACACAAAAAATGTGTTATTACATTTGAAGCACATTTTGTGTTAATTTTAACACACACTGTGCTAAAATTGCAACAAAATTGTAACACACTGTATGTGTTGAATATTTCAACACATATTTGTGTTGGTTTTTGTTTGTCAGATACAATTTAGTCAAGGCTACTCCCTATTGCCATCAAATAGCAGGCTATAATTCATCTCAATGACAGCAACAAATAATAAAAAAGTGTTCCTATCTTTTTTACATTTCTAACTTTTTATTTTAATTTAATCAAAATGCTATTGCCATTATTACTGTATTTTGATAGAATTTAATCACAGACGTTACAGCACAGACAGTACTTTTCTTCAAATAATCCAATATCATATAGAAATAAAAGAAGCAAGTTTAGGCTTATGTATTTGCCTTATGCATTAAATAATTTTCATTAAATCAAATTAAAATACTATGATTTTTTTTACATAGTTTAATACATGCTTAATTTCTGTTTGCCAATAAAATAATCAGACGATTCTTGATTATTTACAATAAATATAATAATTAGAAAGTAGATTGCTGTTATGAGCAAAGCAAGGTTAGCTTAAAAAAAACAGAGCCAAGCAAGAAGCAAAGTCAAGTCAGAACAAGTGGGCGGGACTAATCCACAGATGAAGGGTTCTCATCGGAGGAATGTTTTCCCGCCTATGGACTACGTTAACAAAGAAAGAAGACAAAGATGGAGGCTGCATCTTCTGGAACAGACACTTTGGTAAGTAGGCTACTTTAAATTTGTTTTGACAAAATTATATACTGTTAGTCTTATTAGAATATGTCTAATCAATAGTTAAAAAGTATTATGGTGTTTTTTCACTGCTACGATGGGGATATATAGTGCTCAAAAGTTATGCTTGGTTAATGTTACTGCAGTTAGCTAGCCTATCATTTGGAACAGGGAGCTGGTGTCTTTTTATCCTCCAAGGTTCATTGAAGAGGGTACATATTTTAAATTGCAGTTATAGGGAGATGGTTGACGGTTTAGATTAAACTTTTTTTAGATGTCTACAACACCTGCAATTCATATTCAAGTAAAATTCTAAATATGATTAATATTGTAACCCAGAAATCATATTTATGCCAGTCTTCGATCAATTAAATTAGGCAGATTTTATAATCCGGCAAAAATGCCCTACATTTTTACTGAAAACTGGACGGTTAACATATAGAAAATGGCGGGCGCCTTTGCGCCATTTTAAAAAACATGGCGGCGTGACGATGGTCGCAACCCTTTTTATGACAAGCTCGTGCTGTGCATTGCTAATTCTTTATAGTCTTCTTTTAACCAACTTCGTATGCTTCAAGTGAAATGACAAAATAAGCGTAGCTTACGGTGAGTCTTGTGAAATGTATTTAATTATTGTCTACGAAGCGAAAATAATAATTTGTTCAGTGTACCGGACAATAATTGCCGAATTCCCCCTTGGGATAACACATTTGCTCCATTACATCTGGTGCGCGGTTTTGTTCCGGGTTAAAGGGCACTGTCTCTTTAAGAGATTCCAATTGCTGTTCGGGTGGATTCATAAAAGCAGCAGGGCTCCTTTTTTGTGCATCCACCACAGCCGGGTCGAAGGGCTACACGGTAATATTTACTAGTGATTTTTTGACCTCATTGAAATAGATGGGCTGTTAGTGTGCATCTTTATGCTGAACTGCGGTAAAACTCAGCATGCGAGGGGAAATAAACATGTTAGCGTTATGCTAACGTGTGCAGCGATACCATTGAGCCACACGGTGCTGCTTGGAAAAAAAGCAATCGCTATGCTTCTCCTTTTATACCGTTTCCATCCCGACATATCAGTAGTAAATTTAAGAAACGTGACCTGTTTGAATGAAAAAAAAAGTAGTTATTTTATTTTATCCTGATTTATTAACATTTGCATCCTGCAAGTGATTGTTTTAAAACGGTGAAAATTTGAAAACTAATTGTTTTTTTTTTTTTTATTCTCAGTTGATAACGTCGGTCTGGATAAATCACTATTTTCTTTTATATAAGCCTAACTAAAGACTGTAATACTAGTAAATGTCAATTATTAGTATTTAGAAATAATCTGAGATTATTCAAATGTCATTGTGCTCCCTAATATTCTTAAGTGGCTTCCTAATGCTTTTCAATTGTGTTATGGACTTTAGATTACACTGGCTTGCAGTTTTAGACAAAAAAACTCAGCTTTTGTTTAATGCTGCTAACATACAGCAGTTTTTTTTAATCACTCAAGATAACAGGCTGTGAGCTGTCCTAGTCCTTTAGGTTTACATCTTATACAACCAAAAAGATTATTTAGTAGTGATAAAAAAAAAAAAAATGCATTAAATAGTTTGCTAATGAATCACAATCAAAGTAGAGTTCAGGAAAAAATACATTTCTGTTGACAAGTGTAATCAACAAATTTAGTTTGTACTTTATGATCATAATATATAAATTGAAATCCGGCAAACTTAAGTAACTTTTTTGCATGTCTATGATCTACATAAAAATATCCTTATTGTATTATTTTGTGTTTTTCAGTTCTCATTTGAAAGTCTGGAATCTGTCAAAGTCCTTGTCACAACATTTCAAAATGAAAAAGAGACTTCTAAAAAAGTTCTAAATGTTTCATGTACCAAGAATTTAATTGAACAAACACTTGTCCAGCATCCTGGCTGTTTGCTTGACAGGATATTAAAGTACAATTCTGACTTCTTGGAATATATTGATGTTGATACCAATGTGGAACTTAAGGACTTTGACAGATTCCATGTGTTCCTGTTAACTGGAGGGCTCTTGGTAGAAGCTTCTCTTGAGGAGACCAATCAAAATCAGGTACTGTTAAATTGGACAAATCTTTTTATTCTCATTTTGATTTAAAATAAGCATTTATTTATTTTTTTTATAAGTAGCAACTCATTTAAAGAATGAATCTGTTTTGCCATTTATTTGTAATTTTACTGGTTGAAAAGTTTACAAATTTAATCACAATTTAATTTAATTCACTTTACCTTTATTTTCTTTTGTCTTTGTTTCTTTAACATTATTGTGTAATGATTGAACATACTGCAGCAATAACTATTATTTATCCTCCACAGCCCCATACAAATAACAGGGGAGCAGACAGTCAGCCCTTACAGTCTCTACTTTTGAAGAAAGCACCAAAGATTCTTGAGGAGTATGAAACTACAGGTTTCCTGTCAATACAGTCAAGAAAGCTTCTTGTGAAGACATGCATAGGAGACCTAGTTCAGAAGTGTGGTTTGTAAGTACTTGTTGATATTTTGCTATTATTTTTTTCACTTTATAAATCTTTGTGAACTGATGCAGTATGGCATTACATGTGCAACCAGCTTGAGCACACAGTAACATGGATTTGAGCTCAGATAACATAATATAAAGGAACAATAATTTGAACTGTGTGTGTTCAAATCTCACACACTTGCGCGTGGCTCCCTCCTTGCTCAGCTTTCCCTCTGCACCTTCGCGGCTCTCTGCGCTCGCAACTCAAGTTGTATGTAAAACCAGCCGATCACTGACAGTTTTTTTCATCCAATCAAAGCATGTCTTTTAAATCAAAGTAGTTTACTAAACCAATAGGCTGGAGTGACAAAAAACTTAGATGTATTAAATAAACAGAAGATAAGATATATATTTTGTAGCCCAGCAATATTTATTTAAGTTTCCAGGCGTGGTCACTGTTATTGTGCATTCTAGGCAAAAAAGTTGTTTAACTTTTTCTTTTAAATTACCATATTTATTCATGTATAATACAGACCCCCCCAATCCCTTTTTTTTCCTTTAGCATAAAAAGCATAAAAAATAAATCCCCAAACTGCCTCTAATTTCATACGGACTTCTGAATTTTTCAGCCTTTTCAAGACTTTATACATATCAACAAAATGATCATTTGAATGTTGTGGTATCGTTTTTTTTTTACTTTATTTTAACAACATGTATACTATATATGGTATTTTGAAAACAAATGTGTATCAGCAAACTGGTTTTGAGCTTTGGTAGCAGCACCGTATGAATGCTGGCATTTTGCACACACTCAACCACGGGAGCTACCACAAAACTCCGACTTCACATGACTTTTGTGCTATCTTCTGGTGGAAAAACAGATTACTGTACATTAATAATGCCTACTTGCGAGAGACTAACATGAATGCAGCCATCAGAGAGACTCATTTTTTCACGTGACAATTTCCTGAATGTTGCCCGCTACCTGAAACAGACAGGAGCTCTTTAGCTGAAATGGACCGTCTGTAGT
>JARVJO010000164.1:32251370-32264044 GCA_031762555.1 Cynodonichthys magdalenae | reverse complement strand
TCTGGACATGTTTTTGATGAGAGGATAACATTATAACATGATATAAAACTCAAAAAAGTTGATTTTAAATGATATTGACCATTTAAAGTTGACAGAGTCTGTCCGAGAACAGTGAGTGTCAGCAGCAGCTTTGCAAACATTTCTTGAAAAACTTCCTAAACTCTGTGTTGAAGATGGTGTAGATGATGGGATTGAGGGCACTATTGACGTAACCTAGCCAGGTGACGATGCTGATCAGAGCAGGAGGGATGTTGCAGGTCAAACATAAGGCTCGCATTGTGTGGACCACAAAGAATGGAGTCCAGCAGAACAGGAAGCAGCCTGTGTGAAAATAATGAGAGAAAAACAAATATTTCAATAAATAATTATAATGAAAGCAGCAGTAACAAACTATCGTTCAAATCCACCAATAAAACAAGACTAAAATCTTTTTGTAACAGTCTCTAAACCAATTTAGTGAAAACCCTTTCTTCCTGAGACCTCTCCATATTTCAGTCTCTTTGTAGTAGGGTTGAGCAATATTGGCAAAAAAAAATAATCAG
Source organism: Cynodonichthys magdalenae (assembly GCA_031762555.1). NCBI lineage: Eukaryota > Metazoa > Chordata > Actinopteri > Cyprinodontiformes > Rivulidae > Cynodonichthys > Cynodonichthys magdalenae. Next base: position 32,263,502 of record JARVJO010000164.1, on the reverse strand, counting down.
GATTAATTGTGGTATTTAGCCGATAACAATTAATATGACGATCAATCCCCTGGAGTCCCTGGATGCCTGCATGTCCTAGTCACATGACCAATTTAAATCACTCTAGTCTCTAAGATTTGCTCTCCATAAAAATCTGTTTCAAATTGTGTCAGAAGTACAGACTTCAGGCTAAACATCAACTTTTAAATTGTATTGATAGGCCAAGTAAATCTGGAGTTATGATAAAGAAATTACAGAACTTTAAAAAAAATAAAAAATGTTTGTTATATTTGAAGTAGAGAGGAGCATCCAGAGGACTGACCAGGGAAATCTCCCATCAGTCTGCCTGGTGGCATTAATCCTCAAATTAAAGTTATTTAAAGTTTTTCTGACAATGAATTGCACACGATACGATTTTGCCCAACTCTACTTTGTAATGTTTTTTTTTTTGTCATCTCAGCAGCATAAAAAACATTAAAAATACATTAAAGAAATGCTGCTGCAGCCTCACCATGACTCAGCCAGAGGAGAACCATCAGGGAGTTCTAGGATTTCACAGAAGACCTAGTTATCAGCACAAATTCAATTCAATTCAAAAATACTTTATTGATCCCAGAGGGAAATTAGATGAGGCATATGACATGTTTCTTTTAATTATTTTCATCAAATACTTATATGATCTAAAATTCATTTTATATTTTCTCTTATTTTCATTAAACCACTTTGCAATTTAGCAAGAAACAGTTTCTGATTGAATAAAATATATTTTTCCAAACAGATTGTTTCATTATAAATGAAATATGTTTGCTGGAGCTTTCTCTTAGAACCTTACTATCAGGGCAGAAGGCTTAGCTGACGTCAGACGTCTACAGGATTAGTTTGATGACTGACCTGTTTCACAGCTTCCAGAGGGACACCATAAACTTTGTAAACACACGGTGCACACCTTCACTTCAAGTGTTTGGACCAACAACAGCAACAAAAAACTTTTTATTTTCAAAATGTTTAAGAGATAAAACACGTTTCAGAATCTGCTCACAGCTATGGACATGAAATTAAGATTCAGAAAACAGAGATGGTTTAAAACAGTGTTCATACTGAGTGATATAATCCATAAGAATTAAAACAAGCAAAAATGGGGTAATTATAACTGCTGTAGGTCTGATTTCAAAAGGGTTCTAATAAAATAAATTATTTACTTTAAGGAACATTTCCCACAACTGTAAAGAAACCATTAAAATAAAAATGTGATCAAAATTAAAGTTTATTTTGTGTATTGCCTGTAAAGCCTAGCAGCACATACAATGAAGCTGAATTAGGTTTGTTTATTAAATTTGTGAAACTTCAACAGAAGGCTATTTTAGCCCTTTTTGTGCATCTGGATCACACTGGAATTGGTCCAGTTGCAAAACTACAATGACTAGACTCTTCAAATCTGGACTGAATTATTCTACACTATTTAAATTTGAAATGTGAAACCTTTATAAATAACAAGGATTTAGAATAAATATACCATTCTGACACCTTGCAGGTTTGAATGAGCTACCTGTACATGACACAAATCAGGTCACATCTCAAACAGGACATAGACATATGTAGTGTAGTGTGATGATGACCATGGCAGATATACATTGAACAAAAATAGAAATGCAACACTTTTTATCCCATTTTTCATGAGCTGAACTCAAACATCTAAGACATTTTCTATGTACACAATAGAGTCGACCTTCTTCCTTCAAATATTGTTCAGAAATTTGTGTAAATCTTTGTTAAATGGACTGTACTTATATAGCGCCTTTTTATTCAACCAGGATACTCGAAGCTCTTCACACTACAATCTGTGCCCTCATTTACCCATTCACACAGCACTCTATGAGGTCTCTACAAAGCTAACATGTACAATCAACTGTGGAGACTAATCAGTGCCAGTCACATTCATACACTGATGGGACACATCAGAGGCATCAGGGGTGAAGTGTCTTGCCCAAGGACACAACAACTGAGACAGCTGAAATGGGGTCAAACCGGTGACCTACTGGTTCCAGGACAATGTCAAGATGCTGATTAGACAGCCTGATTATTACACAAATGTGCCTTAGGCTGGCCACAATAAAAGGCCACTCTGAAATGTGCTGTTTTATCACACAGCATAATGCCACAAATGTAAGTTTTGAAGGAGCATGAATTGGCATGCTGACTGCAGAAATGTTCATTCCTCTACCATAAGCTGTCTCCAAATGTGTTTTAGAGAATTTGGCAGTACATTCAACCGGCCTCACAATCACAGACCACAGCAGCCCAGGACCTCCACATCCAACATGTCCTCTCTCAGCGTGCCTGTAGATCCCACTATCAGTCCAGAACTATTTTACGTCATCAACTGTTAGTTTAATTCAAAAGCTATTAAAATGTTTTGTTTTTCAAAGATAAAAATCTTAAAATGCTCTGTTCCAAATAACGTTTTGTTGTTTGTAAAGGACTGAAAATTTGTCATTTGTTAAATTTGCAGCAGTAGGACATTATTTTACTGAAAACTAAAGCTAATTCCACCACAGTGCAGACACAGGAGGACTCAAAAAAATTAACTAAAAATACTTCAAACTTTATGCTGATGGAGCAGCAAAACTCACAAAAACAAAGGAGAAGCACGAAGGAACATGTAGGAGACCGAGACATGGGGATGATCCAAAACACAAAAACATGAACTGCTGAAGTGGAAATGGAAGGAGACTGACTGAAATCTATTGTTGTGTGTTGTGTTGGTCTGGTTGTTGCAACACATCTATTTTTTAAAAAGATACTCACCTACAACAACAGGCAGGACCCTCATAGCTTTCCTCTCCCTGTTGTTAAGTTTGGCCCTCTTCTTAAGGTGTTGCTGTTGGCTGAATGTCACTGTGGGCACAGAGTTTTCTCTGTACTGCCGAGGATAAGGAAGGAATCTCCTTCTGTATGTAATCGCCTGAATCGTCCATCTGACACTGGGCCAGGTCCCGCTCAATGATTCTGGGCAGGGGCATCGGCAGAGGCCCGGGAATGGTGCCTGTCAGCATGGGAAGGGGGGCGGCTGTGGAGGCGTGCTGCAGCTTCCGGCACTCCTCAATGCTGCTGCGCAGTTTGGACTTACGGGCCTCCTCCCATCGCTGCAGCCCTCGAAAAACACCAAAGTAAAGCAGGACCATTATGGGACAGGGAATGAAGAAGGAGCAGACCGATGAATAAATCACATAATTGTTGTCCTCCAGTTTACACTCGCTGGGGTTACGGTCAGGCACATTGTTGATGCCGAAGATGACTGGTGAGGCAACGGCTGAGGCCAGCAGCCAGGTAGCAGACAGGAGGAGGATTTGACGGTAGTCCACATGTTTACGGTTGTAATTCAGTGGGATGGACACGGCAATAAACCTGAAAAACAAAATACTAGGCATACTAGTCTTATCCACATTAGATGGATTCTTTTAATATGGAGGAGCAGCATCTCTAATCCATGATGAGATCATCAACTTCTAAGACTGTTGTAAAGGTTGTAATAAAAATAGGAAATAACAATTAAACATACACAGTTTATTACAATAACTGTGCAGACCTCATCACAAAACTCAATTTACGGTAGTCCCATTCTTCTGCATTCCTCCTTAACACAGACTCTTGCGCTACACTGTCACAGCAGTGCTATCTAGTGATAACTAATTTAGACATATGTAGTGTAGTGTGATGATGGAAAAGGAACAAAACACATACATTTATTGTGTAAATCTCAAAAGTTTGGAATGTAGATGGACCAGATAAACCAAAGCAATGCACCCATTCCTGAGGACGAGGCTCCAATCTGTTGATTCCGTCGTATCACCGCTCGTGAAAAACTGAAGGATACTTGAACTCCACCAACTGAGCAACTAACTAGCTGAGCAGATTCTCCATATAGAAATAAAAGATCATTCTTTGTAATATTAGTTATGGGCTATTTAAACCATAAGATAAGATACCTTTATTGTCATTGTATCATGTAAAATGAAATTGAATCCCTTGTTACACATGTAAAAGTTTTTAAAAAGGATATTGCACTTAAAGTAGTCGTGGTTCTTAATGTTCGTTGTAAGGATGGTGTTCTGATACCAATGCTGCTATTGGTATTGGGCCCTAGACCAGCTATTTTTACAAGTACTCGTACAAAATATCAGTAAATTGCAGTTTTATTGCAAATGTGTTACAGTTTGCATTTCAAGTAAAACCTTATCATTTGAAAACATAAGTAGGTCCTGTGGACGGGTTCTTTTTAATGAAACGTTTCGTCTCTCCTCCAAAAGACTTTTTCAGTCTGAGGAGTCCATGTTTAAGAAATTTATACAAGTTGAAAGAAAACATTATTTGTTATTTTAATGTATTTTAAAATTTTGCAACAGTATATATCCAGCTGTATATTTGATTTCAGTCAGAAGGGCTGTAGGCCTATAAGGAAGGAGAGTCGCCTTGTTCTAAATAAAATAAATCGGCTGAATTGTTGGGCCAAAACTGACATAATTAAAATTTAAATCAAAAATATATAAATGGACCAATTATTAAATAAATACACCTAAAATGCACCAACAAATTTTTAAAAGGAGAACTTCCCCTCATGTTTTATAATTTGACCTTCATATTTATTTTTCCAACTTAGTTCCAAAAAATTATATATTTTAGCACATTGATTTGTTTTAAATTGTTTTTTCTTTTTATTTCCATATGTTGTTTATGCAATTTTCTGTCTCCTGTTTTTACTTTATCTTATGTATTTCTGCCTCATTATGCAATTAAGGTGGGCGGTCCTTTCTTAGATTAGCTCCTCTACTATTGGTCAACAGACAGGAAGGAGCAGGATCCATGTGCTGATTGATTGTACTAATTTTGTGGTAACAGTAATGTATGACTAATCCTCTCCCATTGATATATGTGATACAAAAAATATCCAACTTTGTCTGTCTGCAGCAGAGTAAAACAAATGTACCTGTCTATGCTGATGGCACAGAGGTTGAATATAGAAGCAGTGCACAACATCACATCCATGGCCATCAGTCCATCACACATCCACATGTTCCAAGTCCAAACTCCACCCTGAAACTGAACACAAATACACAAAGCAATAATTTGCAAATCTCAACTTACACGTCTGGAAAAGCATCATCAATGCAGAGAATTATGAACAAGTTTTAGAACAACTAACTCTTCCATTGAACATTAAACAAAAATTCAGACAAAAAAGACCCAGGACTGTTCAATAGACAGAATCCTACTTACAGATTTTAAATTAATTCAATATGCTGAAGATTTTCAGTCATTCAGGTCATGATCAATGCAAGATAAGTAAAAAAAACAAAAGTCTCTTTCAGAAAACTGTACCGCTAAATGACAGCCCGTTCCGTGTTGACACTGCCGCTGACAGTTCAGAAGTCACAGACAGAGACGCGCTCTTACTGCACTCAAACACACTTTCAGAGAACGTTAATCAGAGTGAGATTAAAAGAGACGTGGACAAAAACACAGCTGCTCAGACGTGGTGCTGTCACTCAGGCTGCTGCTGAGTCGCAGGACTCTGCAGAGAATAAAAAAGTACAACTGAACAGAAATCAAGCCAAATGCTACATTGTAAGCTTTTGAAAGTCAAAAGAAACTAGTAGCTAGAAAGTAATCACCTGATCTACAACTTATTAACTTTTGAAATTGCTGCAACTCAAGATGGTTGTCACAGCTAATCAACAATGGCCAAGACAAGAAAATGTTTTGGCAAAAATAAATTGGCTACAAGCTAGTCAGCATTGACCTAAAACTTTGTTTTGTAATAAACAAGACTGATCCAACACTCGGTTTGAACGTGATGTCTTATAATAAACAGTAGTGCGTTTTTTCTACATTTGGCCAAAGTGGTTACAACATGAGATGATCTAGTGGTTCCCAACTTGGGGGTGGGGGTGGGGAGGTTATTCGTTTTCTCATTTAATAAAGAGACAAAAGTTGAGCGTCTTTAGGAGAGAGGGGGGCTCAGCTTAATTGACTTGGACATAAGAAAAGGGGGCTTTGAGGAGGTTGGGAACCACTAAATTAAATGCATTATTAGATCAGGCCTTTATTTGTTTGTTTTCTTTAGATGAAACAAGTCTTTATTTTATTCTGTCTTTAATGGAGATAATCATTAAATGGCCCCAACACTGAGGCTCTATTTATTGTGCCCCTGGTTGACTCTCACCTCTGCGTAAACATAGAGCGGCAGGACGAGCACCGCCAGCAGCAGATCTGCAAACGCCAGACTCACTATGAAGTAGTTTGTTGTAGTTTTTAAAGCCTTCTCCATGAAAACACTGAGGCACACGAGAACGTTCCCACCCGTGACAAAAAAAATCAGTAAAATCCCGAATATGAGTGCCAGGAAGTTCAAATGTTCCACTTCAACAACCACCTGCACCTGCAGCTGCGTGGCGTTAAAACCCATCCAACTGTCTGTCATGGTTCCTGCTGGTGCACCAGACCCATGGGCTGCTTGTCTGACCAGGAACAGCTCTGTTCAGAGGGGGTTTCATCTATGAAACCCAGATCCATCAGTTCCAATAACAGCACGAGGGTTGTGGGTCTGAGATCAACTATGAAGAAGCTCTGTGATCCCGGTGGGCTCCGCTCTCTGTGCACAGAAAGGTAACCAGGCTTCATCCGACCGGATCATGACCAGTTTCCTTTGCATTCCCTGCACCGTGTCACTGTCAGAACTCCTGTAACATAATGTGAACCGGGTTCTTCCAACCTGATCAGGAACAGTGGACGAATCAGAAGGCAAGAGCAAATCCGCAAATCTTCTTAGAGGATCTCTGGCTGCAAGACCAAGCAGCAGGTTCAACAGCAAACATGTCAGCACTGGGCTGCAAGGACACAAAACATTCACCTGGACTGGGTCAGACAGTGCCATAAAGACTCAACCGTTATAAACACAAAAATAAACAATAAATTAATAAAAACAGACATTGGAAAATAAAACCTAAGGAACTTAAATGTGTTATAACCAGAGATTATAGTCAGTATTTTGCCCTCTGTAAGACATGCAGTTATAATAATAATAATAATAAAGTCTAGCGTTCAAAAACATCACTGGGTGATTTGATAAATCTACTGATGAAAACAGGCACCCAGCTCCAGAACTGCAAATATAAGATAAATCTATGACCCACCAAAAAAATACATAAAAAATTTGATTTTAAGTTAATAAAATAGTAATAAAAAAACCACACAGAACAAACTAACACAGCAGTCTAAGTTAATGTTGCTTTTCTTTCAGCTGCACCCTTCTTCAAGGAATCTTTCATGCAAGTTCAATGGCATGAATGGTTTGAAAATTATTTTACACTGGTTGCCCTTCCCAAGGATGTAACTTGGGGGGGGGGGGGGGGGGGTATATTTACTGGATCAAAAAATTTTGGGGCCATGACCCCCCTAACGCCCCCGCAAATTACACCCATGGCCCTTCTTGACAACAGGATTATGAGATCTCAGTACTGACTACACAGCAGCAGCCCCAAAACTCAGCAAGCTATAAGTAATTAAGTCATTTGCATTATTTGCTATGAGAAACTTTTGAGGTGTAAATGCTTATTGTTTTTCTTAGGTGGACCTAGACCAAACCTTAGGACCGGCTGCACCTCTTACATATGTTGAGGATGGCTTTTGGCTACTACCACACCAGGTTGTTTCTCTAGACGCCAACTGCACCAACACTCTCCTAATCTGTAGTTCAGGGAAGTAGTCATGATCAAAGGTCTGTTTTCCTTTGAAAATAACTTTCTCTTGTGCCCAAGCCTGTCGTAGGATGTTTTCCATAACAGAACATTCCAAAAACTTCAGTCAGTGAGCGTGGAGTAGCTATCAGGCTCTTAGACTTTGCAGTGAGCGCACGATGCACATAACAAGAGCTTGAACATCCCGTCCGTCCCGCTTCTCGGGTACTTGATCTTAAATTGTTCCGTCTCAGCCTGTTTTGCAAAACGTCGTATTTGTCTGTCAGGTTAATTTCTCTTTGAAGAAGGTGTTGAAGCGCCCGTTCATGGTGCAACATGGTGTCTTTATTAGTGCTGATACGAGCCTCTGCCTGTTTTAATTGTTGTTAGTTTGTCTCTCTTTAACAGATGTCTCCAGTCTTGTAAGAAAAAGCTTGTTATGAGTGTGGCCCTCTAAATTCTCCCTTCTAAGTTTTTCCAGCTCCGTCATTATCTTACACTCTGGATCATGTGCATTAGTTTCTGTAGCTACACTCGTTTGCATCAGTTAGCTGTTTCAAGTTCTCACTTTTGTCCTTGTTGTGGTCTTGTTTGTTTGTGTCCTTGCTTCTGACAGACAATGCCATGTTGTTTTGAATAGAATCACAGAGTTTTGTGGTTGTTTTGTTAAGAAACTACATTTAGCGGATGGAATCGTCTCTCTATGCTGTTGCTGCAGCATGACATCTCCAGAAGTCGGCCATTTTAAGACATATTGGGCTGAAACTTGGTGTGGTGGTCGCTGAGAACGACCCCATCACATTCTGAATCCAAATCAAAAGTCCAAGATGGCTGCCATAGCTAAGATGTAAAATTGACCATAATTCATTTTTTCGAAATATTAGGATGAGATTTGATGTGATGGTAGCTGAGAACAATCCTCAATCCTCACCACATACTGAATTCACATCCAAAATTCAAGATGGCTGCCATGACTAAACAGAAGAACGGACCAAAGCTCAGTTATTTTTGAATTGAATTGAATTGAATTGAATAATACTTTATTGTCGTTCAACACAACATCAGGGATGCAATGTAGAATGAAATTGAGTTAAGAACACCCGTTCAAGAAAACATACATGAGACAAAACATGGGGGAACAGGTGAACAGGTCATGCAGCAACAGGGTCGCGCTCACCTTGCATCTGGAGATACACAGATTTTAGGCATATTGTGGTGAAATTTGGTATGGTTGTTAATCACTGATGTCCAACAAATGGTAAATTTAAATCTTAATTTAAATTGCACGTCAGGATTTCTTCTAGTTAACTTTATTGATTTAGGCCCACAGAATGACCTTCAGTAATAGCAGATTTTCACATTTAGAGTGAATAAACCAGTTTTATATCTGACTTGAAAAATTGTTCAGAATGTCAGAAATATTTCCAGCTACCAACGTTCTTTTGTTGGATTACTAGTAGAATGCACCAGGGCCTCCAGTGCAGACTGAGCCGTGCTGGTAAAAGAGATGCAAGTATTTTAGTGGGAGGCTGCGAGTCCACTGCTGCAATCTGAGGCTGTAAGATGAAGTCACAAACACTGCAACTGTAGTCAACTCCCACTCTCCGGGAAGCACAGACGTGCCTTTATGTGGCTGAGTACCAGCTGGTACCACGGGCTCCTCATCTTTGTTGGGACTTCATTTGTTGATGCCCCTGAAATCAGGACATGGAACTAAAATCGAAGAGTAAACCTGTGGATGTTCTTCTTGGATGGGTTGCTGCCGTCTGCTTTTGTACAGTTTGTTGGGCTGAAAGACGTGAGTAGAGCTTTGATTTGTTTGTTTTGTGTCAAGGTCATCTTTGCCTTGACACACTTTTTACAAAGTATTTTCTGTTTAAATTTGAGCCCAGAAAAGGTTAGAAGATTGCATAACAAATTTCTGTTTTTGTCCCTTCGATTACAATTTGATTTCTAGATTAGATTAAACCAAAGATTTCTAGGAACTGTAAAAAATAATTATTTTCAGGTAATGAGGATTCATGAGTCAAATATTGTGTTTAACGAGGACACATATGTTTTAACAAATCGAAATAACAAAGAAATGATAATTCATTGTTGATGTGATTTCACATCACATGACCCTCAGTTAACCTGTTGATGTTTGTGTGTTTTTGTTGCTTCAGAGTAGAAATAGTTGTTTGTTCCAGTGAGTAGAATGTTTTATTCTTTTATTGTGTTTAAATACTCAAATAAAAATGATAAGATGTTCTGTAACACTCCTTGCTTATATAATACCACATGTCCTTCAGGATCATGTAGTTCTGTTTATGTAAATCAAGATTGGTACATATTAGTGATTGTTTGAGAGGTGAACCTATTTTGTTCTTAGTTTCTGACTTTTTTTTAGAAATAAACAAGCCCCTCAGAACAAATGAGCTCTTTGACTGCAATTTTAAAATGTAATATTTTGATAACTAAGAAAAAAATTCCCCACTTTGATACCCTGAGCCCCCTGAAGAAAATCTTTAGATTGTATTTAGACACAGGTTTTACATCATCTGTTTTCTTTGTAGTTTTTGGTACAAGAGAAGTGAAAGTATGAAAGAAAATGTTTTCTCTTAGCTACAAGTTAAAGTACAGAGTGACTCCCTAAAACTGCAACTGAGCAACTAACTATCAGAGACAAACATGCTTATGATGGCTGTTTACAGTAAAATCAATAATTAACATTTAGTGCTTTGTTTACATATTTTCACCTAATTAATAAAAAGTGTTTCTTCCTTCACTGGGGGCAGAGGAACAGATTTTGAACAATTTGAGCTGGTGATTTTTATTGTTTTAAAGGACGTGCCTGTTATTCACTCTTCTAACTACTCTAAGCATTGTTTCCTCTCGTCTGCTGAAGGATGGTTTTTTTTACATTCTTGGTCCAATAGTTGTCCCTTTCATCAGGCTGTCCTGTGGTTCAGCCTCTCATAAAGAAGAAAAACCTCGACCCAACAGTGTTTTCAAACTACAGACCAATATCTAAACTGTTTTTTGTTTTTTTGTCAAATGTTTTAGAGATAGTAGTTTTTTTCAGCTCTAGAGATATTTATCTGCTAACAACACTGGTGAAATATTTCAGCCAGGTTTTAAACCAGGCCGCAGCACAGAGACGACCCTATAAGAGTTTTCAATGATCTTCTTTTAATAGTTAAATCAGGCAGCTCTGCTGTTTCAGTGATTTTAGACCCTCCTGCTGATACTGTGGACCATGATATTTTGTTGTCACGTCTTGAGCTGGTTGGCATCAAAAACACAGTTTTATCTTGGTTGAAATCTTATTTGACTAACAAATAGGAGCTTTTCTGTTCACTGTGGCGATTGTTCCTCTTCTGCAGCTCTTCTAACTTTTGTGGGGTCCCTCAAGGGTCTTTTTTAGGTCCACTCCCTTTTAATCTCTATTTGTTTTCTTGACATCCAGATTTTTTTGCCCATCAAGTTAGACATGGTTTCTCCCTCTGGAACCACTCTTTAGTTGTCTAAATTATATAAAAATATGGTTGATGGTCAGACTGAAAACTAACTCGTGCCCTTCTTGACCCTTTAGCTTCATACAGCCACTCTGCTGTCAGGAATATGGGTTTTCTATTTGATGGTGTTTTAAATTAGACAAACAGATATACGTAGATGTAAAATCCATCTTTTTCTCAAATTAAGACTGATAAATCATATCTCGTTTGACTTGGATAAATCCTCTCTGCATCGTTTACAAATTGTCCAGAACACTGCAGCTCATTTTTTAACAGGTACTAAAAACATGAACACATAACCTCGGTCCTGGCTTCTCTCCACTTGCAAATTGATTTTATGATTTTACTGTTGGCTTTTAAAGTTTCCTCCATCCATTCATCCTGGAAATTATCATCCTGGTTAGTTAAAGCTAACCACTATTAACGTTTCTAACACTGCTAAATATAATATTTAAAATCTAAATTAAAAATGTGTGGTGCTTGTGATCCAGCAGTTTGAAGTGCAGCTTGAACACCAACTGAAACTTCAAGTGTGATGTCTTGTAAGGAAGTGTTAGCTGTGTTGGAGCGTTATAGTTGCTATTGTCTTAGAATGAGGACGTCTTAAGGGTCGAGCACCAACAGCAAAATATTATATTCAGAAATACTTTAATGTAAACATTTGCATTTAGATGTAGAATTTCATTTTAACATGTTTTTTATAACATTTCCATTCAGTTTATTTATATAGAACCAAGTCACAACAAGCATTGTTTCAGGGCTCTGTACACAAAAAACAATATAAGGAAGCCAGCAGATTGTGTTTGATCTTCACTGCATCACAGTCTCCCATCCTGAGCAGCTCAGTGGTGACAGTGGAGAGGAAAAACTCCCTTTTAACAGGAAGAAACCTCCAGCAGAACCAGGCTCAGGACAGGCGGCCA